>PUQB01000064.1:0-325820 GCA_003024785.1 Selaginella tamariscina | reverse complement strand
TGTCTTGCCCTAGAAGACCTAGACAGGCTCATGCCCTAACCCCCATCAAGGAGACGTGTGTTCCACACATACCCCTGACAGAGCTAAGGCATCGTCACTTACCCCTTGAGGAATCACCCTCATCCGGGAGTACAACCCCTTTAGGGCGACAAGGGGTACCCTGAACCACGACTAACCCCTAAGGGTTTGAGTGGCCAAGTTATACCCTAGACCTAGGGCTAGTACTTAGTGAGGACACGAGTGTTCTGCTAAGCAAACTCCCTAAGGCTAGGTTTGGGATAACCCTAAGCACATGACCTTGCGAGTGCCTTACGAAAGGGCTTCTGCTAATGCTTAGGTTGTTCAACCCTGGATTCCAAGGAGAACACTCCCCTAGCCAAGTGTGCCAAAGCACACCTAGTTATGAGACCTAACCTCCCTTGAGCGGATGCCCAAGGCTTAGCACCCTAGTGCAAGCACAAGCATGTCTGTTTGCTAGAGTATCCAACCCCTTGGCGACAAGCCCATGACATAACCCCAAAGGGCGTGCCTCAGCGTTGTACCATGTGACGTTTAGCCCAGTGTCACATCTCCATGTGACACTGCCTTCCGATGTGGGCTATCATGCCATAGCCCTTAGATTCAAGAGTTGCACCAAGTGCCACAAACGTGGCTCCTAAATGCCAACTCTAGAACCCCTCAATGAACCCTCAGGAACCAGGTAACGTGAACCTGTCAAACAAGATCCCACGCCCACAGTTGGACAAGGACACGGATGTGCCTTGCTTGGCCGTGAGTGCTACACTAGCTTGACGTGGAGGAGGAGGCTGGAGACAAGCCTCAACCTCTGCCTCTTGGAACGTGCATTCCGACAAGACCTCCCAGGCATGGATTCGCCAACGTTAAGGGTAAGCTACCCCGAAGGTGGGACGTACCCCTGGCATCTGGAAGTTAGGGCGGCACAACAGAGGGTTGTACCTTAACGACACAAGCTGAAGCTTGCACCGGCAGAAGAGCAACGAACTCAGTCATGAACCCAGGAGCTCTCCTACGTATACTCTACCTTATTTATGTGACCCCCCCCCCTCTTTTCCTATATGTGTTAGTGGGCTGGCACTGAATTCTAGCCCCTTAGATAAATTAGCAATATGAGCCTATAACTCACCCTTACTCCTACCCCTAAACCCTACCCAAGGGGGTGGGGGTTTTAGGGCGTGGTTAGGGCAACCCTAGGGTTAGGTCAACCCTAGGGGTGTTCCTAACCCTACTTAACACGCCGAACTCATCTGCAAAGACCAATCAGCCTATTCGGGACGTCAAAATTGGGGGTGGGTTTCTAGAAGGTAAGTTCTAGCTTCGCTTAGAGTTTCCTGCAAATACCTAATGACACCCGGCCGGACCATCACCAGATACCCAAGTGCACTAAGCGGGCCTGTTTCTACTACATCTAGGGTCCATCAACATAGTACAGTAGGTAACAACAGTCAACGTCCAAAGTAAAGGGTCGAGTCATAGTAAAAACTATGACACACTCCCCGCCTTTGAAAATGTCAACGTCCTCGTTGACGTCCAACTCCAAGACTAGATAATGTTAGAAAAACTAACCAAAACTAACATATCACTCTATGCGGAGTTAGCCAAAAGTTCACATAATTTCATTACCCCCTTTGCATTACGCGAAGCCAAGTACTTCAGAACCGTCGTTCACTGAGTCGTAAACCCAGCTGCCGGAGGCACCACCTGCGACATGAAGTCACTTGGAGACCTTTTGCACGTCTGCAAAGTCTGTCACCCGACGCACACAACACTGGTTAATTTCTTTACTTAACTAGAATTTATATTGGAGGCCTCTAGTTAGTGTTGTTGCCGGCCCCTTGGTTAATAAGAAATAAAGACTTGCTTTATTCCTTAATATTAAAGCTGTTGACGACCTCTGTCATCTAGCGCACAACAAGCACTCAAATGCTTGACCAAACACCTTCGCATTTCTTTGATTTTCCAATGGTCCCACATGTTCACATGTTATATTATAGCTACATTCTGCATCCCTCGGTGTTTCTCATTACCCTTTTCATAAGGGTCTGCTACTATACCTATCCTCGTTAGTATATAGCTACGCCAGACTAAGTATGAGACTTTTATCGGAATCAAGCTCTTTTCCGATACAAGAGTACAATTCGTAAAACCTGTTCTTTGTAAACATGTCAATCTGGCCAGAGGCGATCACAGAGGCGCATGGCTGTACACATGTATACAACAAGGTTTGCCAATCTGCCAACTGCCATCCACTTGGTGTGTTATTAACATAAATTTATTCCCGATAGGAATCAAATTCAGTCAAATCTGCGACCAAGTGTGATAGCACTACCATTTGTCTTTCGCAACCAACTTTGTACTCTTTCATAACACCGACCAGTTCAGGGACCAGATAAGCTAACATACCTTTCTTACAAACCAATGTGGAAACCAGGAAATTCAACCCATCTCTAGTGCCTCAATCGACAACCTTTAGATAACACGTCTCTTAATTGTCATCTCATTGTACTCATTCCCAAAGAGCACACATACTAGTGCCATTCATAATTCCTAACTCTTATCACTAAGTTCAAAATACCAAATTTTAAACTTAGTTTCCACGATAAGAGTCTCTGAACTCAGAATACTGCACGCCTCCATAACATTATATTTATTTCCAACTTTAAACTGATTTCGTAAATGTTTCTCAACACTATACCGAAGTATAGCATTTTCACTAATTCAAGCAATTAGTGTTTTGATAAACATCTTTTAAACTAATCCTTATTCTATAAATAGTTAATTTCGATATTGATACTCTCGAATGGATAATGATCGTTTTAACGTTCAAATCCTAAGCTTATCAACTAGTTGTTATACTAGCGATATAAACTTACAATCATATCAATTTATCAAAATGCTACAACTATAATATAGACATGGTCTTAGTTTACATGAACCGAACTTGAGTTTTTGAGATGGAATATAATGTTATGACAGTATTCCGAGGAACTTGTTCAGAGACTAAGAGGAATCATGAACTAGTGTCTGGTTCATCTAATTGATTTAGTAAGATATCAACCTCCACATAAATGTTATCATAACACTGAAGTGTTATATCAACTTCATGTTTTAGTCATACCTTATAATTCAATAGATCTCCCAAACATGAATAAAATATCTAGTTCAGTACATTGAACTAAGATACATTATTCACTCTAGACACCTAGCAATCCAGAAAGTATCACATTGCCCCTCAAGCAATGTATTGAGAAATGTCTCATTTCTCAACTAACTTGAAAACACGTTTCAAGTTATAACACTAAGGTAGTGCCTTACCAAAGTGTCAGACTCAAATCCACTTGAGTCTTTATATTATATGATTACGGCCACCTCATGTGATCATAACCAAGTTTGATATTGAGCGCTCCAAACTCAATATTGAAGAGATATCATACCATACTTTGACAAGTCATTTATAACTAATCTTGAAAAGATTGTCACAAATTCTGCCAAAGTTTAGAATATAAATATCTCAACAGATGAGGTGATAGGAAACCTCATATTCTCGAACCGGATATTGGACGAACCTTGAACTACAATCATCAAGAAGGGACACCATCTTCTTGAGCTAATCCCGCTACACAATATCATACTTAAAGAATATTGAACCAACTCAAGGAACACCATCAAACCTTGAGATAGAACTAACAACTAACCCAAGGAATACAATCAAACCTTGAGTCAAGAATAGTTCTATTTTTAATATTCCGAAAGATTGAAGATACATACTTTATTTGTTCTTTAAGTGCCCACATTTGCGACCATGATGCAGAGTCAAGAAACCGTCTTTTGAATAATCGTATTCGACTCTAAAATGAAATCGTTATTGAAAAACAATACAACTTCTATTCTCATCGAATACCGACTCTCTGAGGAGGTACATGCACTTAAACCTCCAATGGAAATCCGACTGTTACTAGCTCATTGGTAATTCTCAACATAAGTTATCAAACTTAGCAAGTTTCCTTACTTAGTCGATAAACAAAGTGGAGAATCCCAAATCATGCTCTTCTTAACCAAGGAATCACCCTTGTTCAAGAGCTTATCCCCACATTGCAAACAACGTTACAATTTCAAGATTAAAGAGTTAATAATGAAAATGCACAAGTGTGCGCCGAACGCCTTCACTATGCAAGTCCTTCATTACTCAGTAAACTAAAATGTAAACGTATGTTTCCAACATTTCTCTTTCTGATAGATCATGCCATCTATCCCAAAACTGTATTGATAAGATAACAAAATCTCTAAGCTATTATCCGAAGTTCTCTCATGATCCCATGAGACAACTTCATAATCAAGTTAGTCGAGCTAGCTAACTTGAATAGAGTGCGCGCTTACAACTAACTAAGGTTTCAAGTTGTACTTTGTTCAAATTAAGGACTTGAACTTAGTAAACTATTCCACCTAATGTTACTTGCAGCTAGCGTCATCAAAATATTGCGAACATCGACAATACTTTGATTACATTGGATCTTCAACCAACTGCTTAACATATTTATCATATGTTAATATTTGACATTCGTTGTATTATAAGTTCATCACCATAGTCTGCTTCTAGAGTTACACTCTCGGAAACATGCACTATAATAAGAGCTTATTTACACTTTATGTCAAAATGTAGTGTTCATCTTATGTTTGAATATGCCCCTTCTCCCGAAGTCAAAGATGCACTTCTGAACATAAGTCTTTCCCCGTTTGAACACTATTGTTGGAACGATATTGAATCTTGACCTAAGCCAAAACTCAATGGACATGTCGTTTCAAATCATGTGTTATCCCAAATTCAAACACCTTAAAGAAAAAGAAAAATTTTCAATAATGTGTAGACTTAGGATATCACAACCCACTCACAAGACTTAGTTTGTAAGCCAGAACAAACTAACATGCCTGTCTTGTGGAAAATGGTAAAGTAACCTGACAACCATAAGGTAAAATAACCTGGCATACAACTTGGAAGTTGCTTCCAAGTGCTACCTTCTAAGTCCATAACCCACACCCACTTATGAAGTAGGTGTACTCTTAAGAGTTATAGATCTCAGGACCAACTCTCCACGCAGAATTCAGACATTAGCCGAAAGTGATAGAGTACTTCAAAATTTAGAACTAACTAAACCCTAAAATACACTACACTTTAGGTAGTCCTACTGACCGCAGAGAATAGGCTCCGATACCAATTGTCAGAGTTTTAACCCAAAGGGCCAACACGTGGCAACACGTGGCTGCCAGGTGGCCATTCGGCGTCATCACCCTGTGTGAGCAACGCTAAGTTTCCCAGAACAACCCCAACGACCCCTAGGGTTAGACTCTAATGCCCAAGTGGACAAGGACTTAGGGTTTAGCCTCTCCCTAGAATGTCTGCCCCCAGAACCCTTGAGGGATAACCCTAGTTGACTTAGGGTCTTGCCCTAGAAGACCTAGACAGGCTCATGCCCTAACCCCCATCAAGGAGACGTGTGTTCCACACATACCCCTGACAGAGCTAAGGCATCGTCACTTACCCCTTGAGGAATCACCCTCATCCGGGAGTACAACCCCTTTAGGGCGACAAGGGGTACCCTGAACCACACTAACCCCTAAGGGTTTGAGTGGCCAAGTTATACCCTAGACCTAGGGCTAGTACTTAGTGAGGACACGAGTGTGCGCCGTAGGCGGACACGAGTGTTCTGCTAAGCAAACTCCCTAAGGCTAGGTTTGGGATAACCCTAAGCACATGACCTTGCGAGTGCCTCACGAAAGGGCTCCTGCTAACATGTTAGGTTGTTCAACCCTTGAATTCCAAGGAGAACACTCCCCTAGCCAAGTGTGCCAAAGCACACCTAGTTATGAGACCTAACCTCCCTTGAGCGGATGCCCAAGGCTTAGCACCCTAGTGCAAGCACAAGCATGTCTGTTTGCTAGAGTATCCAACCCCTTGGCACAAGCCCATGACATAACCCCAAAGGGCGTGCCTCAGGGTTGTACCATGTGACGTTTAGCCCAGTGTCACATCTCCATGTGACACTGCCTTCCCATGTGGGCTATCATGCCATAGCCCTTAGATTCAAGAGTTGCACCAAGTGCCACAAACGTGGCTCCTAAATGCCAACTCTAGAACCCCTCAATGAACCCTCAGGAACCAGGTAACATGAACCTGTCAAACAAGATCCCACGCCCACAGTTGGACAAGGACACGGATGTGCCTTGCTTGGCCGTGAGTGCTACACCTAGCTTGACGTGGAGGAGGAGGCTGGAGACAAGCCTCAACCTCTGCCTCTTGGAACGTGCATTCCGACAAGACCTCCCAGGCATGGATTCGCCAACGTTAAGGGTAAGCTACCCCGAAGGTGGGACGTACCCCTGGCATCTGGAAGTTAGGGCGGCACAACAGAGGGTTGTACCTTAACGACACAAGCTAAGCTTGCACCGGCAGAAGAGCAACGAACTCATCATGAACCCAGGAGCTCTCCTATGTACTCTACCTTATTTATGTGACGGAGCCCCCCCCCCTCTTTTCCTATGTGTTAGTGGGCTGCACTGAATTCTAGCCCCTTAGAATAAATTAACAATATGAGCCTATAACTCACCCTTACTCCTACCCCTAAACCCTACCCAAGGGGGTGGGGGTTTTAGGGCGTGGGTTAGGGCAACCCTAGGGTGTTCCTAACCCTACTTAACACGCCGAACTCATCTGCAAAGACCAATCAGCCTATTCGACGTCAAAATTGGGGGTGGGTTTCTAGAAGGTAAGTTCTAGCTTCGCTTAGAGTTTCCTGCAAATACCTAATGACACCCGCCGGACCATCACCAGATACCCAAGTGCACTAAGCGGGCCTGTTTCTACTACATCTAGGGTCCATCAACATAGTACAGTAGGTAACAACAGTCAACGTCCAAAGTAAAGGGTCGAGTCATAGTAAAAACTATGACACAATGCTTCAAAACTTTTTTTCCTTTGCAGAAGGGATAAGGAGAATGTGAAGGACAAATGGAGTGAGTCTAACCTCCCATGTGTGGTGCTAAACAAGGACGAAGGTCATGAGTATAAGTTAATATGGGTCTTGGACGTTGACCAAAGGAAAGATGCAAAGGCAAGTTTTGTTGATCATCATGAGTTTGAGTTAATGATGGTCTTTGAGGATGGCCAACGGGCAGGTTTAGAGGCAAGATGTATTGTTTGCTACAATGGCATTTTATGGACTATGGTGGCTCTTGCTTTGGTTCAAAGTTTTGGCTTTGAGGAGGTTTGAACATTTGATGGTTGCACAAAGAGTCACAATTGGTTCATCAGAATCTGTAATCAATTGACATTTGTGCCATGGCTGCGGGTTTTGTTTTTATGATGGTTGTTAACAATTATGTCGATGGTTATGTGAGAGCTTCAAATTTTATTGACAATTTATAATCGCCCAGTTGAAACTCCATATGTTCCATCAAATTTACAACATTAAACTTTTCCTTCTCAAAAAAGGGAGGATCCATAAATATATATATATATATATATATATATATATATAGTGTACATATATAGTATTACCCTATTAAGTAATACATTAATTATAATAGTATAGCATATGGATTATCCAATTGGAATTAAATTTGGTCCATCCGTTTTTGTATATAATAAAGAGTATACACCCAATTAATATAACTATTCTCGTACCCTGGGCACTCACAAACGTAAATATATATGTGTATACTTATTGGTGTGCATGTTTCTGTCGAAATAAAAAAAAAAAAAAACATAATACATATTGATGCACATGCATCCATATATCTATGCAAACATTCTAATACGTTGTTACCATACATCACATTATTATAAACACCACCGTGTAGATTCACTCATATTAAAAGATGTCCCTGAAGACAATAAAGGTAAGCTCTTTACACGATTCTGGATTTGGAGGCGGTGGACGTTATTACAATCTCCATCGTTCTAATGTACCGCTCGACAGCACATACTAATATAATAGATTATTTTAATATTTATCTAATACCATTGTTGTGTACATATGTATGTATATACACACACGAAATTAAAGTGTAACGCATAAGAATTACAAATCTGAGGAAATAAAACATATGAGTATATACTAGTATATCCAAATTTTTCTTAAACTTATCAATTTGTCATATGTCGGCGAGTAAATTTATGATAATACGTTTTTGAACCACGTGTTGGATGAGGAGCCATTTCCATTTGAACACTGACATGTATACACGAAATAACTATTTGCTGATAATCCATGGAAACACATTGTATACCCAATTATAAGACACCTGTCTATTTTTCTGTTGTATGGCGGACGCGTGGCGACGTAGCTGGGCGACCAGTAGTAGGCCACGTGGCGACATGCAAGCGTAGTCGTGGTGGTTTTATTGGTTGAAAGCCAGAGGGGCAAGGGAAAACAATACAGAGTTTTGTGTGTTTTGCGTCTTTCAGAGAATTCGTGTGAGTGAGATAGTCATGGCGAGGAGATTGGTGTTGATACTGTTCCTGTTGGCGTGTACGTTTTTCATCTTTGCCACTGCGCTGAGTGCCAAGGATGCGAGCGATAAGGCGTGGGAGGGTGCTGCGGATGCCAAGCAGAAGCAGGATGAGAAGATGAACGAAGCTGCGGAGGAGGGCAAATCATGGACGAATTGGGCCCGTGAAAAAGGTTCATTCTTTCTCCGATTCATCTGCCAGGTGAGGTTCTTAAGCATGCCACTTGGTTATTTGTATTAACCTTATTGCTTATATATATATATATATATATATATATATATATAATATATATATATATATCATGCAGACCCTCATGGTATTTAGATAGATTCAATAGTTTGGTTGTTTTCTTGTTGTTTTGGCAGTCCTTATATCCAAAGCACAATCCCGGAAGAAATGATTGGGTACACATTAATGCTTTTTGAATTTCCACAGTTTAACAAGCCCCCTAGGCCGTTCAAACAAACCAACCAAGCTTTTTAGGCAGCTTGAGAACCACCATGGATTATTCATCTAATTATGTGCTTGTTCTTTTTTACATATACGCAGGGAAGCCAATGACCAGAACGAGGCAATGAAGGATCTTGCTTCTGAGGCGGCAAAGAAGACCTCCGAATCGACCGAGGAGAGCAAGGGTATTGTGAACGAGGTCCTCAGCAAGGCCAGCGAAAGATTGCACGAAGTCAAGGAGAAGATCTCACAAACTGTTTCAGGTAAATAACCATAGTCGTTTTTTTATTCGGATATTGATTGCGTTTCTTGGATTGCTTTTTAAAAGTTCATAAGTTCAAAGAGAAGCTCACACAGATAGTTTCAGGTAATAACGTTAAACACACTTGTGACATGCATCTCAGTAGTTGCAAGTAATTTTAAATAAGCACTTTGCGTACTGTCGTGTTTCTTATGATTCATGGTTATGATCTTCGGACCGAGGGATTGATTATGTGTGGTACATGACTTGTGTAGGTACCAAGCAGAATGCAGCGAGCACCGCATCCAAGGTCCAGGACAAGAGCAGTGAAGCAACTGAGAGCGCCAAGGGAACAGCATCTGAGACTCTGAAGAAGGGTCAGGAGAAGAGCGTTGGTGCCAAGGAGACAACTGGGGTACGTGGCAAGTGCCAAGGACAGGCTTCCGAGCTTGGTACGGAGGCAAGCCAGAAGATAAAGATGGCAACGGAGAAGGCACAGCAGACGGGCTACGAAGCCGCACAACGGTGACGGATGCCAAGGATAGGGCAGCCGAAGCTGCATATGAGAAGAGTAGCGAGGCCAGTGAAAAGTTGAAGGAGGCCAAGGACAAGCTAACTGGTTCAGCACATGAGACGGGTGGCAAAGCTAGCGAGAGCGTCAAGGCGGGCAAGGACAAGGCAATTGGCTCTGCACAGGAGGGCAAGGATAAGGCTACAGGTACTGCTCAGGAGACTAGCTCTCAGATTGGTGAGAAGATCAAGGCAGCCAAGGATAAGGTAACGGGCAGTGCAAAGGAGGGCGCCGAGAAGGCCAAGGGCACTGCATACGAGGGCACCGAGAAGGCCAAGGGCACCGCACAGGAGAGCAGCGGGAAGGTGAAAGGTGCCAAGGAGAGTGCACAACAGAAGATAGACGAGGCCAAGGGCACCGCATACGAGGGCACGGAGAAGGCCAAGGGCACCGCACAGGAGGGCACGGAGAAGGCCAAGGGCACCGCACAGGAGGGCACCGAGAAGGCCAAGGGCACCGCACAGGAGAGCAGCGGGAAGGTGAAGGGTGCCAAGGATAGTACACAACATAAGATAGACGAGGCGAAGGCCAAGGTCGGCGAGAAGTATAAGGCTGCGAGTGATAGCGGGAGCGAGCAGGCTAAGTCACAGTACGAAGCTGCCAAGGAGGCTGCTTCCAAGACCGCTGCTGATGTTGGTCAGAAATTGAAAGACGCAAGCGGACGAGACGAGCTTTGAAGTGTTTTTTTTATGTTAAGTTTGTAGAGGCCTTTCTATTATGTATCTTTTTGTTCTTTTTTTTTCCTCCATTGAAGTGGTATAAAAGAGCCTTCGAGCCTTCTTGAGCTTGTGCAATATTCTCTCTATTTACTCTTCACATTTGTCTTTCGTTAATAATTAATAAAGTAATAATTATTAACAAAGTAATAAATCCAGTAATTCTTAAGCAACAAGTTTGCGTGCGACCATGCCTTCCATGGTAACGCCAGGACCAAAGGCAAGTATAATCCCCCACTCAGGACGATCCCCACCGGCTTCCGAGTTGATCTGCCGCATATGATCCAGCACATAAATGATTGTGCTCCCGTTTATGTTCCCATAGTCGGACAGCACCTGTCGGCTGCACTCGAGCTTGTCAGCCGGCAACTGCAGCTTCTTCTCACATGCGTTGAGTATTGCCGGTCCTCCGGGGTGCACAGCCCAGAACAGATTCTCGTAACCTAGTTCAACACCCGACCGCTTCAGGATCCCCTGTATGAATCCCTCCACGTGCCCTTCTATTAGCTGCGGTAGCTCGCGTCCCAGGCTAAACACGATTCCGTCCTGCCCATGTCATCGTCTGATTTAGTACAATCCTATATATCGTTAACAGTACTTATGTAACTCAGTATACATTTTAGGCCACTGAACTCTTGTACCATTCTTATATCTCTCAGTATATGAACAACATCATTTATCGCGCTCTGTAATACCTCGGTTAGACGGCCGTCAATTGTCTTCTCGGAACCAGGGACGAAGCTCTGGCTGGCAGACACCAGTTCAAACGCGGGGAATTCGATGGCAGGAACAGGGTCGGCTCCCAGTACGACAGCTGATGCACCGTCCCCAAACAATGCAGCCCCCACCAGATCATATGGTCGAGCCGGATTCGGTGGACGCCAGCCGATCAGCGTCGTGTCGCTTATCACCAGCAGAATCCTGCTACCTGATAGCCAACACACTCTTAGTGCTTAAATACAAGAGTAAAAGTTCATAAGTAAATAAGATACCAGGATTATTCTCTGCCAGATCCTTGCAGACACGTAAGCCACCGGCGCCACCACAGCATCCAAGCATGTACAACATGACACGTCGGACATCGCTACGTAAGCCAAGGTTCTTGGCGAGATACAGATCACCTCCAGGGAATCGGACCTCGCTAGATGACACGTAGACGAGGTGCGTAATATCCGACGTAGGTCTCCCCCACTCCTTGAGCGCTTGCGTGGCTGCCCTAACGCCCATCTCAGTCACCGCTTCACCGGCGATCTCCAGTCTCTGCCGTATACTGGGAGTTCCGGCCGTATAAAACTCCGGGTGGTTTTCCAGTATCTCCTTTGACATCACCACGTATCTTGTCTTCACCGTCGTTGTCTTGCCTGCATTCACAGTCAAAACGTTCCTCATAATAATAATAAATACTTATGCAAAACTTAGAAGCTTCTATAAGATATGAACAATCATAACTTTCATAGAACTTACAGAGTCTTTGAAGCTTCTCCTTGAGAGCCTCGTTCTCAACTTTGGTATCACGAAAATAGCCATCAACGAGGTACTCCTGCTTCACAACGGTGTCCGGCAGTGCTCGTCCAAACGCAAGGAGGGTAGCACGCCCGGGATATGCAGCTCTTGGGCTCATCGTGCTGCTGCTCCCATTCTCTGTGTTCAAAGCCATGGAGAGAATATAAGGTAAATCTTGCAGTTAAATGTGTGAAACTATGATGTATGTGTGAGCTCTCACCTCCAAGTGTGTGAGATATTTATATTATAAGTGTTTGTTGTTGTCTGCATGGGGCAGGTCCGGGAGGCAAGGGGCATGAGTGGCAAGCACAAATATGATGGGGGTTTTCTATTTTACGCTTTCCAATGGTTAAAACTTTAATACCTACAAAATGTACCCAGTTAAACACAAAACACAATCCTGCCTACAAGTCTTGGATATAAGTCAAAGCAGTAACATTAAAAACTTAACCACTTGACCGTATACCTACCTACACAAGAATGAAATACAAATCGTATGAGAAGGGGCGTCGGTAAAGAAAATGCATATATCATGGAAACTATACAAAGATAATACTTCTTGGATGAGTATAAAAGAAAGTCAAATCGTACAAACTTTCATACATGCATGTTCTTAATAAACTTGGAGAGCTCTATAATTCATTAACCAGTGTGAAAAAGCAAATGAAAACGTCGTGCATGCATTAAACTCATGTACAAACAAGACCGTCTTATAAACCTTCTAATAAATATACGTACCGGTAAAAGAGTATCCAATGATTGACAGTGAGTCAAACTGCATAAAATGAGAGTTAAAAAGAAAAAGCTTCAATGTGTATATATTCCTTTTGCATTTGCCATGCAGAATGAAACAATGAAACGAAGTTAATGAAAAACATCTAACCCTTGCTTGTGTGTGAGAGAGATTGTTTAGCAGCTACATGTGCATGTGCATATATGTGTCTGTACGCCTGTTGTACCATAATAACATATTGAAGTTTGTTGTGTTCTTGGCAGCACACATATTCCGTTAATTACACAATGCTTATTCGTTGACGCGCGCGCACACACACACACACACACAACAGTAATTTCTGAGTAATATTCCCCTTTATTTAAGTATGCAAAACAACTCTTATTCTTGTGTGAATTTCCCATTAGAGTTCGTGTACACGGCATATAAACGATGTCACTCTGTTAAATAGGAAATTAATAAAGACACATTCTTCTTTTCTTTTTTGTTTTTTTGAATGAATATCACTAACAAATGCAATACGAAGCAAAACCAAGTTATCTAGTGATACAAATTACTTAATAGAGTAACAAAAAGACAGAAAAACAGGATGGATGCAATCTTTCTAAGTCCCAGGATCTCGGAGCTCATGATCAGCGTGTGCAAAATGACAACGCTCTCCAAAAGGGCACGTACCTTGTTTAGTGATGTAGTCACATATTTTAGTCTTGTAATTATGCGCAGTAAACGCTGCTGTCCCCTTCAGTCCGCCTCCATCCTTTTGCATTAGCAGCTTCTGCACCAGCATATTCGCCTGCCTTATCTGCTCATATGTGCCCTCCATCTCCACATTCTTCTTCGTTGGATCTGATTCATGATCCCTCACAGATACCTTTGCACCCGTCAGATGGTATATCTGCTTCGCATTTGAACCGCCTACCCAAATAGAAACATATCATGTAACAAAGACTAAAAGCGCGCGGGCACAATACTGAAAATTACCTCTTCCAATTATGGCACCGGCCAACGAGGCATCTATGAGGATCTTTGCAGCTGCATTCTCTCCAAACATAGGAGAGATTTCTGGAGCAGCGTATTGGTATTGAGTGTAGGCAACCTGTTGCACCTGGCACAAATAAAAAATAGCAAATAAAAATAACAAATATACAGCTTATGAAGCTACTATGTGTGCAGTTATAACCATTTGAAACGTCTCTCTCTCTCTATCAACTGAGATGTTTACCTGAGACGAGTCACCCCCTTTACGTAGCTCATGTTCCCCGTGTGCAAAATGGCACTTTTCTCCATATCGGCACCCTTCTGCAGTAATACTTGTTACAAAGCCTCGTCTTGAAGCCGCCATAGGGATCTGCTAGATTGGATGTTGGATTTCTCGCATAAGACGCATTCAGTTGCAAAGGATTCACACCCCCAGGGCAGTAATGAAGATAATAGCAACCATCCCCATATGGGCAGCCATGGGTACTGCAAAAACATGTTAAAGAACGCTCAACTGTTCTAAGAACACACGTACCTGAAGAATTTGGGGCATTGCCTCGTCTTGGATCCTGCGAGTGCATCTGTTGCGGGCAAGTCAGATTCATGGACGGGCGCTAGCGAGACTGCTTACCATAAGAATTGGCGTCTTCTTGTTCTCGGCCTCTTTGACGCAGGCGGCACAGCTTCCATCTCTCCACGAACCCTAAGAACAGGGTTTTAACAAACCCTAGGGCACTCATTTAAGGCGGCCCTTTTTAGCAACATAAAATCAATTTCAAAGAATTCGTGTATTTGTAAATTTGAATTATATTATGTATATATTTCAAGTTAACAATGTGTATGTATTTTCATAGGATGTGAATATCTTATGTATATATTTCAAGTTACAATGTGTATGTATCGCATGCATATATATTTCACGTTACAATGTGTATGTTCATCTTCACAGCATGTGAATTATCTTATGTATATATTTCAAGTTACAATGTGTATGTATCTTCACCAACATCCTGTGTGTTTTGTATGGAATCTACAATACATGATAAGTAATAAAAGTTAATATGTAAAAACTGGTGTATGTGTATAGGAGTTTACCGGATGACGAACACAAAGCCCAATTCCAATGGCCACCTAAGCAAACAATATGTATATGTTACATGTTTCATTCGAACACACACACACACACATACCTTAGTCATCGGCATGCAGCAGCCCCAGTTAAATACAGACCTGCTGCTATATACATCCTATTCATTACACAATTCAGACGAACATATTTCTATATAGCATACGTAATATAGAATTAACATACATGAGATGTCCGTCAAGCTCCCACCGAACAGCAGCTGTATGAAACGTCCGAACCATCTGGAGAGTGTTAAAAACATCAGCGTGATACTTAATACAATGTTTAAATATAGAGATATTACCATTTGTAATTGATATTATTAATACTTCTATTAATATATAGATACAAAGTCTTCCAGCCCTGCTAATACACTGCAATAATCTTTAGCAAGAATGAATAGTAAAACAGATAACACATTTAATAAACTCCATAAACTTCAGCTTCTTCATCCACTGACATATAATCATTTACACAAGCACGCACGCACATACAGTTTTAGTAAATGTACTTTTCTTTACAAAATAATACATACATTATGTTAATAGAAAGTTTCCCAACCATAATAATGTCTTTTTAACTCCATATAAGTTACTTGATAATGTTGTTTGAAGTTTTCTTGATATATGAGAAAAGCACGTAGTTACATATGCTACATGTAGAGGTACGTGTACATAAATTTAAAAATATCCACTTGTAGCTCAATGATAATCCTTGACATAATGTATCATCACGACATACATAATACTAGTCACACATGGAATAGGGAGCTCATATTTGAACAGCTCCAGCTCAAGAAAGATAAACACAATATACATAATCCATTTAATAAATAAATGTTGATAATACATAACACATTCAGTTAAGATACCAAAAACTACAATAGATATAGCCTACCTCCTAATTTATGCAAGTGCAAAAATTGAATAAAATAAAAAACACTCTCAAACTCGATATCTTCTCCTCTCTTAAACTGATTTTCTCTGGTTATATAGTTTTGGTTAATATCAAACGACCAACCAGAGTGTGTTTTATCACGCAGCTGCATTTCGCATTTCATGTGCACCATGTGCAAACAGACACCGGTCTCCATAGGGACACGTACCTTTTTGGGAATAGTTGTCGCACAACTTCGTCTTGTAGTTATGCGATCCAAATCCTTGTTGTGTGCCTTCTGCGGTCCCACGGATACGAGCAGCTTCTGTACAAGCTGCCTCGCTTGCTTTATCTGCTCAAACGACCCCTCCATCTCCACAGTCTTCTTCATGGGATCCTCATGGTCTTTCACAGACAGCTTTGCCCCCGTTAGATGATAAATCTGCTTCGCATGTTGACCCCCTGTGCACAACCAACACATACATACATCGCACATATTACATAAGCGAGGTAATACCTTTCCCAATTATTGCGCCGGCAAGCGAACCATCGATAGTGATCTTGGCTGTAGAGTTCTCTCCGAATAGAGCAGCTGCTGAG
This sequence comes from Selaginella tamariscina, assembly GCA_003024785.1. Lineage (NCBI taxonomy): Eukaryota > Viridiplantae > Streptophyta > Lycopodiopsida > Selaginellales > Selaginellaceae > Selaginella > Selaginella tamariscina. The sequence goes on along the minus strand of PUQB01000064.1, from coordinate 309,502 downwards.
ATCCCTGGCGGTGTGGGTTCAGAGTACTGCACTTGTTCTTGCCCGTAATACGCCTGTTGACTGTAAGCTCCTGACTGCTGGTATTGCTGCTGGTAGGCCTGGGCATATTGCTGTTGCTGATACTGTAGATGAGCAAGGTCAGTATGCTTATATACTCTATACGTAGTGTATAAGGGATGTACCGCTGCCGGATCTAGAGGGACGGTGGTACCGAACTTCCGTAAGTCGGCCTCTCCGTGTGCAAAATGGCATTTGTCACCATAGCGGCAACCTTCAGGCGAGCTGAACTTGTTGCACAGCTTTGTCTTGTATCCTACAACCGCAGGTTGGTCAGGCACGCTGATTTGCCCCGTAATACTCCTTGGAGCCGTAAGTCCAAAAGGATTAGGACCCGGTGGTAAGTAATGTAGAAAGTAGCACCCATCACCGTAAGGGCATCCATGCGTACTGCAAAAAGAAGCATTACAATTTGCCACTCATGGCCTTACTGATTACTCACCTGAAGAACTTGGTACAAGCTTTCGTTTTTGCATTTGGGGGGACGTCTGCTTGAATGCAAGAAATCAGATGATAGGGAATAGATTATAATACAGCACTGACCAGAGGCATTGCCATAGCGAGCAGCCGCGCCGTCGACTGGGGACCCTTCAGTTCTAGCTCTTTTGGAGGGAGGCGGCAGCGAATCCATGTACATGAACCCTAGTCGCCTATTGACCTAAACCTAACCCCATTAACCGATCTCAGTTAACTGAACAAGAGTCGGTTAAATGGATAGAGACATATTCCTAGGATATTCTATGAACATTAGAGAGGTGGGAGACATGGACAGAGTTTGGGAATGGCAAGCATTAAGATATCGCCTCAATGGGCACTTGTACAGCCATGTCGTTCAGCAACACGCGTTGAGGCAGTTAGCAGGCGTAACATACTCGCTATTTCAATCTCCATATCCACATTTCTGCGATTGGATTCGGCCATGGCCATAGCTCGTGGAAGGAACCGCAAGTCCGTACCCGTCGAAGATTACAAAACCGCTGGTAGAGAGTTGAGTTAATTTAGAAACGCATGTATGAATAATATGGAATGCAGATAACGGCGTCAAGTACTACGATGTGGTACAAGGAAAGGCCCAGTTGCCGACAAAGGGAAAACTGTGCTGGTAACTATAATGTCTCTCAATATGTGCATATATCCAAGTTCCCAAGTTATCAGGTCCACTTTGACTGCTTGTACCGAGGGATAGATGCAGTATCGAGCCGAGAGTCCAAGCTTCTCGGTGGCAATCGCATCATAGCTCAGGTTAATATGGCGCTCTCTCTCTCTCTAAGTCTAACTTAGTATGTAAAAATAGCCATATGAGCTCGTGGTGGGAGCAGTCCCTGGGAGCGAACGGAAGCGTGAGTCTGCGGAGTATGCGAATGGACTCTTCTCAGCTCAAGCTGCTCCAAAGCCACCTCCTGCCTTATATCAAGTAGTAGAAGCATGCGTGTAGGAGAGCCAGGTAACATGAAAAGCGCGCGCGCGTGCGAATTGAAGTGTTTCTCATTACAGAGGACTGTGATTGTTACACCAGACGTTGGCTATGGGCAGAAGGGAGTGAACGAGATACCTGTAAGTTGTTTCATAGCTACACTAAGATACTCACTTTCACTCAACTTTACAGCCAAATGCAACGTTTGAGCTAAACATTGAACTACTGGAGTTGAAAAGATAGTAAGTATGTCTGTTTTCGCTATTTACGCTTACCTTCTAATTCTATAAAACGGGGGACTCTATTTAATGGACAGAACATGTATTTTATTGGGTAACAAACCAACAGACAGTAGATATATAGTCTATATACACCAAAAACAATCACATAAAATACTTACCTTCCAAACCATCCTTTTGGTGGAGGCTGTGAAACACTGCTCTCTCCCCATTCATAAGCTTGTCCAGAACAACATTCATATCCACAGCCTGTCCATTTTCTGTCAACCTCTGCACAGTTGCCCTGACCTGCTCCCTGGGGAAACCCATTGCTGCTACCTTGTCGATTACCTCGTCCACTCCAGAGCGACCCTGTGTTCTACCGGAATATTCATTCTTCTGCACTGGCTGGGCCGTCGGAATATGCGGGTAGCGGTAGCTTCCCGGGCTCCCACCGTAACCAGGTTCATATTGTTGCTGTGCTGCATAAGGAGGCGGAGGAAGTGCGAGTGGTCCGCTTGTTCTTCCATCATAAGGCCCACTTGAACTCGGCCTCTCGTAAATCTGATGTGCCGGCCCCTGCTGATGTGGACGCTGACCGTAACCAGAAGGCATATACGTCGGTGGGATTTCCAGACCGTATTGTGGTGGTGGCGGCTGTGGGTGGTGCGGATAAGGTGGCGCTTCCGGCTGGTGGGAATATATCTGCTGAGGGGCTTGAGGTGGCATCGGAGGTGCTTGTGGAGGCATCGGAGGAGCTTGTGGAGGCATCGGAGGGGCTTGTGGCTGCATAGGTGGCTGATTCGGTTGTTGGGGTGGATATGCTCCATAACTTGGCTGTGATCCATGGGGAGGTTGTGGTGGGACGTGTGGAACTTGGGGAGGCTGAGGTGGGACATGTGAAACTTGAGCAGGCTGGGGTGGGACATGTGGAACTTGGGCAGGTTGTGGTGGTATTACCGGGACTACGGTAGTATCAACTGGTTTTAATTCAAGCTGTTGTGGCACTACCGTTTGCTGTGGTGGTGCTGATGCCACAACAGGTGCTGGCTCAGTTTTTGGTGCTTCAATCTTTTCCTGCTGTAACTTCAGCTGGAGCTGTGCCTCATTAATTTCCTGCTTGTCCCTTAGAACCTGTACACCTCTCTGTACCTGCAAAGTTATGCCATCGGTAGGATGCGGACGCGTGATTGTAATTCACCGCGCTGAAAACAGTCTCTCTCTCTCTCTCTCTCTCTCTCTCTCTCTCTCTCTCTCTCTCTCTCTCTATATAATATATATATATATGAAACAGAACATGCACGCACGCACAGAACTATCTTACCTCTCGAACCATATTTTCGAGCATTCTCAATCTGCCATCGACTTCACCGTGATTGTTGGCGGTAGAATTCTTCACTTTCTCAAACGAGACCTCAAGGCGTTGAGTAGTGGCTTCCAGCTGCGATAAGCGCCCACTTATACCCTCAAGGACACGCAGTAGATTGTCGGCATATTTCTTCATTGTACGCTCTACAGTGGCTGCCGTAGCAGAATCATACGCGTCCTTGTCAAACTCGTGCCTGGGTCTTGTTGATTCATACTTCTCATATGTTATTGGAGGATCACGCACCTGACGAAACAACATCACGAATATTATATATACACGACATTGCTAGCATGTTAGTTTTATAAGCAAGATTAAACTAATTTCACATTGCTAGCATGTTATACATAAACCAGTTTTATACGCAAGATGAAACTAATTTCACAGTTAGCAGTCCAATATAAAAAATGAGATATATGAAAACTCACACAGGAACAATACCTGAGGGGGATCATACGATGGGGCAGAATGGCGGAATTTGCTAGCTCCGGCCTCCTCGATTCTGGGACCTCCATTGCTGCTGCGAATAGGCTGGAAATCGTAATTGGGAAGAACCTCATCACTGGAGAAAGAAAACCCTGGAGTGCTATCTGATCTCCGGGGCCCATTTTGCGCGTAGCTAGAGCTGCCGCTGCCACTTGTGTGGGCGATTGGCGGCGCGTCGTGGGCTGTAGAAGCTCGAAGAACGGCTCACTGTGCGACCCCATACCTTGATTCTCCATGCGCTCAAAAACCCTAGCTATGGCGATCAAGCCCTAGCTCGCTTCTTCGTGAGAGAACGAATATACCTTGCGATCGCGGATATTCCCAAATTGAGTACGGATATTCCGTTGACACTTTGGAAAATGGGGATTTACAAAGTAAAATAGTCCGTGTATTTTTATTATCTGCGATTGTTGCTCAGGTTTTAACGAACATGTTCACCTTCATTAAACTCCTATGGTTTGTACAAGCCGCAGGGTGAGTTTTTGAAGTCTGTGAATGAAGCTGCTACTCACGATAGTTATCAGCTCGCGCCATGTATAAGGCTTTTCAAGGTATTGCCGTTTAGGGTTCTTATCTGTAAGCTATGATGGAAAGCGCTGCTCGTCACGATTGGGAAGATCCTGCTGTTTTCAGCTGGAACAAGCGCGACTCACACGTCCCGCTGCACTGCCATCGAAATCTTGAAGGTAATTTCACGAATTCAATCCGCATTTCCCATTTCTTTTCTCCAATTCTGACAGATGCTCTTGAGTTCTGGCGTGCTCGAAGTATAGCGGACTTAACGGCTGCTGATTCTGCTGTCTGGGACGATGCTGCTGTCTCTGCTGCCCTTGAAAGCGCCAAGTTCTGGGCACAAGGATCCCCATTTGTCCTTTCGCTCAGTGGCTATTGGAAGTTCTTCCTTGCCGACAGACCCGAAAATGTCCCGCATTGGTTCTACAAGGAGCAGTTTGATGACAGCTGCTGGGATAAACTCCCGGGTACCACATCTTCTCAGTTCATTATATTTCTATAACTATAATTAAGCAATAAACGACAGGATAAATAGGTGTGTAGACACGTACGTACTTCGTAGTCTATTAACTGGTTTGTCTGTTATATGCAAGTTCCTTCAAACTGGCAGATGCATGGGTATGACAGGCCCATATATACAAACGTCGTATACCCTTTCCATTTTGATCCACCTTTTGTACCACGGGAAAATCCAACAGGATGTTATCGACAACCATTCACTATTCCAAGCGAGTGGACTGGTATTACATGCACAGTGCATACACACATACACACGCACGCACGCACAATATTACATGTGGATATCATCAATATACACACATGTGCAGGTCGAAGAATTTTCTTAAGATTTGAAGCAGTTGACTCGGCCTTTTATGCGTGGTTAAATGGTACACTCATTGGCTACAGGTATGAAATAACATTCTCTAATTCCTTATATAAGCAATTTCCTCAAATTTAATATTTAAGATTCTCTCCCTCCCTTCCTCCCCCCTCTAAATACATATTTATCGTGAGTCTGTAACAAGCACATGTATTATAGGTTACTTATATGTGTATGTTATTCGTGAATCTTTGTTGATAAATGTTGAACGCGGAAATTTTTGTATGTCCTGTTTGTGTAAAAGATACAGTATGCATGCATGTGTGTGTGTGTGTGTGTTATGCATAATTATTGATATATATATATATATATATATATATATATATATATATATATATATATATATATATATATATATATATGACTAACTTAATCATGCAGTCAGGACAGCCGGCTTCCAGCAGAGTTTGAAATAACAAAAGAGTGCCACGCTAATGGAAATGACAACATTCTTGCAGTTCAGGTGATAAGATGGAGTGATGGATCATATTTAGAAGATCAAGACCATTGGTGGTTATCCGGTATCCATCGTGATGTAGTTCTTTTCTCAAAGCCGCAAGTAAGTGTGACATCAAAATGGGATTATGTACACATACATATACTGTAAATATAATTGTATTTCTTTTGCAGGTCATGATTAGCGATTACTTTGTGAAAACGCATGTTAACAAGGACCTGAATCAAGCTATTATAGAGGTCAGACTCTGCATGCTTACGTTTATACTAGTATATCACCTCTCTCTCTCTCTCGCTGTGTGTGTGTGTGTCACTGTAATTCTGTTTACGATGTGACAACATATATAACAACTCACACACAGTCGAATGCTACGAATAGCTCCATGCATGTAATATATGTGTGAATATATATACACAAATATATGCACACGTCTGTTTGTATAAGTATATATATGTGTGTATATGTAGGTGACATTCTTGATATATTCTTTAGGCTGATGTTGCTGTTGAAAGTGGCATTGAATTGGCAAAGGAATCTAACTTAACTGTGACGGGTTATCTTATTAGTCCTCAAGACTTCCACCTTGAATCAAACATAACGTCGGGTGAGAAATACTCGCACAGACACATCTGCGTGAGTGTCCGTGTGCGTGCGTGTTTTGAACCATACTATAATGCTACAGTTATGCCGCCTCAACGGGTTTCCCCCATATCTGGACGTAATGGAAGAGCATTACTCACACTTGCTGTTGAACAACCGATGTTGTGGTCTGCAGAAAAGGTAAACTCACTAACTTTATTAAATAATCATTTATATTTAAATTCTCAATCGCTTACTAATTAACTATTGAATATTAATCTGATTTGTTTTTTAGCCGGACTTATACACGCTGGTATTGGTATTGAAAGATAATACGGGAAAGAATGTAGACTGTGAATCGTGTAGAGGGAGTAAGACAAGTTTCCATGCAACCAAAAGTTTTACTTGTAAATGGTAAACCCGTAACCATTTGCGGCTTCAACAGGCACGAGCATCACCCGCGCCTTGGGAAAACTAACGTGGAAGCTTGCATGATCAAGGCAAGAATATAGTTAGGACGCGCGCTCGCATGCATGTGTATAGATCTTTATATGCCATTCTTTTCCAGGATATCGTGCTTATGAAGCAACATAATGTGAATGCAGTACGGAACAGCCATTATCCACAGCTTTCACGCTGGTACGAACTTTGTGATTTATTTGGTCTATACATGGTTGACGAGGCCAACATTGAAACCCATGGTTTCGAGTATATTAATTGGCCACATGGTTCTAAGTATCCTGCATCGCAACCGATTTGGATGCATTCTATGATGGACCGATTTATCAACATGGTTGAAAGAGATAAGAACCATGCCTGCATTATAATCTGGTCCCTTGGTAATGAGTGTGGTTATGGACCAACTCACGATGCAATGGCCGGTAAGTTATACGTACATACGTGTGTATGTGCATGGCGCGTGTTTGATGTTTTACCTTGTATTCAACACAATGCAGGTTTTGTTCGCACCCGAGACCCAACACGAGTAGTTCATTATGAAGGTGGAGGTGCAAGAACAACTGCTACAGACATAGTATGTCCCATGTACATGCGGGTGTGGGATATTCTTAAAATTGCTAAAGATACTTCTGAATCCAGGCCGCTCATCCTTTGCGAGTAGGTTCATAATATCTATGTGCATGTGTGTGTTTGTGTGTACGCATGGATTTAATATATACTTCGATATAAACACCGAGAGAAGAGAGAGAATGAGGCGCTTGCTGTTTTCGCAGATACTCCCATGCAATGGGAAACAGTAACGGGAATATTATTGAGTATTGGGAAGCCATTGATAACACGTATGGATTACAAGGTGGTTTTATTTGGGACTGGGTTGATCAAGTAATGATTTTTGTTCTCTTCATATGCAAACAGTATATGCCGTATTTACATATTTTGTACAGGGTCTTCTTTATGAAAAGAAGGGATGGGCTTATGGAGGTGATTTTGGAGATATCCCAAACGATCTTAACTTTTGTTTGAATGGTCTCACCTGGCCGGATAGAACACTGCATCCAGCCCTTGAAGGTTTTAATTTCATGTGTGTGTGTGTGTGTGTGTGTGTGTGTGTGTGTGAGAGAGAGAGAGAGAGAGAGAGAGAGAGAATGTGTGTGTGTGTGAGAGAGAGAGAGGGAGAGATGTTGTAGAAGCCTGCTTGGTGTTTAAACCATATGTCGGCACATGTGTGTATCCTGATACACAATGGTATCGTATGATATATACATCTGCACTTGCAAGTAATTTGTTGGTTGCATATATATATGGTTAAATATATCAATACGCGAACGAACATACTCACACATGTGTATTGGCCTGATATATATCTCGTATATTTGTGCATATAGTTGCTTACATATGTATATGTATGCAGAAGTGAAGTATTCCTACCAACCTCTGGGAATTTCCATTAACAATGATGATGAAATTGAGGTTCTCTCTCTCCCTCCCTCACTCTCTTTCTCAAATATTAAGTTCTCTTAACCTGTTGATGCTAGATTCGGAACAAGCGGTTTTTTAGTGCTTCAGATGATCTTCTCTTTGAATGGAGTCTGTCAGGTGATTACATGTGTGTACGTGGCATACTTTGTATATAAACCATCTATGAATACATTAATATAACAGTCACTTAGTGTTGCATGTTATTATTCCAGGTGATGGCTGGTTTTATGCAAAAGGTAACTGGGAATTACCAGCAATTTTACCCAGAGACAAATGCAGAGTTCCTGTAAAATCTGGACCATGGTACAACAAATGGGACAACATTCCTGGTAACGAGGTCCATCTCTCAATAACTGCTAGATTGGCGTCGTCAAGCCGATGGGCAGAAGCGGGCCACGTGGTTGCGTCTGAACAACTGACTCTACCTTCTAATCACCCCTATCCAAACCAGGTAAGATACTTAAATACACACACATACATACTGCATACACTTAAGTATATATATTAAGTTTATTTTAATATATAATATGTATTAAGTATATGTGCGAGTATGTGTGTGTGTTTTATTTCTATGTATTCTATGAGTAAGCAGATACAATGGAATTTCGCAGTTTTAACATTGTGATTGTTTGAAGAAGGTTGAAATTTCAGAAATGCCAGAATTGGTTTTAGACAAGGTGTCGAATACAGGTCTTGTCTTAAGGATGCCAGACAACAGCTGGGAGCTTCATCTAGACAAAGTCACTGGCTTGCTCAGTTCATGGAAGGTCTGTAGTGATAGAATATTATTCTATACTGTGTATAATATATGTGCTGTGTATGATGTCAGTAAGCGGACGCTTTTGTGTGTGTGTGTGTGTGTCTATCTATCTATCTATATATATATATAGAATTATATATAATATTTAGCAGTTCCAAACCCTGCGTGTGAGGGTGGGAAGGACGGAGATGTCTAATATAAAAACTCTTTATTTGCAGGTGAAAGGTGTACCTTTAGTATTAGAAGGACCTGTACCATGTTTCTGGAGAGCACCTACGGACAATGACAAAGGTGGTGAAGAGAGGAGTTACAGTGCAAGATGGAACAGTTTGGTTTAGACAGTTTAACAATCTCTGCGACCAGCGGTTTCCGCTTAAATAAGCTCTCTTCCAAGGTGGTTATGTTTGAAGGGGTTATATTCATGGAACCACAGGCACAAGGGAAAAAAAGAGATTCTTCAAATATCCGAAGCAGACACATCAGATTGGTTCAAAATTCATATAAGGTACTATCGCCATTGTACATATAAGCGTATACAATATTCCCATACAATCAGCCAGCATTGTGTTGCACCCCTATGTAAAGAAAAAGTACACGTTAGAAGCTACATACAGAGATCTAGACAGAGATTGCAAGCACAGCATGCATAGCACTAGAGATCACCTGTTACATGTATTATGTATGTGGGTGTAATAAATTTGCATTTGAATGTGTATATTTGTATGATGTGTGCGTGATTGCAAACAGCATGCATAGCACTAGAGATCACCTGTTACATGTATTATGTATGTGGGTGTAATAAATTTGCATTTGAATCTGTATATTTGTATGATGTGTGCGTGATTGCAAACACAGCATGCATAGCAACATATAATATCACCTGTTACATGTATTTGTATGTGGGTGTAATAAATTTGCATTTGAATGTGTATATTGTATGATGTGTGCGTGAGGGTGTTCATATAGATGTACATGTTTACACAATCTGGTTGTTTTGCCAGGTATGAGATTTACAGCAGTGGTGACGTGATTGCGCACTACAAGGTTGAAGCAAACCAGAGGCTTCCACCGTTACCAGAGTGGGACTGGTTTATGCTATAGATAAGGATCTACGAACTGCAGAAATGGTAGATCTCTCTCTCTCTGCACACCCGACAGGCACTAGTGCTTATTTACATTGGGGTGTTGTGTCCAGGTATGGACGCGGTCCATTTGAGTGTTACCCGGACAGAAAAGCAGCTGCTAAACTCGGTGCTTACAATAAACAAGTAGCTGATTTGCATGTCCCATACATAGTTCCTGGTGAGTGTGGTGGAAGGTCAGATATACGATGGTTGGCACTCATGAACAATGAAGTTGGCACCGGTATATTTGCAATGCCTGTCGATGAGAGTCCTCCGATGCAGTTCAGTGCTAGTTACTACACTGCCAAGGAGTTGGACCGAGCAAGCCATGACCATGACCTCAAGGCCGGAGATAATATACAGGTATCAATATACTATTCAGCACACACACACACGTGATGATGCTTTGTTTTGTAGGTGCATCTTGATCACAGGCACATGGGACTTGGTGGAGACGACAGCTGGAACCCTGCGTGCATGACAAATACCTGGTTTTGCCAGGAACGTACAAGTTTGCCGTAAGGTTCTGTCCCTTGGTTGACTCAACGTTACCAGCAAAAGAAGTTATACAGACAGGTCTTTCGTGGATATAATGTGCCACGCTTTGCTTAAATGTTACAAAGTAATATGTATTGCTTATTGTTTAATAAGAATTGCGTAATTCCTTTCCTTTTTCCACGTGCCATTATCCAGCACGTTGAAAAACTTAAATTCCTGTGCCATTTCAAAATTACATGGTGAGGTGCTGGATAAAACCGACTCCATGACGTACGAGATGCCTGCTTGCTTGACGGATGCACCGTCAGTGGATGGATAGCAAATATGCTCCGCCAATGTATCGAAGGGTAAACATGTACCAAGTGATAGAGGGAACTATCAGATGCCCATTCATGTCTACTGGCACAAACGAGCCTTCCACTTATCTCATAACCAGACTGCATCCTTACAGAACAGCATCCTATCGTGGTTCTTCCTACTTCCCATCCATCAAACGCCAGCCCATTCTCCATGTCCTGTCACCAAACAGTATCTATTTGTTTGTAAGGTTGCAGGGCAGTTGCTAATGAAGAACTGGCCATCAAATGAGCCCTGGCCTTAGAACAGTACTCTTTGTGTCCACAAGTCGGAAGGCACATATTATACTTTTGCAAACGTCATAGCTTACATTCATGCTGGGGTGCATCTAAGTGTTGTTTGAGACGGATACATGCAATGGTTATTGCATGTTACATAATCACTGTATGTAGTTAGGGTACAATGTCCGATGGTAAGATATTAAGTAGTGTTTCGTTGGACACAAAGAAGTATATTATTATCCATTATATCTAACGTTGCCACAGTACTTAATACAACGAAAGATTTGATGTTTCGTAGGGCCCACTCCCGCATAGTTAGGTTAATAATCGCACTCACACAAACTATTTTAACTTAACTAAGTTAATGTGATTTAATAAAGTTAAGTTATTTAATTTTTTTTAAAAAAATCACACTCTCACCATTAGCTACATAAATAAAGGTTAAAATTAATTTATTTTTATTAAATTTATTTATTGTATTTGAGCCTCCAATGTGTACATAACAAAACTAATTAAAATTTTACCATATACAAAGTAGGTCCTTTTTATTTTATTTTTACTTCATGCTTCTCTTTAGTAAAAATTAGTAAAAAGAAATCCACTCCTTTAATGCCTCCCTCTTAATCAATCCCTGTTTATCCTTTGCCTCTTTCTCCATATAATAAGTATGCCTTAATACTTATTTCTCCTTCAATTTTTAGACCTTCACCTCCATGTTTGCCATGCTCATTTATTTGCAAAATATAATAAGTTACAATGTTATCAATTACATTTCATACTTTCAAATTCATTTCATCGTGTAAGATTTTAAATTTTATTTTTAGCATTTCGAATGCATGTTTCACAACCACCCATAGCTTAGAGACTTTGTAGTTGAACATGGTCTTTGCAGGGGTTCAATACCTTGGGTTTGTCATATATGGTGCATCACCAATGGTTTGCACCAATATGCCTTGTTTATGACAAGGTAAGGTGATATTTCCCTTCCATTCCCCAATGTCATATGGTTGTTGCAATATGCTACCCTACTACAATGTTTTTGAAAATTGCATAGCCTCCATATTATATCATCATACATAAAGTAAGAATACCTTGCATGTAGATTCAAAAACCTTCTCTTATTGTTTATCTATAGTCTATGTTATAATTGTAAAATTATTCTTTTAGTTATAATAATCATTCTCATGCTTCACATTTGTTAAATGTTAAAATGTGTGCAATTCAATGCCTAAACAACATTTAATAACTTAAAAAACTATTTAAATTCAATAATAATCTTCACAACCTCTTTCAATTGACTTGATTACTTTAACTTGTATTTGAATATTCGAATGATTGCTTTACAAGTTCATTTAAAATATTAAATTGATGTATTAAAACAAACACTAACAAATCCATAAAACATATAATTTATATAATGTAAGCAACATGAATAACAATATGCACAACAAGTTTGTAATTTAAGTTTAATGTTTCAAATTTACACTAAGCATTCAACACAACCAAAGAAATCTCTCATTAATCATTTTGAAAATGTCTCTCAAACACTCTTCATTATAATAAGCCATCAAAAAATATCACACAAAAGATTACATGTTTCACACACACCAAGGTTCAACATCCTTATATTTACAAGTTACAAAGAACTTATCCTTTTTAAACAACCACATTTAAAGAATCAAACAATATATTATGTTCAAGTCTAGCTCTCTTTGATGACTTTTAAATAAATGTTTAAATAAAATAAAAAATAAAAACATAAATTGAAACTATACTTCAAATAACTCATAAACATCATATATATCTAATTAATAATTCATGATATCAATGATATTCTTTGTTCTCACTCTTGCGTTTAAATAATGAAGATGATATCAAAATATAAGAATATGTTAAAACATAAAGCATGCAAAAATTAAACTATAACGAACATAATATTAATACCAACTTTAATTTTACCCTCACACATCTCCATTGTAATTTCTATCTCTTTATGTTTTTTTTTCAGTAGCCTAACCCTTTACATAAATTTGCTCTTACTTAAATTTCATCCATTCCTTATCAAACTCCATCTTTAAAGTGTATCTATGAGTTTGATGTGACTTTGAAAATTTATAATAAAACCTTCTCTTTATGTCTAAAGATCTAAGCATATTTACAAGTAACTTTATACTCTCATTGATTTATTTCAAACCTTTTGACTTCTCAATACTTCCAAGAGCTCAATCTCCTTAGGCATCAGTTGTTGTGTTAATTTAATGTTTACGTTTCTTTTCTACTTCTTTTATGTGCCCACTCTTTAATCCTATTCACATTCTTAATTATCAACTCTGTAATAATCTTTTTTATTTAATGTTAACCTTTTCAAATTTGTACAATGATAAAAAAAAATTGTCCTTGATGAACATATCTTTTGTTTTGACAGTGATTAAAACAACAATTTCATAATTCTTAAAATTTAGAATTCTCTTCTTTTTTTTTAAAGGCTCTCCACATGAAGTCGACTACTAATGCTATTTTAGCAGGGTGTATGAGTTAATTTATGTATAATTAAATATTAATTGCCACTGTTAGTGAAATAGTAGCTATTGTGTGGGTAGTTGCCAATGTTATAAGAGTACTTATTAATGGTATAGCAAGTGAAGAATTTATAAAATAGAATTTACAATCTATTGTTTAATTATTATTCATTTTATTATAAAAGTATATGCATTTCAAATGTGAAAAAGTTTTACTTAGCTATATTAAAGCCTTCTTATGCTATGTCTAGCAAGAAAACCCTAGCCTTTATCCTAACACAATAACATTAACAAAACCGTATAAATTTCACCTAACAAGTTTTAATAAATCTTAATTAAACTAATTGGTGTGAGTGGAATTCAATTTAGTTAAATCCATTAATTATTGGTGTGAGTGTGTTAATAATGAAACTAATTTAGGTATAACTGCTTAAACTCAAGCAAGAACATACCCATAATTAAAATTTTGAATTCTTGTTTAAAATATTAAACTATATCTTGTTTTGTTATAATTTCTTCTTAATCTATTAATGCTTACAAATTATTTAATATAATAATATTTAATAAAAATGTAAAAGTCATAAACATTTGTGTTTATCTTTGTAATTAAACATTTTAAAAACATATAATTCGTCACTTAGATATATGATAAGTATCGTTCAAATAAACATTATTTTTTTGTTTTTTTTAACACTTATAAGGTCGATTTTGAGTTTGTTCTAGGGTAAAAAAGATTTAAATTAATTTTTAAATTAAATAATAAATAACATAACTGATTAAACAATTATTAATTAATTTAATAGGTAAATGGTGTCATTTATGAGAGATTGCAATAACTAATATAAGAGATTTCTCGTAACTAGTACACAATGACTTAATCAAATACTAAGGAGCAATCTCAATCAATACATCCATTGTAAATTATATTGTTCACTACGCTCTTTAATTTAACGATTGTGTAATAAGATATTATTTAATAGCATTTAATATGATATAACACATTTTATCATATCCTCAATCTTCAAAAGTGTAATTTCATTTTGCAACTTTTCATAATATATAAACACAAAATAATTGATAATGTGAGCATTTGTTATCATTATATAAAAGAATAAGCATAACAAATGATCGATTCCGGACTTGTCATGGCCAACTTATATAGTTCATCATGAAACTGAAGACGTTCACTGTATACGCTAATGTCAAGTGGGTATAGGATTGATCTTTATCCAAGAATTTCTCCTTCCGAACAGAAGGTTCAGTTGCTTCGTCTCGGTCGTAAACTTCAGGAAGTCAGAATACTTAAACTAGACTTCCCAAGCACATGGAGCTGCTGAAGAAGGTGCCTGAGACAGCAACAAAATTGAAATCAAATTCAAGGTGTGGGTGCATAGCCTAGGAGACATCAAAGTAAAGCAAGAGAACTGAACATATTTTATCAAGGGGATGAGTTTAAATAAGTTAGTATTTATAAGTACCTTGGTAGGCATGGAATGATTATGTAAATTCAACACTTTTGATAGTTAAGAAAACTATAGACATAAAGTAATATTTCTATAATGGAGTAAATATGAGACCCTGTTCTGATCATCTGTTGAATGATTTGACTAACATTGACTGTTTTTACTTTTAGTTCGATAGGATCTTAAAAGGTTCGCTCCTAGTACATTCAACTCGTTGAAAACCGTTGACTCGCCCCTCGTATGTTTCCTTGGATCACACGCGCACACCTTTTCAAGTGTACTCTAAACCCTGGAAGTTGCAAACCAAAATCATAGTGTACATGCACTATGAATATATAAAAGTCTCCATGTTTGAAACTTCTAAAAAAGCAAAAAAATTCACTCAGCTAACTTTTTGATAAACTCGTAGTCGTGATCAGGCTCGATTCTCTTACCGGCTTGTGCGTCTCTATGCCAAGAGTGCTTCAGGCTCAAGGGGACAGGATAAGTCGCTGTCCCACAAGGCCCTGACCAATCAAAGTCGATGACCTTAACATCAAAACCCACCTTGTCCGTTTGACTGGTCACCTAAAACAAGTCGAGCAAATCAAAATAAATAAATAAACTACAATGGTATATACCTCCTTCAAGAATAAGTTGGGAAGTCTGAAGTCCCCATGGACGAACCCAGCTTCGTGTCCCTTTTTAAGGGCTTCTATCAGCGTTTCTTTTACTTGTTTCAAAACCGGCTTGTTGGACATATGATCCTTGTAAATATCGACTGCAGATCTCCAGCCTTCCTCCTCTCTCAGATAATCCATCACAACAAATTTCCATCCAGATGCGAGTTCCTTGAACTAATGTTGAGCAATGGAGTGAGAAACACAAAACTCAAGGAGACTACGTACCTCATGCAGTTGTGGAGCAAGCCCCAGACTGGACCATGCAGCATGAGCATCTTTGGAGTAAGTGCTGGTGAACTTTGCAACTCGCATGTTACCGTTTGCATCTACTCCACCGAAGACCATGTTGTCTTGACTCACCTTGCCCGTCAGGCTCTTGACAAATAGCCAGTCTGCAAGTAAATACGGCCGTGAACAATCGAGGAAAGACTCCGGGTAGTAGTTATTGACGAAATATTTGAACGCCTTCAAAGCCCTGGCAAGTCTGACAACTCCCAAGTCCTTAGGTCCCCAACAGTTGATCATGTCTGTAAGAGGCTCAACCATGAGAGTCCCTTCCATGTTCAGAGTCCTTGCTCTCCCAATCCATGACAACTGCTAGGAACTGAACGTAAGGAAGAGAGCGCACCACCCCGACTGCGTGAGACAAGCGGCCAAATCCTTCCTTAGCATTTGTTCGAAACGATTGTCTGAAATATTCTGAAAGCTCGAAAAGCGCATCCGCACCTTCACGTTTGTCCTCGATACCGAACGAGCCCTCTGAGATACCAAAGAAACCAAAACCGCCGGTCTTGTTCGTTGTGGTCATCCTGGTGATAACTGCACCGAGGTACCGAATGAATTCCAAGTTCAAAGGCTCCGTTATGTCTTTCTCCTCGTCCTCACAACCTGCAGTGAATATGTTCCATATCTTGTCCGCAAGCTTGAAGTCGACAGCAACTAGGTGCAGGCCATGATCACCATTGCCAAAAGAGCTCAAAGGATTGGTGTAACAAAGCGAGGGGAAGTTGGGGCTCTGCTTCTGGAGGACCCCTATAGCACTTCCATCTTGGCTTCTTGAGGCTGTTGTACTGATATTTCTTCCAAACCTGGTAGCTCGTCAGTTCAGACGGCTCTCCGATGTTGCTCATTGGGTCGAACGACTGCTCCGCTTCTGACTCTTTCGACTTACTGCCTTCTTCTTTACATACCTCATCCCAGTCTATGCCGCAGTTCTGAACTTCCCTGACGAGCATTCGTAACTTGGATCTGAACGTGCAAACCCTCTTTCCCCTGGATTGCACATTTTCACTCTCGCCGGCTTTCTCGTCGTCATCATCCCCACTCCGGCCCTTATTGCCCTTGCTCCTGCTCAGCATCTGTACTGAAACCCTAAACCTAAGCTACCCATAGGGGCAGCGTTCTTCTCCCTGCCTCAATGCCTCAATGCCTCTGTTCCTCTTATGTGAGAGGCATCTAAACCCTGACAAACAGAAGAAGAAGAAAATTGTGCATGTTTCTCCAAAACCGAGACATAACCGTACCTTATGGTTGGGAGGGCGGAGGCATTATCGCTTCTGAGCAGCATGCCGTATGAAGTGGTTCCTTCGATGATATGCAGTCCGTTGACATTGTCTTTCTTGGTCTTGGACTGGGATTCTCCCTCTTGTTCGCACACCTGGTCATCACATGCAACCTCGCAATAAATATCTCCATACTCGCGGAGATCCGTCTCTTATGAAGTCCATACTCATCCTCAGAGGAAGAAGAGTTTGGGCACCTGCCCAACAAGGGACCCTTTCAAATTGCCTGCATTTGGTACTATCATAAATTTGATTTTTTTTTAATTATTTTTTGGGTTGAAAATAGTTAATTTAAAATTTTACTTGTTAAATAAAAGGTGATTTTGTTAATTGAATGAAAAATAATAAATAAAGGGAAAATTACATTTATACCCCTGAAATTTATTATATTTACGTATATATACATAGAAGTTTTATATTTACATATATACTTTTTTGAAATTTCAATTTAAAACTTCATAAATTTCAAAATTAAAAATTAAAAAATATTTTTAAAAAATTAATAAAATTTTATAATTAATTTATATTTTATTATATTTAGGTCCAAAATACAACCTATTAAATATATATAATATAATATAATTATTTAAAAATATTTCATTTTTTACTATGACAATTTTTTGACATTTAATATTTAATAAACTTCAATTATTTCATTTGTAATATATTAAGAATTGAAAATATATTTTAATTAATATTGTTATTTTAAAAGTCAAAATATTATAAATAAGTTTTTCAAGGGTATATATAAACTTTTAGAGAGGTACATATATATATATATATATATGTAAATATGATAAATTTTAAGAGTATAAATGTAAGTTTTTCTAAATAAAACTTCATATAAAATTCCTTAATAAAAAAGTCTATTAAAATATTTTATAATTTAGTTAATATATTTTAATTGTATTAATTATTATTAAACTTTAATGAATTTTTTATTTTAGTCACTTCAAGATTAATTTTGGGCATAGAGCGACCTGGGATGACGATTGTATTAGTTTAGACACCTTCAATGTCGACGTTTTAGGTAATGAAAATGTGATTAATACAACAACGTCTTCTTCAAGATAAGCATTTTTTGTTTAACTATAGAATAATATATAGTTTTGATATAATATTTTTTTCAATTGTAAAGATTAGAAAAAAAAAAGACGTGAACAAAATACCATTGCTGACTATTTTATTAACTTAAATATTGAGGATCCTAATGGGATAATGCATTTAACATGCGAATGCAATTAAAAGAGCTAAGAATGACAAATGTTAGCACTAATTAAATAAATAATTTAAGTTAATTAAATAATTTTATCATTGTGTTTTGTTTTTACATAAAAACCTCTCATATAAAGAAAGAAAAAATATTAATCTCTAAAAAAAAAGCTTAAAGGCCCATGAACATTAATTAAGTAATTTGACATTTTTCATAGTTTTATATTTATGAATGGAATATTAAATAATATTTAATAAATATTAATCATGTTTTAAGAAGGTTAATTCATGAAGAATATACTCAAATATAATTTAAATTGAGAGCCATTGCTCTCAATGTATTAATTGAAAAACGATTTCTTAATTATTTAAAAATTTAATTAAATAGCTATAATTATTAATTTTAACAAAATGTTATAACTAAACTCCTAATTAAACTCTAATTGAATTGCTAAGCACAGTATTAACTATATCATTGTTTAATTAAAATTCAAACTTTAATTAAACATGCCTAAAATTTAGATTATTAAATTTTTAATATTAAACATTTAATTTTATCTCAAAGTTAACTTCAACTGCCTTCTTTATTTTTTAATTTATACTTATAAATTTAATACAAAGATTCTTTTTTGATGTCCAAATCACATTTTCAATGTCAATAATGTCCTAACCTTTACATGGGTATGTACCATTCAATTTGGACTGAAACTTATTGGTTCTTTATGTCACGACTCGATACAGAATATAAGATACGACTTCAAGATACAGAATATGGGATATAGGATATGCTTATAAGATATACCTACAGGATATATCAATAGGATATGCCTATAGGATATGTTTACAGGATATACCTATAGGATAAGGGTCATTATTTTTAACTTATGCCTAGATTAGCTTCTGAAGTATTATTTTTAGCTTATGCCTAGATTAGCTTCTGAAGTATTATTTTTAGCTTATGCCTAGATTAACTATTATAGTTGTGAGTATAAAAGCTTTGACTTAATTGTTGTATAATCAGTTACTATCAACACCATTCATTTTATAATAATTCTTATCTGTTCTTGTCTTACTCCTTGCCTCTTGTTCTCGTCTTGTTCTTAGTTCTTGTTTTGTTATTGAGTCAAGCCTCCTTGCTATTGGATTGTGGCTTGACAATTTGATAGTAACTGCTTTCATAGCTCCTCAATTTTCAATTACTTTTTTTTTCTTTAGCTTTTCTCCCTTGTTTTCCTCCTCCTTTCTTTCACGGATCACAGCAGATTTTGAGCAATTTCAATACGAGCACCAAATGTTGCTTCATAAGTTGGCCATTTTGTGCCAAGTGGTCACAAATCTGCAAGGTTCCACCAACACGGCGCATGCAACTGTTGATGCATCCTCAAAGGTTGCTGCACATGCTCTCTCTCAAGCATCCGTGGTTTCCTCTCCGTTAAACTCTTCTTCAGAGCCAAAGATCAGCATGTCATAGAAATTCAGTGGTAATCACATTGATTTCCAAGGTTTCCTGAATCAAATTAAGCTTTTGATCCGTATGTAATCACGCTGCTACTCGACTAATGCACAAAAGGTTGGCCTTTTGGCATCCTTATTAGTTGGATCCCCACGGGCTTGGGTTGCCCCTTTGCTGGAGCGTGACGACTCATTAATGGAAGACTTTGAAAGATTTGTGGCTGCCTTTGAAGCTTACTTTGGAGATCCCAATAAGTACCATTTTGCATGCACAAAGTTAAGGAAGTTCACACAAGGATTCCAACTAGCTTCTGTCTATGCATCTGAATTTCAGCAACTTTGCACGAACATTCCATGGGACGAGACAGCATTGATCGAACACTTCCATTTTGGGTTGATGGATGATGTAAAGGACTTTCTCCTTATGTTACCGGATGCCCAAACCTTAGTGGAGATCATGCAATAGGCCGTTCACTGCAACAACCGTTTGTTCGAGTGTCGTCAGGAAAAATCCCGTTAGTGTCACGACCCGATACATGATACAGGATACGACATACAGGATTCAGCCTACAGGATATGCGATACAGGATTTCGGCCCGCAGGATATTCCCACAGGATATGCCACAGGATATTCCCGCAGGATATTCTCAGGATATTCCCGGATATTCCCACAGATATGCCACAGGATATTCCCAGGATATTCTCAGGATATTCCCAAGGATATTCCTACAGGATATTCCTATAGGATAAGGATGACCAATTTTGGCTAGTGACTAGATTAGGCTCATGACCAGATTAGCTTGGAGTTGTGAGCATAAAAGCTCCGACCTAATTGTTGTACAATCAGTTACTATCAACACCAGTCTTCTACGATCATTCTTGTTCTTGTCTTGCTCTTGTCTTGTCTTGCTCCTTTGCCTCCTGCTCTTGTCCTACTCCTGGATCCTATCCGTTCCTGTCTCGCTCCTGATCCTGTCCTACTCCTATTCCTGATCCGTTCCTATTCTGCTATCTTGCCCCGTTCCTGTCCTGCTCCGTCCTGTTCCTGAGTCAAGCCTTCCTGTCCCTGGAATCCTACTTGCTTCCTGGTTCCTGGATCGTGGCTTGACAGTTTGATAGTAACTGCTTTCATAGCTCTTCGTTTCCCAGCTACTTTTTTTTCCTTGATTCTTTTCCTTCGTTTTTCTCCTTTCTTTCTTTCATACGATCATGGCTGATTTTGAGCACTTTCAACGCGAGCACCAAATGTTGCTTCATGAGCTGGCCACTTTGCGCCAAGTGGTCACCGATCTACAAGGCTCCACCCATGCGGCACATGCAGCTGCTGATGCATCCTCCAAGGCTGCTGCGCAGGCTCTCTCTCAGGCATCGGTGGTTCCTTCTTCATCGAACTTTTCTCCGGAGCCGAAGATCAGCATGCCAGAGAAGTTCAGTGGCAACCGTGCCGATTTCCAAGGTTTCCTGAATCAGATCCGGCTCTTGATCCGCATGCAACCACGCCGCTACTCGACGGATGCACAAAAGGTTGGCCTTTTGGCATCCTTACTAAGTGGATCTCCACGAGCTTGGGTTGCTCCCTTGCTGGAGCGTGACGACCCATTGATGGAAGACTTTGAAGGTTTCGTGGCTGCCTTTGAAGCCTGCTTTGGAGATCCTGATAAGTACCGTTCTGCATGCACAAAGTTACGGAGGCTCACACAAGGATCCAGACCAGCTTCCGTTTATGCATCCGAATTCCAGCAATTGTGCACGAACATTCCATGGGACGAGACTGCATTGATCGAACATTTCCGTTTTGGGCTGAGGGACGACGTGAAGGACCTTCTCCTTACGTTACCGGATGCCCAAACGTTAGCGGAGATCATGCAACAGGCCCGTTCGCTGCGACAACCGTTTGTTCGAGCGCCGTCAGGAAAAATTCCGTCAGCAGTTCCTGCCAGCCAATCCTGTAGCCGTAGCACATGTTCCTGACACCTTCTGGAGCAGTTCCTATGGAGGTTAACAAATCCAAGCGTGGCCCACTTTCAACTGCTGAGAAGCAACGTCGACTGAGAACCTATGCTTGTATTGTGGTGCAGCAGGACACAAGGTGGCGGAATGTCCTAATAAAGCCAGGAAGTTCAAGCGCGTGAAGCCGAAGCTGAAGTTCAGTCGGAAAACTTCAATGTCCACTTCGTCTAGGAGCCGCGAAGTTGGACGTAGGTGCAGGCTCCATTGGTGCTGCTCATACCATTCCATCACTCAAGTTTCCTGTACACATTCGCCTCAATAATCGAGAGCTCAAGGAGTTTGCCCTGTTAGACACTGGTGCAAATGCATGTTTCATGGATGACACTTTTGCAGCTCAGCATGGCATTCCGGTGGTGAAGTTGAAGCGTGCAATTCCTGTAGAGGTGGCCGATGGTCGTTTGATTGCTTCTGGCGCAGTTACCCACGCTACCACACCTCTCTCTTGCAATCATGGTGCATTCAACTGTTCGATTTCCTTCAACTTGATCAAGACTCGGTCGACTCCCATCATTTTGGCATGCCATGGTTCGTTGTTGCAAATCCGAAATCGACTGGAGGTCTAGGACGCTCACGTTTTCCTCTCCAGCAGCCAGGATCAACCCTGTACTTCCCTGCGTGCAGGATACATCCTTGGTGTCTGAGGCAGTACAAGCTACAGGATTGACCGTGCCTGTTCCTGTACCAATGTTGAAGACTCCTGCTCGACAGGATTCACCTATGTCAGTTCCTCAGCACATCCGCAGGCTTTCTCCACTCCTGTAAGTTTGCGGTGTCCTGTACAGGGTTCTTCCAATCCTGTATCAGTGTCGAAGGTTCCTCCTCAACAGGATCCACCTCCTGTTGGTCCATCAGCACACTCACAGGCTCTCCTCACTCCTGTGCCTCCACGGACTTCTATACAGGTTTCTTCCAATCCTGTACACTTGTCAACATCCACATCTGTTTCTTCCAATCCTGCTTCTTTTCATTACTCTGTTTCTATTCCACCCCCCAAGATCCTTCCTCTTTTTCAATCACAGCTCCCTCCTGCTCCTCTCCGAGTTCTTACCACTACCATGTATGAACTTGCCACTGATCCTGCTCCTTTCCACCTTTTTGCCTTTCAAGTAACTCCTACGTCCTTCTACCTTTCTTGTGTCTGACTCTCCTGTTTTTCAATCTCCTTCACCTACTCCTTCTCCCTCTCCTCCTTTTTCTCTACCATCTAAGTACCACGACTTTAAGGACGTTTTTGACAAGCACAAGGCTACAGTTCTTCCTGTTCACAGGTCCTACGACTGTCCTATTAATCTTGCAGAAGGAAAGACCCCACCGTTCGGACCGATTTACGCATTGTCACCCACAGAGTTGGAGGTTCTTTGCCAGTACATCGAGGACAACTTGGCATCCGGCTTCATTCGTCACTCAAAGTCCCTGCAGGAGCACCAATCTTCTTTGTCAAGAAGATGGATGGGAGCTTACGTTTGGTTGTGGACTACAGGGGTTTGAATCAAGCTACCATTCGGATCGGTACCCGTTGCCATTGATCCCGGAACTTCGATCGGCTGCGAGGAGCAAAGGTGTTCACGAAGATCGACTTACGAGGGGCCTACAACCTTGTACGGATTCGTCCCGGCGATGAGTGGAAGACTGCCTTTCGTACAAGGTATGGACACTTCGAGTACACGGTGATGCCTTTCGGCCTTACCAATGCCCCAGCCGTGTTCCAACACATGGTGAACGACATCTTTCGTGACTTCTTGGACCAGTTTGTGGTGATCTACCTCGACGACATTTTGATTTCTCCAAGGACCAGGCGGCACATGACAAGCATGTACGGTTGGTTCTACAGCGGCTTCGTGAGCATGACTTGTATGCGAAGTTGGAGAAGTGTTTTTTCGATAGGGATTCTGTGGAGTTCTTGGGCTACATCGTCTCTCCTGCTGGCGTTTCCATGGACATGCACAAGGTGAAGACCATCGTGGAGTGGGAGAGGCCCAAGTCTATACGAGATGTGCAATGTTTCCTTGGCTTTGCAAACTTCTACAGGCGATTCATACAGGACTTCTCCAAGCGTGTACTTCCACTCACGGAACTCACCAAGCGCACAGAGGTTTTCTCCTGGTCCGACAAGGCGGAACATGCATTCACAACACTCAAGGACACCTTCACGACAGCTCCGATTTTAGCACATCCTGATCCTTCTCGTCCTTTCTTCGTTGAAGCAGATGCCTCGGATTTTGCAGTAGGATCCGTCCTATCGCAAGTTGGAGAGGACAAGTTGCTTCATCCTGTAGCTTTTCACTCTCGTAAATTCCTATTGGCGGAGATCAATTACGAGATTCATGACAAGGATCTCAAGGCCATTGTGGATTCGTTTGAGGAGTGGCGGCATTTCCTGGAAGGTGCTGCACATCCTGTACAAGTTCTTACGGATCAAAGAACCTGGAGTACTTTTGAACGGCTCGAGTTCTCAGTCGGCGACAGGCTAGGTGGGCGGAGTTCCTATCACGTTTTGACTTCGTCATCGTCTACAGGCCCGGTTTTCGGAATGGCAAGGCGGACGCATTGTCTAGGCGCTCCTACCTTGCACCAAGCCCGGGCGATCCTGCATTTGACTGTCAAAGGCAAGTGTTGTTGGGTCCTGATCGATTCCGGCTTGCGGCACTGCAGGTCCATCAGGCTCCAGCAAATTCAACTCTCCTACAAGAGGTCCGTTCGCAGTTGGCTACAGATGACTTGGCAAAGAATGTGTTCTCACACATTCATCCTGACGTTGCAAGTTCCTCTTCCTCCAGTTCCCGTCCAGACTACAACCTGTTCACCATACAGGATGGACTCCTGTACCGGGAAGGTCTCCTGTACGTTCCTGTTGGTGTTTGCAGGACTCGTGTGGTACAGGATTGTCATGATACTCCGGCTACAGGACATTTTGGTGTGGCCAAGACAGTTGAGTTGGTGACTCGCAACTATTGGTGGCCTGGGTTGCGGGGTTTTGTGGAAAGGTTTGTACGGAGTTGTGACACCTGCAACAGGTCGAAGATGCCTCGTCATGCACCTTCTGGTCTTCTTCGTCCTCTTCCTGTTCCTTCTACTCCTTGGAGATCCATTTCTATGGATTTCCTCACAGACCTTCCTCCTTCTCGTGGATTCGATGCAGTTCTTGTGGTGGTTGACCGTTTCACCAAGCAGGCTCATTTCCTACCCTGCAACAAGACAGCTACAGGTCAGACAACTGCCGAATTGGTGATCCGTGAGGTGTTCCGACATCATGGTCTTCCTGAGAGCATTGTTTCCGATCGAGGTCCACAATTCATGTCCAAGTTTTGGCGAGAGCTTCTTCGGAGTCTACAGGTTAAAGCGGATCTTTCTTCAGGATATCACCCGCAAACTGATGGACAGTCAGAACGCACAATCCAGACCTTGGAGCAATATCTTCGTTGCTTCATCAGTTACCAACAGGATAATTGGTTGGACCTTCTTCCTATGGCGGAGTTTGCCTACAACAACTCCATTCACGCATCTACAGGCCAGACACCTTTCTTTGCTCTTACAGGTCACCATCCACATTTTGACTTTGCTCTTCCTGCTTCTTCTTCTTCCGCTCCTGCAGTACAGGATCGTCTTCAGCATCTTCGGCAGGTACAGGATGATCTCCAGGTTCACCTTCAGCAGGCACAGGAACGGTACAAGCATCATGCTGATGCTCACCGTCAACCAGCACCTGCATACAAGATTGGTGATCTCGTGTGGCTTCTTCGTCGACACATTCGCACGAACAAGCCTTCTTCTAAGTTGGATTTTCAACGATTGGGCCCTTACAGGATCGTGGCGGAGGTAAATCCTGTAGCTTTCCGACTCGAGTTACCACCTACGGTGAAACTTCATCCTGTGTTTCACACCTCCTTGTTGGAGCCGTATCATCCTTCTTCTCTTCCTGGTCGTGCTTCTTCTCCTCCCCCTCCTGTGGTCATTGCTGGTGAACCTGAGTACGAAGTTGCAGCCATCCTTGATTCTCGTCTTCATCGCCGTCAACTTCAATACTTGGTGGATTGGAAGGTTATTTGCCTACCGATCGCACTTGGGAACCTGCATCCAACTTACTCCATGCTTCTTCCAAAGTTGCTGCTTTCCATCGGCGTTATCCTGCTAAACCAGGTCCCAAGACTCGTGGAACTCGTCCTTAGGGAGGAGGTGTTGTCACGACCCGATACAGGATACAGGATACGACATACAGGATTCAGCCTACAGGATATGCGATACAGGATTTCGGCCCGCAGGATATTCCCACAGGATATGCCACAGGATATTCCCGCAGGATATTCTCACAGGATATTCCCGCAGGATATTCCACAGGATATGCCACAGGATATTCCCGCAGGATATTCTCACAGGATATTCCCACAGGATATTCCTACAGGATATTCCTATAGGATAAGGATGACCAATTTTGGCTAGTGACTAGATTAGGCTCATGACCAGATTAGCTTGGAGTTGTGAGCATAAAAGCTCCGACCTAATTGTTGTACAATCAGTTACTATCAAACACCAGTCTTTCTACGATCATTCTTGTTCTTGTCTTGCTCTTGTCTTGTCTTGCTCCTTTGCCTCCTGCTCTTGTCCTACTCCTGGATCCTATCCGGTTCCTGTCTCGCTCCTGAATCCTGTCCTACTCCTGATTCCTGAGGTCCCAGTTCCTATTCTGCTATTTTGCTCCCGGATCCTATCCTGATCCTGGATCCGTCCTGTTCCTGAGTCAAGCCTTCCTGTCCTGGAATCCTACTTGCTTCCTGGTTCCTGGATCGTGGCTTGACAGTTAGTAGTTCCTACAAGCCAATCCTGTAGCTATAGCACATGTTCTACAACACCTTCTGGAGTAATTCCTATGGAGGTTGACAAATACAAGCGTGGCTTACTTTCAACTACTGAGAAGCAATGTCGTCGTGGTGAGAACTTATGCTTGTATTGTGGTGAAGCAGGACACAAGGTGACAAAATGTCCTATTAAAACCAGAAAGTTCTGAATCGTGATCTCTTGTAGCATATCCAAAGACGTGTGAAGTTGAAGCTGAAGTTCAGTAAAAAAAGTTCAATGTCCACTTCGTCTAGGAGCCGCAAAGTTGGATGTAGGTGCAGGCTCCATTGGTGCTGCTCACACTATTTGGTGCTGCTCACACTATTCCATCACTCAAGTTTCATGTACACATTTGCCTTAATAATCGAGAGTCAAGGAGTTTATTCTGTTAGACACTGGTGCAAATGCATGCTTCATGAACGACACTTTTGCAACTCAACATGGCATTCCAGTGGTGAAGTTGAAGCGTGCAGTTCCTATAAAGGTTGCAGATGGTCGTCTGATTGCTTCTGGTGCAGTTACCCATGCTACCACACCTCTCTCTTGCACTCATGGTGCATTCAACTGTTCGAATTCTTTCAACTTAATTAAGACTCGAACAACTCCCATCGTTTTGGGCATGCCATGGTTTGTGGTTGCAAATCCTGTGTGCAGAATATAACCTTAGTGTCTGAGGCAGCACAAGCTATAGGATTGACCGTGCCTATTCCTGTATCAGTGTTGAAGATTCCTCTTCAACATGATTCACCTCATGTTAGTTCATCAACACATCCGCAGGCTCTTTCCACTCATGTAAGTTCACGGATTCCTATATCGGTTTTCCAATCCTGTATCAATGTCGAAGGTTCCTCCTCAACAAGATCCACCTCATGTCAGTTCGTTAGCACATTCGCAGGCTCTCTTCACTTCTGTGCATTCACAGACTTCTGTATAGGGTTCTTTTTAATTTTATACACTCGTCAACATCAACATAAGTTTTTCCCAATCCTTTCTTTTTTTATTACTCTGTTTTTGTTCCATCCCCCAAGATCCTTCATCTTTTTCATTCACAGCTCCTTCCTTCTCCTTTTCGAGTTCTTACCATTATTATGCATGAACTTGCCAATGATCCTGCTCTTTTTCATCTCTTTTCTTTTCAAGTAACTCTTACGTCCTCTTTTACCTCTCCTGTATCTGACTCTCTTGTTTTTCAATCCTCTTCTCCTCCTTCTACTTTTTCCTTGCCATAGTAGGTGTACTTTGAAGAGTTATAGATCTTAGCACTAACTCTCCACGCAGAATTCAGACATTAGCCAAAAGTCTTCAAGAATTTAGAACTAACTAGACCCTAAAACACCCTACAACTTTAAGTACTCCTATTGACCGTAGAGAATAGGCTCCGCTACTAATTGTCAGGTGGCTTGCCAGGTGCCAACCTTCGAATCCCCTCTTTAGAACCCCATGGAATATGGTAAAGTAACCCATATTAAGAACCCAACCCTTAGGAACTTAAGCCCCTAGCTGACCAAGTCCACAAACGAGGCTCACCTTTGTGAATCAGAACACGCAGACTAGCCGAGGTATCGTTCCTAGCTTGGCGTGGTTGAGGCAGCTAGAGCAAGGCATCAACCACTAGTTCTGCAGAATGTGAACTCGGGCAATGCCTTTTGAGCGTGCAAGTAGGTTTTTGAGCCAAGGAATCTGACTAACTCCTTGGAAATAACATCCCGCCAACGATAAGGATAGTTTAACCCAAAGGTGGGACGTACCTTTGTCGTGTGGAAGTTAGGGCAGCACAACAGAGGGTTACGCCTTGACGACACAAGCTTATTTTGCATCGGTAGGAGGTTAACGAGTTCTCTTTTGAACCCAGGAAGCCTCACTACATATACTCTACCTTATTTATGTGATGCCCCCCCCGTTTTCCTAAGTGAGTAAGTGGGTTGGCACGAAAAATGTCAGCCCTTAGAAAATGAGTTGTCCTAACCTCGGGGGGGGGGGGGGGTTTAGGGCAACCCTAGGGTTAGGTCAACTCTAGGGGTGTCCTTAAGGTAAGTATTACCTTCGTCTAGAGTTTCTCGAGGTACCTAGTGAAACCAGCTGGACTACCCCTAAACACCTTAGTGCATTAAGCATGGCTATTTCTCACTACAACTAGGGTTCGTCACACAACTCGATAGGTAACACAGTTAACCCCCAAATTAAAGAGTCGAGTCATAGTAAAAACTATGATAGAGGGAGTTCCTCTAATGTAGTCCACCCTTCTAGTCGCTAAACAAATTGGGTTTGTTGGGTCTAGTGGTGGATAAAAAGCCATGGCTGTTTGTAAGCCCCATGGCCAATAGTTATTCAATGATCAC
This sequence comes from Selaginella tamariscina, assembly GCA_003024785.1. NCBI lineage: Eukaryota > Viridiplantae > Streptophyta > Lycopodiopsida > Selaginellales > Selaginellaceae > Selaginella > Selaginella tamariscina. The sequence goes on along the minus strand of PUQB01000064.1, from coordinate 280,582 downwards.
CTATAGCATATTATGGAGGAGAAGAATTAGAATCTATTCAAAAAAAGAGGAATACTTCCATCTCCCATATGAAGGGGAAGAGCCTATCTAACTATGTTAAGATATATGCTACATTGGTCTATTCTAAGATTGGGTGCTCCCTGGCTATTAGTGTAGCCATGGGCGCCCTGCTACTTGTTGTTGTGGGAGTTTGCTGAAAACCCTATATAAATGTAAGTTCCTTTGATCCCCTGTGTTGAAGTCGATCTCTCTATAGTCTGATCAACACTTGCTACGTGGTCCAATTGTTAGTAATCAACCATGTCACCATCATTTACTTACTTCTTGGAATCTTATGATGGCCACTTATATCGTCCTTCCTCATGATGACCACATTGTCACTGCCATAACTAGGGCTCATAATGCCCATGGTCATCCTCCTGCAAACCTCTAGCCGTCCCCTTGTGGACCTCCGGTCGTCCTCCACAGACCTTTGGCCGTTCCCCTATGGACCTCTGGCCCTCCTCCCAAGACCTCCGGTTGTCCCTTGTGGACCTCTGGCCTTCCTCATTGAACCTTCAACATTCTCCCGGTTGTCCCCCTGTAAACCTCCGGCCATCCTCTCAGGACCTTGTTGCTAAGGAGCACCTAGCTGTCAACCAAAGTTTTTTAAATGGAGGTGCTAGCTTCACCTAGAGTTTCATAAAAGTAATTACTGAGGAGCACCCAACTGTCAACCAAAGTTTTTTAAATGGAGGTGCTAGCTTCACCTAGAGTTTCATAAAAGTAATTACTGAGGAGCACCCAACTGTCAACCAAAGTTTTTTAAATGGAGGTGCTAGCTTCACCTAGAGTTTCATAAAAGTAATTACTGAGGAGCACCCAGCTATCAACCAAAGTTTTCTAAATGGAGGTGCTAGCTTCACTTAAAGTTTCATGAAAGTAATTACTGAGGAGCACCTAGCTGTCAACCAAAGTTTTTTAAATGGAGGTGCTAGCTTCACCTAGAGTTTCATGAAAGTAATTAATGACACACGATTAGACCATCACTAGATACTTAAGTGCACTAAGTGGGCATGATTCCTTAACACCTAGGGGTTGTTAACATAGTTCAATAAGTAACAATAATTAACTTCCAAAATAAGTGTAGTCATAGTAAAAACTATGACATAAATGAGAAATTAGGCAATTACCAAATAAATGTGGTTATCAAAGAAATCATAGTCGTGGCTCTTAATTTTACCAGAATGAACTTGTGTGATGGCTTGTTTCTCAGTTGAAATGCCTAAACGGAAGTGAATTCTCTACTTTGTTAGATACTAGTTAAGATTCAAATGGACACCTTGAGTCATTATCAAACATCTTAAAAACACGAAAGTGCAAGTATGTTTCCACCATTAGGTGTCAAAACCAAATAAGTTACGATTGGATAAGATTGCAAGAGATTCCATACCACACATTGCATTAGTGGATTGTTACAATAGTCATTATTGTCAGCATGCCGAGTGTAAAGCAATCTTACAAACACAAACCACACATCACCAGTTATCTTGAAGTGAAAAGGTGCAACATCTGTATGGTGCCCTATGTGAAGCTATTAACATAAATGGTCAAGATGATACAAATTGGGGTCTAGTGTTTGAAAGATGTATTTTTGTACAAAGGCATAGTATACGATACAACATATCAAGATTCACATTCTTTAAGTAACATCCAATGGCATGTACTTTTAATTTGATATCTTGTTAATATGTGCAATTCAAATACAAGAGTGATTGAATGGACAATTGAAGATGTGATGAACATGGCAATTCTAACTTAGATAAAACCAAGTTTCATGTATTAGCAGCTATGTAAGTCATTAGAGATTTTGTAGATAACATGGCTAACTCAATGCCCCACAAGAGCATCATGACAAATGAAGTCATTAGGGAGACTTAAAAGGTGATCCCATTAACATACACCCAAGAGACAATTTATGAGAAAACCAATGAAATTATAAAGCTAATGGGTGCTCAACTAATTAGCTTGTCCACCTTCAACAAGTTGTGGAACTCCGAATTTAAAAATGTCACCATTGCAAAGCATAACTGCTTCCCCAAATGTGATAGGTGTATCTCCCTAAAGTGAATATTCGAGTTGTCAAGAACATGGTTGAGCTCGAAGCATACTGTTAGCAAATGTCCACATCAATAAGAAAAAGAGTTGTTAAAGTGTGTACTATGCAAACCGACAACAATCGTCACAAAACCTATCCAAGTACCTTTATGTTATTATTAATAAAATGGATTAGCAAAAAACTTGCATTCCAAGGACACAAAGAGTTTGCATGGAGAAATCCAATTGTCTATCTCATTATCTTGGATATTGACACATGGCCATGATGGTACATATGGCAATTTCTCATTACCACATGGCCAAGTGATCCAAACTTCACAATTAGGTCACTTGTCAAGTGTTTTGTGAACCTTAAAAATTATAAGAAATGATACACCAAAGACCTAAAAGACAACAATGAGTACAAACAACCCTTGCACTTAATTGTAATGGACTCGAAATTGCTCAAAGTTCACAAGGAAATGGATAAGGCAAACCAAAACACAACACTAATATCTTTTATTCATTTCCCACTTCCATAATCAGAAGCTTCCAGTTCACCTTCACCTCAAAGCTTCCACTTCACCTTCATTATTAAAAGCTTCTACTTCACCTTCACTATCAAAACTTTAGCAAAAACATTATTGCTTTAAATGGACAATTGCAAAAGTGAGAACAAAACCTAGTTCATGTTTGCTTACTTGAGTTTACTAGTTGCCAAAGGTGTCATAATTTTTACTATGACTCTCTTTTACTTTAGACGTTAATTGTTGTTACCTTATACTTTTTTATGTTGATAAATCCTAGATGTAGTAGGAAACATGCCCACTTACTGCACTTGGGTATCTAGTAATGGTCCAACCAAGTATCATTAAATATAAACTCTAAGCGAAGCTAGAACTTACCTTCTAAAAATTTACCCCTAATTTTGATGTCTCAGTTAGGTTTTTGGTTAAGTTCAAATGAATTTGGCATGTTAAGTAAGGTTAGGAACACACCTAGGGTTGACCTAACCTTAGGTTTTCCCTAACCCACGTCCTAAAATCCCACCCCCTCAGGTAGGGGTTAGGGGTAGGAGTTAGATTTAGTTGGAAATCATCTCATAACTAAGGGCTAGCATCTTGTGTTAGCCCACTTACACATATAGGAAAAGAGGGGGGAGCTTTGTCACATAAATAAGGTAGAGTATGTAGTAGGAAAGTTCATGGGTTCCTAACAAGAGCTTGTTATTCTTCTACTGGTGCAAGCTTTAACTTGTGTCGTCAAGGCATAACCCTCTATTGTGCTACCTCAACTTCTAGACAATAGGGGTACATGCAATTCAATAAGACCTCTTAAGCATAGATTCACCAATGTTAAGGGTAGGCTACCCCGAAGGTGGGATGAGGCAGAGGTTGAGTGTCATAGTTTTTACTATGACTCAACCCTTTACTTTGGGGTTTGACTGTTGTTACCTACCGAGTTGTGTGACGAACCCTAGATGTAGTAGGAAACAGGCCCACTTAGTGCACTTGGGTATCTGGTGATGGTCCGGCCGGGTGTCATTAGGTATTTGCAGGAAACTCTAGGTGAAGCTAGAACTTACCTTCTAGAAACTCTCCCCCGTTTGACGTTCTAGGTTATAAAGTATAGCTTGTCAAAATAAGGGTTAGGGACACTCCTAGGGTTGACCTAACCCTAGGGTTGCCCTAACCCCACGCCCTAATACCCCCCCTAGGGGTTAGGTTTAGGGTTAGGTTAGGACAACCAGTTTCTCTAAGGGCTGGCATTTCCGTGCCAGCCCACTTACTCATTTAGGTAAACAGGGGGGGGGGGTCCGTCACATAAATAAGGTAGAGTATATGTAGTGAGGCTTCCTGGGTTCAAAAGAGAGCTCGTTAACCTCCTACCGGTGCAAGCTAAGCTTGTGTCGTCAAGGTGCAACCCTCTGTTGTGCCGCCCAAACTTCCACACGACAGGGGTACAACCCACCCTAGGGTTAGACTATCCTTATCGTTGGCAGGATCTTGCCTTTGAGAAGGGCACGTCACTTCCAAGGAGTTAGCCAGATTCCTTGGTCCGAAAACCTGCTCGCAAGCTCAAAGGTATTGCCCGAGTTCACGTTCCGCAGAACTAGTGGTTGAGGCCTTGCTCCGGCCGCCTCAACCACGCCAAGCTAGGAACGACACCTAAAGCTCGGCTAGTCCGTGTATCCTGATTCACAAGGTGAGTCTCGTTCGTGGACTTAGTCAGTTAGGGGTTTGAGTTCCTAAGGCTTGGGTTCCTAATACGGGTTACTTTACCAGATTCCGTGGGGTTTCCAGAGAGGGGATTCCAGGGTTGGCACCTGGCAAGCCGCCTTTGTGGCACCAGGTAAAAACTCTGACAATTGGTATCGGAGCAAGTTCTCTGCGGTCAGTAGGACTGCCTTAAGTATAGGGTGTTTCAATGTTTAGATAACTCTAAATTCTTGATATACTCTATTGCTTTCGGTTGACATGTCTGTATTCTGCGCAGAGAGTTTGATCCTGTGAGTTGTCAAACTTCGGAGAACACTTGCTCAGTGAGTCGGCGTGAGATTCTAGGTATGTCCGAAAGTCTTATGCTAGTTTAAGCTGATGTGTGTGGGTGTACAACCTGTGCAGGGTGTTTCCAGTTTCACATTGGGAATATTCCAAGCATATTCTCCGAGTGTTGACACTAGGGTTCAATACGATGAGCAAAAGAAAGCAACCAGAGCCTGAGGCAGAGAGGGCTGTCGCAGAGGCTCAAAATGAGGAGATGGATGAGGCTGATCCAGGTCGACCCCCTAGGGTTAGACAACGACCTGGTTGGCGAGAAATAATGATGGATGCCCTAAATGAACTTCGAGGGGATGTTTGGGGTTGAACGACCGAATCGATAATGTTGCCGTTCGGATTCCAACGAATACAGCAGTGGATGTTCCGCAACCAGACACACGGAAAAGAAGAAGAAGCATGACTCAGAGTCAGGTTCCTCTGAATCAGATTCTTCGACGGAAGTAGTTGGTGGAGGTCCCAGTAAATTCAAACCGGTAAAGCCTTCGAATTTCATGGGTTCAAAGGATTACAAGGTTTTGGATGACTGGTTGTATGATATGGAAAGCTATTTCGAGGCTGCTTCGTGAGAAAGACAGAAAAGGTTGCATGTGCCAAGCAGTTTCTTAAAGAAGAAGCTAAGACTTGGTGGCGAATTGTTGAAGGTGAACGTGGATACCGAAACAGCTGGAAGCACATGAAAAAGGAGATCAAAAAGCAGTATATGCCGGATGATCTCGGTTTGCGATTGCGTGCTGACCTGGCACTTTGTCAACAGGGTGTTCGGGGAAGTCCAATGGACCACGTTTATCGATTCGAAAGTGTACGGCGATTGGTGCCAAATATGAGCGATGATGAAGCTCGAAGTTGCTTCATGGCTAGCTTGAATGAGAAAACGCGAAGGGAGATCTTAAGGTACAAGCCCACAAGCTATCGGGAATGTCAAGAGGCAGCTCAAAAGGTTGCTTATGGCATGTCGTTAGAAGACTTGTACAAAGGGGAGGAAGCAAAACCTAAATCGAGGAGGTTTTCTCCAAAGTCTGGGTTTAGAAGGTTTGAGGCGACCAACTCAATCACCATCGAAACGAAGTGCAAGTCCCTTTGTCGGTAGTTCAAGTTTTCGGACACATCAAGACCCACCGGATTTCGGAAACCATTGGCGTTACCACCTCCTCAGCAGACCAAAGGATCGGCTCCAAAGTCTGCTCCCCCGCGTTCCGCAGGCGGGGTCGTGAAATGTTATAATTGTAACAAGCCTGGTCATTTTGCTAAAGAGTGTCCGGCACCCTCACAACAATCAGGACATTTCAAGGCGATGGTAGAAGAGGAAGTTGCTGAACCAGAAACGCTTGAAGATCCGGAAGATGAGTCAGAAGAGGTAATGTTGTGCCAGACACAACCTGCCTTATTCGCTATTCAAGACAAAACTGACCCTTTGCTATATTTGACAGGAAGGATACGAGGGGACCGAGTCCGAATGATGATCGATACTGGAGCAACATACAACTTCATATCGACTAGTCTAGCTCGTCGATTGAATTTGGATGTAATAAAGATGTGTGAAATAAAGATCAATTTTGGCAAAGGTTCTCAAAATACTAATAATATAGCAAGGGCAGTTCCTGTCCAAATCAAAGATTGGAAGGCTAAGCTAGACTTAGTTGTCTTGAATATGACGGGGTTTGACTTTGTTCTGGGTATGGAATGGTTCCATAAACATGTAATCGAAATGAGGGGTTCCGGAGATAATCGAATCACGCTTGCAGCAGATAAAGAAGCCATTAGAAAAACGACGCTCAGAATGGAAACGCTAACTGATAAGGATTGGAATCCTATGTTCCTTACCTTGACTCAGTTGCGTAAAGCAGTTAGACATCGGGAACGTGTGTTTCTTGCAATGGTTTTGGATACTGGTGAAGTCAAAATAGGAGATGGTCAAGAACTGTTCCCGAACCTATTTTGGAAGTCTTGAACATGTTTAGGGATGTGTTACCGGAAGATTTGCCGCCTGAGTTACCTCCACGTCGAGCTGTGGACCACAGAATAGAGGTTTTGCCGGGTTCGTCTCCACCGGCAAGAGCCCCATATCGGTTAAATCCTCAAGAGTTGATTGAATTGAAGAGACAGCTGACGGAATTGGTTGGTCGAGGACACATTCGACCTAGTCGATCACCATATGGTGCACCGATCTTGTTTGTAATGAAAAAGGATGGTACGATGCGAATGTGTGTGGACTATCGAGCACTGAACGCGATAACTATCAAAAACAAGTATCCTCTTCCGCGAGTGGACGACTTGTTTGATAGACTATCAAAAGCAAAGTACTTTTCAAGAATAGACTTGAGGTCTGGGTACCATCAGATTCGGGTAGCAGAGAATGACATTGAGAAGACCGCTTTTCGAACGCGTTATGGATCATTTGAGTTTCTAGTCTTGCCATTCGGGTTGTGCAATGCTCCAGCAACTTTTTGCACAATGATGGATGATGTGTTTAGAGACTATCTAGACGAGTTCGTGGTGGTGTATATTGATGACATTCTGGTTTTCAGTTCGACAATTGAAGAACATGTGGAACACTTAGAAAAAGTGTTTCAGAGGTTGAGAGAGAACCAGTTGTATGCTAAAGAAAGCAAGTGTGCGTTTGGTCAAACCAAGATAGATTTCTTGGGACACTTGATCTCAGGTGGGAGGTTGCCATGGACCCAAAGAAAATTCAAGCTATTACTGAGTGGATGACTTAAAAGACGTGCATGAAGTTAGATCATTTCTTGGTCTGACAGGGTATTACCGAAGATTCATAAAGGGTTACTCAGATAGCGGCCCCATTGACAGATCTTACGAAAACATTCCATGGCATTGGACTCCAGAGTGCCAACGTGCATTCGTCAAACTCAAAGAGGCTATCTCTTCTGAGCCAGTTTTGCAGTTGCCCATCTTTGAAGATCCCTTTGAAGTAGAATGTGACGCTTCCGACTTTGCAATTGGTGGTGTTTGAAAGGACATCCTTTCCTTCTCGAAAAGTTAGATGCCGCGCAAACTCGATGGCCTACTCACGAAAAGGAGATGTATGCTATTGTTGCTTCCTTGGAGTATTGGCGTCATTATCTTCCAAGTCATGGCACTGTGGTTTGGACAGATAGTGTAACTCTAAGGTATTTTGAAACGCAGCCGAAGCTATCACCAAAGTATGCTAGATGGCAGCAGAAGTTGGCACGATTTCAGCCTGAAATCAGACATAAGGCGGGAAAGGACAATGTGGTAGCTGATGCACTCAGTAGAAAGGGTCATCTTCGTATTATGTCAGCACCCGTGTCAACTTTGGTGGATGAATTTGTGACGGCGTATCCTCAGGACAAGTTTGCCAAGGAAGCTTTGAGCCTGGTGGCAAAGAGGAAACAAGTTCATCAATTACGAAGAGATGGTAATATTCCAGCAGGAATAGAAAGTCGAATGGATGCACTCAAACAGGCCCATTTTGCAGTACGAGATGGAGTTCTTTATTATAAAGAAAAGAGACTCTATGTTCCAGAAGGGACATGGAGGGAGAGGCTATTAAGAGAGCATCACGACGTTCCTTTGGCAGGGCATGGTGGAAGGCACAAGACGTTGGCTTTGTTGAAACAGGGATTCTATTGGCCGGGTATGATAGACGATGTTGCCAAGTATGTCAAGACATGCCCCACATGTCAACAAGTGAAAAGTCGTTCGCAAAAACGAGCTGGGAAGTTACAATGTATACCGATTCCAGAGCGGCCATTTCAAAGTGTTACTTTGGACTTTATCATGGGATTGCCAAAATCTTGTGGTTTCAATGCTCTTATGGTGGTGGTCGATCGATTTTCAAAGGTTGCTCATTTCATTCCAACTGTAGAGACAGTGAATGCAAAACAAGCAGCAAAGTTGTTCTTCCACGAAGTCGTAAGAGTGCGAGGGCTACCGGAAACGATGATCTCAGACCGGGATCCTCGATTTACTGGCAAGTTTTGGGGAACGTTGTTCAAGCAATTTGGGACGATGCTGAGGTTTAGTACGGCTTATCATCCACAAACGGATGGTCAGACGGAGAGGGTAAACCGACAAGTCGAGGACTATCTCAGATGCTATGTTCAAGGTGATCAACTTGATTGGGCTGAACACTTGGATATGGCTGAGATATGTTACAATAACTCGACACACACTGCGATCGGTGTAGCCCGATGGAAGTGTTAACGGGGAATAAGGGTGGTATTCCTCAGAGTATGGTGTTACCGAAAGACGATGTCAATCGAGTTCCATCTGTAGCAGAGTTCACTGGACAGTTGTATCGGACATGGGAAGTCAAGCGATGGCTGCAGCACAGGAAAGGTATCGTCAGCAGTACGATAAACATCGACGGGATGTAGAGTATCAGGTTGGGGATATGGTATTGTTGAGTACCAAAAACTGAGGGTTCCAACGACTCTTTCGAGGAAGTTTCTATCGCACTACATAGGTCCATACAAGGTGGTGAAGCAAGTAGGGAAAGTGGCTTATGGGTTAGATCTTCCTCCAGAGTTGGAAGGAATACACAATGTGTTTCATGTCAGTTTACTCGAGCCATTCCACAAGGATGAGAAACATCCGGATAGATATCGTAGTTTACGTCCGCCGCCAGAATTAGTTGGTGAGGAAAAAGAATTTGAAGTTGAGGCGATATTAAAGGGGAGGAACATTCATGGACGACGAAAACGTAAACGTGAATATCTTGTTAAGTGGAAAGGTTACCCGGCATGCGAGTCGACATGGGAACCATTGGAGAATCTGCAGAACGCGATGGAGGTAGTGAATGAGTTTGAGGCGAGGTCTCAAACTGTTGGTAATGATGATCAGAAATAAAGTGAACCTTTATTTCTTATTAACCAAGGGGCCGGCAACAACACTAACTAGAGGCCTCCAATATAAATTCTAGTTACGTAAAGAAATTAACCACTGTGTTGTGTGCGTCGGGTGACAGACTTTGCAGACGTGCAAAAGGTCTCCAGGTGACTTCATGTCGCAGGTGGTGCCTCCGGCAGCTGGGTCTACGACTCGGTGAACGACGGTTCTGAAGTACTTGGCTTCGCGTAATGCAAGGGGGGTAATAAAACTTGTGAACTTTTGGCTGACTCCGCATAGAGTGATATGTTAGTTTTGGTTAGTTTTCTCTAACATTATCTAGTCTTGGAGTTAGACGTCAACGAGGACGTTGACATTTTCAAAGGCGGGGAGTGTGTCATAGTTTTTACTATGACTCAACCCTTTACTTTGGGGTTTGACTGTTGTTACCTACCGAGTTGTGTGACGAACCCTAGATGTAGTAGGAAACAGGCCCACTTAGTGCACTTGGGTATCTGGTGATGGTCCGGCCGGGTGTCATTAGGTATTTGCAGGAAACTCTAGGTGAAGCTAGAACTTACCTTCTAGAAACTCTCCCCCGGTTTGACGTTCTAGGTTTAAAGTATAGCTTGTCAAAATAAGGGTTAGGGACACTCCTAGGGTTGACCTAACCCTAGGGTTGCCCTAACCCCACGCCCTAATCCCCCCCCTAGGGGTTAGGTTTAGGGTTAGGTTAGGACAACCAGTTTCTCTAAGGGCTGGCATTTCCGTGCCAGCCCACTTACTCATTTAGGTAAACAGGGGGGGGGGGGTCCGTCACATAAATAAGGTAGAGTATATGTAGTGAGGCTTCCTGGGTTCAAAAGAGAGCTCGTTAACCTCCTACCGGTGCAAGCTAAGCTTGTGTCGTCAAGGTGCAACCCTTGTTGTGTGCCCAAACTTCCACACGACAGGGGTACAACCCACCCTAGGGTTAGACTATCCTTATCGTTGGCAGGATCTTGCCTTTGAGACAAGGGCACGTCACTTCCAAGGAGTTAGCCAGATTCCTTGGTCCGAAAACCTGCTCGTAAGCTCAAAGGTATTGCCCGAGTTCACGTTCCGCAGAACTAGTGGTTGAGGCCTTGCTCCGGCCGCCTCAACCACGCCAAGCTAGGAACGACACCTAAATCTCGGCTAGTCCGTGTATCCTGATCCACAAGGTGAGTCTCGTTCGTGGGCTTAGTCAGTTAGGGGTTGGAGTTCCTAAGGCTTGGGTTCCTAATACGGGTTATTTTACCAGATTCCGTGGGGTTTCCAGAGAGGGGATTCCAGGGTTGGCACCTGGCAAGCCGCCTTTGTGGCACCAGGTAAAAACTCTGACATTGAGGCTTGTCTCCAACCTTTTCCTCCACATCAAGTTAAGAATAACATTCACAGCTAAGTAGGGCACATTCGTGTCCTTCCAAATGTGGTTGTGGGATCTTAGTTGATAGGTTTCCTTACCGAGTTCCTAAGGGATAATAGAGGAGTTCTAAAGTTGGCCTTTTAGAGTCACATTCGTGGCACCTAGTGCAACTCTTAAATCTAAGAAGTTATGGCATGATAATCCATATTTGGGAAATAGTGTCACATGAAGATGTGACACTAGGCTAGATGGCACATAGTACAATGCTTAAGGCACACCTTTTAGGGTTGTATCATAGGGTTAATGCTAAGGGGTTGGATACTCTAATAAGCAGGGGTACTTGTGTTCACATCATGGTGTTAAGCCTTGGGCATTCACTCAAGGAGGTTAGGTTTCCTAATTAGGTGTGCTTTGACCCACTTAGCTAGGGGGGTGTTCTCCTTGGAATCTAAGGGTTGAACAACCCAAGTTTGTTAGTATGAGCCCTTTTGTGAAGCACTCGCAAGGTTATGTACTTAGGGTTATTCAAACTTAGCCTTAGGGAGTTTGCTTAATAAAACACTCCTGTCTGCCTACAGGGCACACTCGTGTCCCACTAAGTATTAGCCCTAAGTCTAGATATGACTTGGACACTCAAACCCTCAAGGGTTAGTCATGGTTTAAGGTACAAATTGTCGTTGTATAGAGGTTGCACTTCCGGATGAGGGTGATTCCTTAAGGGGTAATTAATGATGCCTTAGCTCTGTCACGGGGGTATGTGTAAGGCACATCTCCTTGATGAGGTTAGGGCATGAGCATGTCTAGGTCTATTGAGACAAGATCCTAAAGTTTACTTGAGTTATTCTCTAAGGTTCAGGGGATAGTCATTTTAAAGGACTTAGAGTAGGACTCTGAGTCTTCTGCCTAATTAGGCATCTGAGTCAGACTCTTGGTGTCATCTTGGAAGACTTAGCGTTATTCATATAGGGTGATGACCTCAGATGGTCACTTGGCAATCACATGTTAACCCTTCGGGTTAAAACTCTGACAAAAGGTGTGTTCAAGACAATCACGCTAGGTTTTCTCATGGTGGGCCACACACATGAGAATATTAATGCACTCTTTAGTAAGTTGTTCAGCATTTCAAAGTGATCAAATAGTTTCTGCCACACATGATGAAACTATTGAAGTGCATCTCTTCAAAGGCTATTGCTCCTCTCATGATAGAAGTACTAGATTTCAAGAGCTATGAACAAGGGACAAGAGTTAGTGGGACACAACAAACCATTGCAATTCTACTTCAACATGTTTAAATAAGTAGTCGATGAGAACTCTTTTCTACCTCAAAGTATGGATTGACAATTTTAACTTAAACAATAATTTAAATTACCAAATAAACTATGGTGGTTTAGATGAACAAACTTCAAACTAATTTATTTAATATTTTAAATTAAATCAAATATATAAATTTAATTTTATGAATACCTTTTCAATTTATTCATTATATAAATTATTAATATAACTTTTTTTTTTAATTAAAAATTAGGATTTACTATTCGGTCTAAGCCAAAAAAGTTAATCCATGCCTCAAAGAAATCCAAAACCGATGCCAATCAAGGGCTATAAGGAGATATTCAAAAAGATGCTTATCAATTTATAATATTAAAAAAGTAATTAACATCCTAGAGAACCTTGTTGAAATTCAAAATAAATTATATAATCAATTTTGGCTATGCACATGGTATGATGAATTACATAAAAGAAAATTTTAAAGAGCTATTATGAAACAATTTTAAAAGACATGGTGATAGAACAAGATGTTAATTATGTGGGCCCTAAAGCATATGTCATAGTTTTTACTATGACTCGACCCTTTACTTTAGACGTTGATTGTTATTATATACTGTACTATGTTGACCGACCTTAAATGTAGTGAGAAACAGCCTTGCTTAGTGCACTTAGGTGTTTAGGGGTAGTCCGACCGGCTATCTTTAGATGTCGCATGAAACTCTAAGCGAAGGTAGCACTTACCTTTTAAAAAACCCACTCCCGATTTTGATGTCTTAGTAAGATGAGTTTGGCATGTTAAATAGGGTTAGGAACACCCCTAGGGTTGACCTAACCCTAGGGTTACCCTAACCCACGCCCTAAAAACCCCCCCCTCTTAGGTATGGTTTTAGGGTTAGAGTTAGGCTAAGTTAAACACTCTCTCATTAACTTAATAAGGGGCTAGCTAATTTAGAGCCCACTTACACATTCAGGAAAAGAGGCGGGGAGGGCTCCATCACATAAATAAGGTAGAATATGTAGGAGTGAGAGTTTCTGGGTTCATGACTGAGCTCGTTACTCTTCTCCTGGTGCAAGCTTTAGTTTGTGTTGTCAAGGCACAACCCTCTGTTGTGCCGCCCTAACTTCCAAACGACAAGCGTACGTCCCACCTTCATGATAGCTTACCCTTAACGTTGACAAATCTATGCCTAGGAGATCTTGTCGGGATGCATGTTCTAAGAAGCAGAGGTTGAGGCTTGTCTCCAACCTCCTCCTCCACGTCAAGCTAGGAGCAACACTCACAGTTAACCAGGGCACGTTCGTGTCCTTGTCCAACTCTGGTTGTGGGTTCTTGATTGACAAGGGTTTCCTTACCGGGTCTTGAGGGATAATTGAGTTCTAGAGTTGGCATTTAGGAGCCACGTTTATGGCACTTGGTGCAACTCTTGAATCTAAGGGCTATGGCATGATAGCCCACATCGAGGATGGTAGTGTCACATGGAGATGTGACACTGGGCTAAACGTCACATGATACAATGGCCGAGGCATTGGCGACAAGCCATGACACAACCCCAAAGGGCAGGGGTTGGATATTCTAACAAACAGGCATGCTTGTGCTCACGCTAGGGTGCTAAGCCTTGGGCATTTGCTCAAGGGAGGTTAGGTCTCATAACTAGGTGTGCTTAGGCACACTTAGCTAGGGGAGTGTCCTCCTTGGAATCCAAGGGTTGAACAACCTAAGCTTGTTAGTAGGAGCCTTTTCTTGAAGCACTCGCAAGGTCATGTACTTAGGGCTATCCAAACCTAATCTTAGGGAGTTTGCTTAGTAGAACACTCGTGTTCATCTACGGCGCACACTCGTGTCCTCACTAAGTACTAGCCACCCAAACCCTTAGGGGTTAGTCGTGGTTTAGGGTATCCCTTGTAACCCTAAAGGGGTTATACTCCCGGATGGGTGATTCCTTAAGGGGTAAGTGACGATGCCTTGGCTCTGTCACAGGGGTATGTGTGAGACACATCTCCTTTGTGGGGTTAGGGCATGAGTCTGTCTAGGTCTATTGGGACAGGATCTTAAAGTCTACTTGGGTTAGGGTTTAGGGGATGGTCATTCTAAGGGACTTAGGGTGGGACTCTAAGTCTTTTGCCTATTAGGCCCTCGAGTCAGACTCTTAGGGTTATTTTGGAAGACTTAGTGTTACTCACACAGGGTGATGATGCCAAATGGCCACTTGGTAGCCACATGTTGCCACGTGTTAGCCCTTTGGGTTAAAACTTTAATAGCATATAAGCTCAAATAATACTTCTCACCATTGAAAGATCTTAACTAAGATATGTTTATACTTGTGCAAAATCTAAAATTTTTTGAAGCTCATTAGGTATGTCTAATATGACTTGGTCGATCCATCACATTTCTAAAGTGTCAAGCCACAATTCAAGAGCAAGGAGGCTTGAATCAAGAGCAGAACAAGAACTAGGAACAAGACGAGAATAGGAAGCAAGGAGCAAGACAAAAATAAAACAAAAATGATCATAGAATGACTAGTAACTAATTGTACAACAATAATTAGGTTAGAGCTTTTATACTCACAACTCCAATAGCTAATCTAGGCATAAGCTAATAATAATACTCCAGGAGCTAATCTAGGCATGAGCTAAAAATAATGACCTTTATCTTGTAGGTATATCCTATAAGCATATCATGTAGGCATATCCTGTTGGTATATCCTATTGGTATATCTTATAGACATATCCTGTATCCCATATTATGTATCCTGTATCCTATAAGTCATATTCTATTCTGTATCGGGTCATGATAGCACCTCCTCTAGAAGGACGAGTTCCACGAGTCATGGGACTTGGTTTAGTAGGATAACGTTGATGAAAGGCAGTAACCTTAGAAGAAGCATGGAGTAAATTGGATGCAGGTTCCCAAGTTCAATCGGTAAGCAAATAACCTTTCCAATCCACCAAGTATTGAAGTTGGCAACGATAAAGATAAGAATCAAGGATGGTTACAACTTCGTACTTAGGTTCATCGTCAATGACCACAGGAGGGGGATGAGAAGAAACACGACCAAGAAGAGAAGAATGATGGTACGGTTTCAAAAAAGAGGTGTGAAACACAAGATGAAGTTTCACAGTAAATGGTAGCTCTAGTCGAAAAGTTACAGGATTAACCTCAATCGCAATTCTGTAAGGGCCCAACTGTTGAAAATCCAACTTAAAAGAAGACTTGTTGGTGTGGATATGCCGATGAAGAAGCCACACAATATCACCAATCTTGCCGGCTGATGATGAGCATCAGCATGACGCTTGTACCGTTCATGTGCCTGCTGAAGATGAACTCGAAATTATCATGTACTTGACGAAGATGCTGGAGACGATCCTGTACTGCATGAGTGGAAGAAGGAGAAGCATGAGGAGCAAAGTCAAAACGTGGATGGTAGCATGTAAGAGCGAAGAAAGGTGTCTGGCATGAAGATGCATGAACGGAGTTGTTGTAAGCAAACTCCGCCATAGGAATAAGGTCTAACCAGTTGTCCTATTGGTAACTGATGAAGCAGTGAAGATACTGCTCTAAGGTCTGAATCATGCGTTCTGACTACCCATCAGTTTGCAGATGATATTTTAAAGAAAGATCCGCTTTAATTTGTAGATTCCGGAGAAGCTCTTACCAAAATCTGGATATGAATTTTGGGCCTCGATTAGAAAACAAATGCTCTCAGGAAGACCATGATGTTAGAACACTTCGCAAATCACCAGCTCAGCAATTGTCTAGCCTGTAGTTATCTTGTTACAGGGTAGGAAATGAGTCTATTTGATGAAAAGTCAACCACCATAAGAATTACATCAAATCCACGAGAATGAGGAAAATTCATAAAAATGGATCTCCAAGGAGCTAAGAGAACATGAAGAGGATGGAGAAGACTAGAGGGCGCGTGACGAGGCATCTTCGACCTGTTGTAGGTGTCACAACTTCGTACAAACTTTTCCACAAAAACCTCGCAACCCAGGCCATCAATAGTTGCGAGTCACCAACTCAACTGTCTTGGCCATATCAAAATGTCCTATAGCCGGGGTATCATGACAATCATGTACCACACGAGTCTTGCAAACACCAATAGGAACGTACATGAGACCTTCTCGGTACAGGAGTTTGTTCTGTATGGCAAATAACTTGTAATCTGAACAGGAACTGAAGGAAGAGAAGCTTGCAATGTTAAGACTAATGTGTGAAAAACATTCTTTGCCAAGTCGTCTATAGCCAACTGCAAACGGATGTCCTATAGAAGTGTTGAATTTGCTAAAGCATGATGAACCTGTAGTGCCGCAAGCCGAAATCGATCAGGACCCAACAACACTTGCTTTTAACAGTCATATGCAGGATTGCCCGAGATCGGTGCAGGTACGAGCGTGTAGACAATGAGTCTGCTTTGCCATTCCAAAACCGGGCATGTAGACAATGACAAAATCAAAACGTGATAGGAATTCTGCCCACCTAGCCTGTCACCGACTAAGAACTCGAACTGTTTAAGAAAACTCTAGGTTCTTGTGATCTGTAAGAACTATACAGGATGCGCAGCACCTTCCAGGAAATGCCGCCACTCCTTGAACGAATCCACAATGGCCTTGAGTTTCTAGTCATGAATCTCGTAATTGATCTTTGCCGAAAGGAACTTACAAAAGTGAAAGGCTATAGAATGGAGTAACTTGTCTTTTCCAACTTGTGGTAGGATAGAACCTACTACAAAGTCTGAAACATCTGCTTAAACGAAGAAGGGACAAGAAGGATCAAGATGTGCCAAAATTGGAGCTGTCGTGAAGGCATCCTTGAGTGTTGTGAATACATATTCCGCCTTATTGAACCAAGAGAAATCCCCTATGCGCTTGGTGAGTTCCGTGAGTGGAAGTACACACTTGGAAAGTCCTATATGAATCGCCTGTAGAAGTTTGCAAAGCCAAGGAAACATTGTACGTCTCGTACAAACTTGGGCCTCTCCCACTCCACGATAGTCTTCACCTTGTGCATGTCCATTTAAACGCCAGTAGGAGAGACGATGTAGCCTAAGAACTCCACAGTATCCCTGTCAAAAAACACTTATTCAACTTTGCATACAGGGCCATGCTCGCGAAGCTTCTATAGAACTAGTCGTACATACTTTTTATGTGCCGCATATTCCTTGAAGAAAATCAAAATGTCATCGAGGTAGATCACCACAAATTGATCCAAGAAGTTATGAAAGATGTCGTTCACTATGTGTTGGAACACGGCTAGGGCATTTGTAAGTCCGAAAGGCATCACCGTGTACTCGAAATGTCCATACCTTGTACGAAAGGTAATTTTCCACTCATCGCTTGGATGAATTTGTACAAGGATTGTAGGCCCTTGTAAGTTGTTTTTTGTGAACACCTTTACTCCTCATAGCCAATTGAGAAGTTCTTGGATTAATGGTAATGGGTATTGGTTTCGGATGGTGACTTGATTCAAACCCCTGTAGTCCATAACCAAACGCAAACTCCTATCTTTCTTCTTGACAAAAAAGATAGGTGCTCCTTCAGGGGACTTTGAGTGACGAATGAAGCCGGATGCCACATTATCATTGATGTACTGGCGAAGAACTTCCAATTCTGTAGATGATAGGGCATAAATTGGTCCAAATGGTGTAGTCTTCCCCTCCGTAAGATCGATAAGACATTCGTAAGACATGTGAATAGGAAGAATTGCACCTTGTGCTTATTAAAAACGTCCTGGAAGGAGTGTGGGTTATGAACTCGAATGTCAAAAGATAACATTTGAAAGTCAACTTCCAAGCTGAATGTCAAGTTACTTTACCATATACTTCCACAAGACGTGGCGTGTTAGTTTGTTCTGGCTTACAAACTAAGTCTTGTGAAGTGGATCATATGATATACTAAGTTTACACATTATTGAAAATTTTTCTTTTCATTAAAGTGTTTGAATTTGGGATAATAAATGATTTGAAAACAAACAGTGTCCATTGAGTTTTGGCTTAGGTCAAGATTTAATATTGGGTTCGGCAATAGTGTTCAAATGGGGAAAGGCTTATGTTAAATGTGCGTCTTTAACTTCGGGAGAAAGGGCATATTCATACATAAGAGGGAACACTACATTTTGACATAAAGTGTAAAATAAGCTCTCATTATAGTGCATGTTTCCGAGAGTGTAACTCTAGAAGTAGACTATGGTGTTGAACTTATAATACAATGAAATGTCAAATATTAACATATAATGAATATATTAAGTAGTTAGTTCTTAGATCCAATGTAATTAAAGTATTATCCGATGTTCGCAATATTTTGATGACGCTAGCTACAAGTAACATTAGAATAGTTTACTAAGTTCAAGTCACCTGATTTGAACAAAGTACAATTTGAAACCTTAGTTAGTTGTAAGTGCGCACTTTATATTCCAGTTAGCTAGCTGGGCTAACTTAATTATGAAAATGAAGTTACAACATTACAAATTTCAGTTAATAATGAAAATATGCAAGTGTGCGCCAAACGCCTTCACTATGCAAATCTTTCATTACTCAATAAACTAAAAAATGTAAACATATGTTTCCAATATTAGTTTTTCTAGTAGATCATGCCATCTATCCCAAAAGTTGCATTGATAGGGATGCAACATTAAATTTATCTACTACTAAAATCTATCATTCTATCACATTCTTATGATCTCACATGAGATAACTTCATAATCAAGTTAGCCGAGCTAACTAACTAGAATATAAAGTGCGCACTTACAACTAACTAAGGTTTCAAATTATACTTTGTTCAAATCAGGTGACTTGAACTTAGTAAACTAATTTGTTGTTTACAATGTGGACATAAGCTCTTAAACAAGGGTGATTCCTTGGTTAAGAAGAGTATGATTTGAAGTTTATCGACTAAATAAGAAAACTTGCTAAGTTTGATAACTTATATTGGGAACTATCGATGAGCTAGTAATAGTCAGATATACATTTTGGAGGTTTAAGTGCATGTACCTCCTCAAAGAGTCGGTATTCAATGAGAATCAGAAGTTGGTATTGTTTTTCAATAACGATTTCATTTAGAGTCGAATATGATTATTCAAAAGACGGTTTCTTGACTTTGCATCATGGTTTCAAATGTGGGCACTTAGAAAACTTATAAAGTAGGTAGCATCAATTCTTTGGAATATTAAAAAAAAAATAAAACTATTCTTGACTCAAGGTTTGATTGTATTCCTTGGGTTAGTTGTTAATTCTATCTCAAGGTTTGATGGTGTTCCTTGAGTTGGTTCAATATTCTTGTAAGTATGATATTGAGTAATGGGATTAGCTCAAGAAGATGGTTTGATCGTTATTCAAGGTTCCTAATGTATGGTCCAATATTCAGTTCGAGAATATGAGGTTTTCGATCACCTCATTTGTTAAGATATTTATATTTTAGACTTTGGCAAAATTTGTGACAATCTTTTCAAGATTAGTTATAAATGACTTGCTAAAGAATTGTATGATATTTCTTCAATATTGAGTTTGGAGCGCTCAATATCGAAACTTGATTATGATCACATGAGGTGGTTATAATCATATAATAAAAAGACTCAAGCGGACTTGAGTTCGACACTTTGGTAAGGCACTACCTTAGTGTTATAACTTGAAACGTGTTTTCAAGTTAGTGGAGAAATGAGGGATTTCTCAATACATTGCTTGAGGGGCAATGTGATGCTTTGTGAATTGCTAGGTGTTTAAATGGATAATGTATCTTAGTTCGACGTACTGAATTAGATATCTTATTTATGTTTGAGGAGATCTGCTAAAGTATAAGATATAACTGAAACATGAAGTTATAGTGGCACTTTGATATCATGATAACATTAGTGTAGAAAATAGTATCTTACTAAATCAGTTAGATGAACTAGACACTAGTTCATGATTCCTCTTAGTCTCTGAATAGTTCCTTGGAATACTGTCGTAACAATATTATTTCCATCCCAAAACTAAAATTTAGTTTATGTAAACTTGTCACGACCCGATACATGATAAAAATTCCGGATACAAGATACGGGTTGCAGGGTATTCCTACAGGGATTCCGGATACATGATATGGTTGCAGGATATTCCTACAGGATATGCCACAGGATATGCTTAGAGGATAAGGGACATGTGGACTCATCTTAGCCTCTGCATGCATGCAGCCACTTTTAGATGCATGCAACCACTTTTAGCACTCATGCCTAGATTAGCTCTTGGAGTTGTGAGCATAAAAGCTCCAACCTAATTGTTGTACAATCAATTACTATCAACACTAGTCATTTACAATCATTCTTGTTCTTGTCTTATTGTATCTTGTTCCTTGCCTCTTGCTCTTGTCTTGCTCTCAGATCCTGTCCTGCTCTCGGATCTTGTCCTGTTCCGGTCTTGCTCCTGAATCCTGTTTTGCGCCTTTCTGTCCTGTTCTTGTCTTGTTCCCGGATCCTATCCTGTTCCTGTCTTGCTCCTGGATCCTGTCCTGCGCCTAATCTTGCTCCTGAGTTCCTAGTTCCTGTCCTACTCCCTGTCCTGCTCCTGGGTCAAGCCTTCTTGTTTTTGAAATCCTGCTCTCTTCCTGGTTCCTGGATCGTGGCTTGACAAAACTAAGACCATATCTATATTATAGTTGTAGCATTTCGATAATTGATATGATTGTAAAGTTATATCTATTAGTGTAACAACTAGTTGGTAAACTTAAGATTTGAACGTTAAGACGATCGATATCCATTCAAGAGTATTAATATCGAAATTGCAACTGTTTATGGATTAAAGATTAGGTTGAACTTGCTTGTCAGAAACACTAATTGCTTGAATTAGTGGAAATGCTATACTTCGATATAGTGTTGGGGAGCATTTATTTTAATCAGTTTGAGAGTTAGAAATATATATAATGTTACAGTGGCGTGTAGTATTCTGAGTTCAAGGAGACTCTTAATGCGGAAACTAAGTTTTAAAACTTGATATTCTTAAACTTAGTGAGATAAAGAGTTTGGAAGTATTAAACGGCATCTAGTATGATGTGCTCTTTGGGGAATGAGTACAATAAGAGTAACAATTAAGAGACATGTTATCTAAAGATTATCGATTAAGGTACTAGAGATGGGTTGAATTTCCTGGTTTCCACATAGGTTTGTAAGAAAGGTATGTTAGCTTATCTGGTCCCTGAGTTGTCGGTGTTATGAAAGAGTACAAAGTCGGTTGCGAAAAGTGAATATTAGTGCTATTACACTTGGTAATAGATTTGACTTGAATTTAATTCCCATTGGGAATGAAGTTATGTCAATGACACATCAAGTGGATGGGCTAATTTCAAGTTGGCATGACCTTGTTGTATACATGTGTACAGCCATGCGCCTTTGTGATCGCCTGGCCAGATTGACATGTCTACAAAGAATAAGGTTTCGAGAGAGTACTCTAGCATCGAAAAAGAGCTTGATTCCGATAAAAGTCTCATACCTAGTTTGGCATAACTATATACTAAAGGGGATAGGTATAGTAGCAGACCCTTATAAAAAGGGGTAATGAGAAACACCAAGGGATGTAGAAATGTAATGCTATAATATCGTAACATGTGAGATGTGGGATCATTGGAAGATCAAAGAAATGAGAAGGCGTTTGGTTAAGCACTTGAGATGGACATCAAAGTGCTTGTTGTGTACTAAGACGACAGGGTCGTCAATAGCGTTTGATATTAAGGAATAAAGCAAGTCTTTATTTCTTATTAACCAAGGGGCCGGCAACAACACTAACTAGAGGCCTCCAATATAAATTCTAGTTAAGTAAAGAAATTAACAAGTGTTGTGTGCGTCGAGTGACAAACTTTGCAGACATGCAAAAGGTCTCTAAGTGATTTCATGTCGTAGGTGGTGCCTCTGGCATTTGGGTTTATGATTCAGTGAATGACGGTTCTGAAGTACTTGGCTTCGCATAATGCAAGGGGGGTAATGAAATTATGTGAACTTTTGACTAACTCTGCATAGAGTGATATGTTAATTTTGGTTAGTTTTTTCTAACATTCTCTAGTCTTGGAGTTGGACATAAACGAGGACGTTGACATTTTCAAAGGTGGGGAGTGTGTCATAGTTTCTACTATGACTTCTCTTTTACTTTGGACGTTGATTGTTGTTACTCTATTGGATTATGTGATGAACCCTAAATGTAGAAGAAATAGGCCCGCATAGTGCATTTGGGTATTTAGTGATGGTCTAGCTGGGTGTCGTTAGGTATTTGCAAGAAACTCTAGGCGAAGCTAGCACTTCCATTTAAAAAACTCTCTCCCATTTTGATGTTTAGGTTAGGGGTTTTCGCAAAGTATAACTTGTCAAAATAAGGGTTAGGGACACCTCTAGGGTTGCCCTAACCCCATGCCCTAAAACCTAGGGTTAGGTTAGGACAACTCAATTTCTCTAAGGGCTAGCATTTCCGTGGCAGCCCACTTACTCATGTAGGAAAACGGATGGGGGGGGGGGGGCTCTCCGTCACATAAATAAGGTAGAGTATGTAGGAGTGAGGGTTCATGAGTTCATGACTGAGCTCATTACTCTTTCTTGGTGCAAGCTCTAGCTTGTGTCGTCAAGGCACAACCCTCTGTTGTGCCGCCCTAACTTCCAAATGATAGGGGTACGTCCCACCTTCGGGGTAGCTTACCCTTAACATTGGTGAATCCATGTTTGGGAGGTCTTGTCGGATTGCACGTTCCAAGAGGCAAAGGCAAATGCTTGTCTCCAACCTCCTCCTCCACATCAAGCTAGGTGTAGCACTCACGGCCAAGCAAGGCACATCTATGTCCTTATCCAACTGTGGGCATGGGATCTTGTTTGACAGGTTCATGTTACCTATCAAACAAGATCCCACGCCCATAGTTGGACAAGGACACAGATGTGCCTTGCTTGGCCGTGAATGTTACACCTAGTTTGACGTGGAGGAGGAGGTTGAAGACAAGCGTCTGCCTTTGCCTCTTGGAACGTGTAATCCGACAAGACCTCCTAGACATGGATTCGCCAACGTTAAGGGTAGGCTACCCCGAAGGTGGGACGTACCCTGTCATTTGGAAGTTAGGGTGGCACAACAGAGGGTTGTGCCTTGACGACACAAGCTAGAGCTTGCACCGGGAGAAGAGTAACGAGCTCAATTATGAACATAGGAACCCTCACTTCTATATACTTTACCTTATTTATGTGATGGCCCCCCCCCCCCCCCCCTCTTTTCGTTATGTATTAGTGGGCTGGCATTGAGATGAGTTTGCACACTAACCCCTACCCCTAAACCCTAACCAAGGGGGGTGGGGGTTTTAGGGCGTGGGTTAGGGCAACCTAGGGTTAGGTCAACCCTAGGGGTGTTCCTAACCCTATTTAACATGCCAAACTCATCTTAACTAGGACATCAAAATCAGAGGTGGGTTTTCTAGAAGGTAAGTGCTACTTTTGCTTAGAGTTTCTCGCGATGTCTAAGATAACTGGTCGGACTACCCCTAAACACCTACATATAGGATCCGTCATATAATACATTAGGTAACAACAATCAACCTCAAAAGTAAAGGGTCGAGTCATAGTAAAAACTATGACAGTGATTTTTTAAGTGACAATGCCTTAGATTTGTCACATGATATGTGTGAGACATGTCTCCTTGGTGGGGTTAGGGCATGAGCCTATTTAGATTTCTTTAAATAGGATATTAAAGTCCACTCGGGTTCTTCTTTCGGTTCCAAAGATAGTCATTTTAGTGAACTTAGGTTAGGACCCTAAGTCTTTTGCCTATTTAAACATCTGAATAAAACTCTCGGGGTCATCTTGGAAGACTTAACGTTGCTTACTTAGGGTGTTGATACTAAATGGCCATTTGACAGCCATATGTTGCCACATGTTGTCATGTTAAAACTCTACTAGTTTCCAAAAGCATTGTATGGTTAGCATACAACAATGGATCCTTAGGCGATGATGGTATTTGTCGTATCAAGAAGTTGGACTTTCTTTGTAAGTTAGTTGCTATGATCTCAACATTTTGCTATGTGTTAAAGGCAAGAATCAATAAAATTTAATTTGTGAAGTCAATTTGAGTTATGAACTCATATGGAGGCGGGGTCATAGTTGTATCTTTAAATTTAACATTTATTTTGGCTTGAGCACCCATTAGTAGTGATTGTCAGCGTGAGCGCTATTAACAACTATATGATAGGAGCTCCAACTTCAAGTTTGCAACCTCAATATGTACAATGTTAGTACACATGCGAAACCCATAGGTGAGTGTGATTCATTAGAATTGAAACCCCATATAACATATGTATGGAGGTTATTGTGCCTTGTTCAACTTGTTGGCCTTTGTGATTATATTTTCTTGATTTACAAATGTCTAAATTCATGTATGAAGATTTTATGGATATGCATTATCAATACAAATATATAAATATGTAATATCTACAATTATACTATGTGTATGTATATATGTGTGTGTGTGTGTATACATATATATAATATATGTACCCATAAAATACACACACACACACACACATGCTATATCTATATTATATTTAAGTATAATATATTTCCCAATTGAAAGCAAAAGGTCGAAGTTGGCATAGATTATTTGCTTGGCAATTGCAAACCATTTGCTCACAATTGTTATAAATAAAAGTGACTACAACTATAAAAGTTTGTGGTTCCCAAAGATAGAATTGACGGAAATTGCAAGCAAGTGGCTTGCAATTTGGCCTATATGAATAGTTGTCAAGGTTATATTAAAAAGCAACAAGAGTGGGATGCTCACAGTTTGGCAAGTGAGTCACATGCAGTTCATCTTAAAGAGATTTTTTTTCTAGTAAGAGAATATTATTAGACAAAGAAAAATAATTTTGCCATATGGGGTATAGACAATAAAATTGCAAACGATTGCATCAATTGGGAATAAAGATAATTTGACATCCCTAAATATTTAATAGCCCTAAATGTGACCTTTAAAATTTTTTAAATGTAAATTGAAAGAGCCCCCACAACATGGAAATGATGGCACCTTCGGCCTGAGCTTTGGCACCACACCAAAAATAGGGCATTGTGAATGGCATTGCTTTGCGTCTTGCTTCTATCCCTACAAATGTAGGGATTACAATCATATAAATAAGCTAGTATGAGCAATAAATGGGTTACACCCTAAGGATCTTTAATTTAACACCTTCAATTTTAAAGACTAAAATCCCACATATGAAACGATCCCCATAATAGTTAAATAAATATAAATTCAATATAAAGGTTAACACAAGCAAAATAAATTACAAAGAGATATTTAACTATATATATATATATAATTTAAATCTTTTTAAATTATATAAATGAATTATAATTTAGATTATAACTATATAATGTGGATGCACTATTAACTTTGTATTTAAACTTGTGTATAAGGGGTTTGTTTGCAATTTGATTAAAATAAAATAATTAATATATATTTGGACTATGCAAGATAGCAATTTAGATTTATATGTTTTTGTGGTAATTATATACTTAATATTTTTATAATTATAATTTCAAATATATTACTATTTAATGATTGTATAATTATATGAATGTTGTCAAGCCACAATCCAGGAACAAGGAAGTGAGCAAGATTCCGAGAAGAAGAAAGCTTGTCTCAAAAGCAAAACAAGGAGCAGGACAGGGAGCAGGACAGGAACTAGGAATTAGGAACAAGACAAGAGTAGGAGGCAAAGAGCAAGACAAGACAAGATTAATCGTAAAAAGATTGGTGTTGATAGTAACTGATTGACAACAATTAAGTTGGAGCTTTTATGCTCACAACTCCAAAGCTAATCTAGTCATGAGCTAAAAATAGTGACCCTTATCCCTCTAGGCATATTCTGTAGTATATCCTAGGTATATCCTATAGGAATATCCTGCATGCATATCCTATAAGCATATCCTGTAGATATATCATGTAAGAAATATCCTGCAGGCATATCCTATAGGTATAGGCATAATAGGTATATTATCCTGTAACCCGTATCCTATATTATGCATCCATATCGGGTCGTGATAGCACCTCTTCCTTAAGGACGAGTTCCACGAGTCTTGAGACCTAGTTTAGTAGATAACGCCGATGGAAAGCAGCAACTTTGGAAGAAGCATGGAGTAAGTTGGATGCAGATTCCCAAGTGCGATCGGTAGGCAAATAACCTTTCCAATCCACTAAGTATTAAAGTTGGCAGCGATGAAGACGAGAATCAAGGATGGTTGCAATTTTGTACTCAGGTTCATCGTCAATGACCACAGGAGGGGGAGGAAAGGAAGCACGACCAGGAAGAGAAAAATGATGATACGGCTCCAACAAAGAGTGTGAAAACACAAGATGAAGTTCCATTGTAGATGGTAACTTGAGTCGAAAAGCTATAGGATTGACCTCAGCCGCAATCCTGTAAGGGCCCAATCGTTGAAAATCTAACTTAGAAGAAGGCCTGTTGGTGTGAATATGCCAACGAAGAAGCCACATGAGATCATCAATCTTGTATGCAAGTGCCATTGACAATGAGCATCAGTATGACACTTGTACCATTTCTGTGCCTACTGAAGATGAACTCGGAGATCCTCCTGTACCAGATGCTAGAGACAATCCTGTATTGTAGGAGCAAAAGAAGGAGAAGTAGGATGAGCAAAAGTCAAAGTGTGGATGGTAACCTGTAAGAGCAAAGAAAGATGTCTGGCCTGTAGATGTGTGAACGAAGTTTGTTGTAGGCAAACTCCGCCATTGGAAGAATGTCCAACCAGTTGTCCTGTTGGTAACTGATGAAGCAGTGAAGATATTGCTCCAAGGTCTGAATCGTGCATTCTAATTGCCCATCAGTTTGTGGATGATTCCTGAAGAAAGGTTCGCTTTAACTTGTAGACTCCGGAGAAGTTCAGTGTGGCAGTTCACATCTCCATGCCTGTTTGCTAGAGTATCCAACCCCTTGGCAACAAACCCATGACACAACCCTAAAAGGCATGCCTCAGGCATTGTATCATGTGACATCTAGCCCAGTGTCTCATCTCCATGTGACACTGCCTTCCACAATGTGGGTTATCATGCCATAACCTTAGATTCAAAGAGTTGCACCAAGTGCCACAAATGTGGCTAACTATAGAACCCCTTAGTGAACCTCAGGAACTGGGTAATGTGAACCTATCAAACAGATCCCACACTCACAATTCGACAAGGACATGAATGTGCCTTGCTTGGCCATGAGTGCTACACCTAGCTTGATGTGGAGGAGGAGGTTGGAGACAAGCCTTAACCTCTGCCTCTTGGAACGTGCATTCTGACAAGATCTTCCAGCATGGATTTGCCAACATTAAGGGTGAGCTACCCCGAAGGTGGGATGTACCCCTGTCATTTAGAAGTTAGGGCGACACAACAGAGGGTTGTACCTTAATTACATAAGTTTAAAGCTTACACCAGCAAAAGAGCAATGAACTCAGTCATGAACCCAAGAACCCTCACTCCTACATACTACCTTATTTATGTGACATAGCCCCCCCCCCCCTCCATGTTTTCCTGTTTACATAAGTGGGCTAGCACGGAATCTCATTCCATAGGGAATATACTTGGTGAATTATCCATCGACCCCTAAACCCTAACCTGTCAAACCTAAGAATATTTCTAAACATATCCAACATGCTGAACTCACCGGAACTAGTCATTAACCCAACCGAGACATAGAAAACCAAGGTAAGAGTTTTATAGATGAAAGTGCTAGCTTCGCCTAGAGTTTCTTGCAAATACCTAATGACACATAGCCGAACCATCACTAACAGCAAGACACGTTTGTGTCCTTGTCCAACTGTGGGCGTGGGATCTTGTTTGACAGGTTCATGTTACCTAGTTCCTAAGGGTTCACTAAGGGTTCTAGAGTTGGCATTTGGGAGCCATGTTTGTGGCACCTGGTATAACTCTTGAATCTAAGGGCTATGGCATGATAGCCCACATCATGGAAGGCAATGTCACATGGAGATGTGACACTGGGCTAGACGTCACACGATACAATGCCCGAGGCATGCCCTTTGGGGTTGTGTCATGGGCTTGTTGCTAAGGGGTTGGATACTCTAGCAAACAGACATGCTTGTGCTCGCACTAGGGTGCTAAGCCTTGGGCATTGCTCAAGGAGGTTAGGTCTCGTAACTAAGTATGCTTAAGCACACTTAGCTAAGGGAGTGTTCTTCTTGGAATCCAGAAGTTGAACAACCTAAGCTTTTAACAGGAGTCTTTTCGTGAAGCACTCGCAAGGTCATGTACTTAAGGTTATCCAAACCTAGCCTTAGGGAGTTTACTTAGCAGAACACTCGTGTTCACCTACGGCGCACACTCGTGTCCTCATAAGTATTAGCCCTAGCTCTAGGGTATGGCCACTCAAACCCTTAAGGATTAGTCGTGGTTTAGGGTATCCCTTATTGCCCTAAAGGGTGAATGAGGGTGATTCCTCAAAGGATAAGTGACGATGCCTTGGCTCTGTCACAGGGGTATGTGTTGTCAAGCCACGATCCAGGAAACAGGAAGAGAGCAGGATTCCAAGGACATGAAGGCTTGACTCAGGAACAGGACCGAGAGCAGGACAGGAACCAGGAATAGGAACAGGACGGATCTAGGAGTAGGACAGGATTAGGATAAGATCCGGGAGCAAGACAGGAAAGCACAGGATAGGATCCGGGAGCAAAACAGGAACAGGACAGGATACAAGACAAGACAAGATTGATCGTAGTAAGACTGGTGTTGATAGTAACTGATTGTACAACAATTAGGTCGGAGCTTTTATGCTCACAACTCCAAGAGCTAATCTAGGCATGCATGCAAAAGTGGTTGCATGCATGCAAAAGTGATTGCATGCATGCAGAGGCTAAGATGAGTCCACATGTCCCTTATCCTCTAGGCATATCCTGTAGGAATATCCTGCAACCGAATCCTGTGTCCGGAATCCTGGTAGGAGTATCCTGTAGGAAAATCCTGCAACCCATATCTTGTATCCGGAATCCTGTAGGAAAGTCCTGCAACCCATGTCCTGTATCCGGAATCCTGTATTCTGTATCGGGTCGTGACATGTGGAGACACATCTCCTTTGTGGGGTTAGAGCATGAGCCTGTCTAAGTCTACTAGGACAGAATCCTAAAGTCTACTCGAGTTACCTCTAAGGTTTAGGGGATGGTCATTCTAGGGGACTTAAGGTAGGACTCTAAGTTTCTGCCTAATTGGGCCTCTGAGTTAGACTCTTAGGGTTATCTTGGAAGACTTAGCGTTGCTCACACAGGGTGAATGGCCACTTGGCAGCCATGTATTGCCACGTGTTGACCCTTCGGGTTAAAACTCTGACATTCTTTGTCTTTTGTAGATTTGTAGTGATCTTTTAAAGCACTTCTTTGCAATGTAGAACATCCTTACTTTCTAAATAGAATTTACATATTAATATACACAATACTCACATAACAATTTTTCCCTCCTTTAGCATCTTCAATAGAATATACCCAAGGTAGGGTATTTTCCAAGACTTCTCGTGTTTCTTTGGTGGAGATCCCTTTAGACCTACCTAAGTTGTAGTAACTATTCATGATTTACCCAAGAACTAGTAATTGGTAAATTATTCACGATAAACTACCAAAGACTAGTAATTATTCACAATAAACCATGTCATCTACTCAAAAATTAATATTATTCACAGTAAACTACATTATTCACCTAAGGACTAGTAGTGGGTCATAATAAACCACACCATCTACCAAGAACTAGTGATTATAATTATTCACAGTAAGCCACACCATGTACCATGCCATTTACCCAAATTTAGTAACTATGCACGGTTTTTTCAAGAACTAATAACTATCCATAATAAACCACACCATTTACTTAAGGATTAATAATTATTTATGGTAAATCATGCCATAAGTCACATTATTTACCCAATGATTAATAACTAGTATTATGTACCTAATGATTAGTATTATTCACAATAAATCACATCATTTAATCAAGAATTAATAACTAGTAATTAATTATTGGGTAGTTATGTGATTTACAATGAATAGTATTAGTAATTATCCATGATAAACCATGTTGGGTAACTAATAATTAATAATTATCCATAATAAACCATGTCATTTACTCAAGGACTAGTATTATTCATGGTAAATCACATCATTTACCTACTATTTACTAGTCCATGGGTAAAGAGCACTATCCATGATACACCATGTCATTTACCAAAAAACTAATACTATTCATGATAAATCATGTCATTTACCCAATGACTAGTAATATCCATGATAAGCCACCTAAGGACTAGTATTATTAAAGATAAACCATGTCATTTTTAAATAGATAATATAGAAAATGGGGTTTTATCATGGATAATACTAGTCCTTAGGTAAATGATGTGGGAAATGAAGTTATGAGTGGAATAATGAACCAGACGATTTTTTCTCTATAATCCTCCCTCTTTTGAGTACAAAAGGGGGTGGAGTTCCTCCATTGCTAGTTTCAAATTAGTTTATAAATTAGTTAGTTTGCATGAGGCAAAACCAATCATTAGTGGTTATCTTATTTATTTTGGCATCATTACCTTTGGGGTTTGCTTCTTTCCTTATTAAGTTCAATATCCCTTTAAAAAGACATTCATATGTGAAGTATTTATAGGCGTTGCAAGCCTAATATTTAATATTGTTTTCTTTAACTCAAATTTCCCTCCTTTTCTAATTTAAATTTAGGTGGTCTTGCCCTTGAGTTCCTAGTTCGTGTCCTGCTCTTTGTCTTACTCCTGAGTCAAGCCTTCTTGTTCTTGAAACTTCATAAACAAAGCTCAATTGGAAGGTGCCATATAAGATTTTAAAGGTGTATGGTAATGAGAAATTGTTATTGGACCACAATAGGAGGCTATTGAGGTGATGGAAATGAGAGAGTATTATAAATTTTGTATTAGAATATTAAATTATGTATGTACTTGGAAAGCTTTTGAGTTAAGTTTTGAGTTGCTTCCATAAATTTAACATAAATTTTTAATATTTTAAATAAAATTTGTATATTTTGAAAAATCTTTATATTCTCTTAAATATGTTTTGGTGGTTTATATCATATTGTGATTAAGAAAAAACAATAGATTAAATATTATGGCAAAAGTAAATTAAGCTAAACACAAGTAAATGTTTAGCCAATTATACAAAATAGTGATGGCAACACAATAACACAACAACAACATAGAGTTCATCATAACATTTTAAATATAAGTGTATAAATTAATTTTAATTTTTAAATTTAGAAGGACATGAAAATCTCATATTAATTTTAAACTTAAACTTAAAATATTATACTTATAATTTTTATTTTAATTTTGTGATGTCATTTTAATAAAATATATATAATATAATATTATTCTATATATATAATATTTTAAATTACATCATGTAACATATAGTTTAAAAATAAAAAGATATACTTTCTTTTTAAATTTGAAATTTCATATGTAAAAATAATATATATTAATATTTTTAATTCCAATATTTGAATCATTCAAAAAGCTCGTCTGACTCATAATAAACATGTACGGGAGTACGTCGTTGATGGGCAACATCAAATTCATTAATGATAAATAAGTGTTAACCCACAAAACCAATTGAATGCCTCTTAAAAATTTTAAATCCTTAACTAAAGATTCCAAGTCCCCAATTTCTAAAGATAAAACATAATATCTTGTTATATTAAAAAATTTTCATTGTTTGAATGGAGGGTTCAACATACTTCACAAAGAAGTGGTCCAGGTAAAAGATTAACCCTTGAATTCGATAAATATATGAATGTTTTAAATTAAAGTAATGAATCAAATATCTCATGAATAAGTTTGAATAAATAATTTATTTTAAACATTATTTAAATAATAAATGGATAAAGCATTTAAATGAAAGTTATTTTAGTTCATTTTTTAAATTATTGTAATGAATTTAAATGAATTAAATAAATATTCCATACATTTAATAATATTCCTGTTAAATACAACTATGTTTTTTAAAGTAATAAAGCAGAGTAAGTTTGACCCAAAGAAGTAATACTTAAAAAAAAAAAAAATGGTGACATAATTTTTTTAGTGAATAAAATTGATTTTATTGTAATTGTTTAAGAGTTTAAAGAGTTTAGCTAGTTATAATATAATATCTATTTTGTTGTAGATTTTAAGATGTTGTTTTCTCTTCATTATTTTCCTTACTCCTTGTTTCTTCTTTTCTTTTCTTCCTTTTTTGTATACTTTTAAATGTTTAAAATAATTTTTTATTGAGGCATTACTTTAGTCTTAATTTAAAATTTTATATATTAATTAATTTTATTTTAATTTTTTCTATGGTCATTAATATATTTAAAAATTAATACTGAAACCTCGTTTATTTCTTTCTTTATTTTTATTCTCTTAAATGTATCCGTATGGTTTAATCTGGTTGCAACTACTACAGATAGTCCTCTTACTTATAAGAACATGACGTTTTAGTGTTTAGTTAACTGAAAACATACGTAGGCCGCACGACAATTTCAATTCCAAGGGATGGTCATAACGTACTGCTTCACCCGTCCCATTCCTTCCACACGGCACTGGTATTGACTGCCGTCATCCTTGTTCCAGCCTTGGTAGATGTACTGCCCGAAAATCGATTCCGGAACAACGTAGATGAACTTGTATTCAGCTGGCACATCTAAACTGCGTTTGACATGCCATGCATCAAAATGATCACACGCCTCCTTGACCTTGGACCAATACACTGAATGGTCCAGCGACGTCGTCACCTGAATGATCTTGTCCGGAAAAAAACAACAAGTCGAATGACTTCTGATTCGGTGCGTAAGTCTCCACAAAACAGTCTACCGGCAAGTCAGCAAGACCTGAAAATTCCTCGGCTCCTTTCCGATGAGCGTCCGCCCCACTTACATCCCGGGCATATATATAAAACCCAGCCTGTGTCTCTTGCTTGTCTTCAAGCAGTTTCCACTTTCGTAACCGCATCACTACTCTTGGAACCAGGATGAGCAAATCGTTACCGACTTGATCCATCTCCAAAGATCTATACTTGAACGTTCCGCCTCCCTCACTAATGACTCTGTTCACGTGCTTCTCGAAAACTCTGCCAGCCAAAACATTTGCCATTGGAATGCCTTGACAAAAGTCGAAAAAGTCCCGTGCACTCTGGAACCCCTGCTGATCAAACTTGTCGAAGGCGAGCTGCTCGATGAAGCTGGAACCAAACATCAGATAGATATCCTCCACACGCATGCAGGAAGGCACACTTAGGTCCAATGACAAGTGGTAGTGAAGTAGCATGTCAGAAATCTGGGGATCTTGTCCAGAAGAAGCTGCACAGCCGATAACTCTTTTCCAGCACGACACCCTTGAAGCGGCACCATGTATCTCGTTGCGGAGTTTGTGAATGGGAAACTTCTCAATGTCGAAAGCAAGGCGAGGAATGCCCCCAGAGTAGAAAAAACGAAGCTCCATATCCTCATGTGATATTCCCAACTTGAGGTCGTCAGCGCACCGCTGCAACTCTTCAAGAGACCAGGCTTCAAGGTGGCAGACAAAACCCTCGTCTTTGGAAAATGCGTAATAATAGCCTTTACGATCCGGAGACGCGCACTGGACTATAGGACCAAAGTGGCGGATATACGTTGAGCCGCCATCCACTATCATCCATACATCCCGCATGTTCCACTCGCGCATACGTACGTAGTATGGCGATTGATACACGAGTGGATTGTCCTTGGAAAAGTCGTAATACAGAAACTGCGGCTCCTCACCATTAGTCCTCCAAATCACCCTCCGCTTCTGCCCCGCTTGATGAAAGAAAAAATAGTGGCCATAGAACGTCTTTCCAATGCCTGGAGTAGCTACTATATGGAAGTTCTTGTGTCCCCGCCCCTCTTGAAAGTTTTGCCACCTGAACCGAATGTATTCGTCCATGACAAGGTAGTTGGGGTGCACCCACAGCTGGTGCAGAGTGGACACGCCCAGAAATCCATTGGGAATAGTCAGAATTCCATTGTCCAAATGCGCCGCCGCAACCTCTCGACCATACTGCTCATATTCAAAATCTTCAAAAACGTAAGACCAAAGCCAGTGGAGGCAAACAGCTTACCATGTGCTACCTCCCTGGCCCGCTTCGCCATAGCCGACGACCTAAACCTTTCGGTAATATACAAAAATATTACATTTAGTGTTACCTTACACCTTTAATTAAATGCAAAGACAAAGACAATTTTATAACTTTTAGAAAGTAATAAAGTAAAAAGACAGAGAAATTTTCATAAACATATTTAAGACATTTTAATGACTTTTCTGTGGTGTAGCTAATCATATAACTAGGACAAGTTATTATTAGTTTGTAAATGTGGCTAATCTTATAACTAACTAGGATAAGCTATTATTGATTTATAAAATAGTCCAAATATATAAAGAATATATATATTTTTTATTAAGCTTAATACAAAATATATCTGAGTTTCTTGTATTTTGTTGTGTATCTATTGTGTTGTATCTTGAGGTTCTCACATTGATAAAGATATCGGGTAGTCTTTTTAAAAAGTTTTTTTTAATCTTTCTTTTTTCTAATTGCTTTTAATCTCCATGGAGTAATAACTTTTGAAATAATTAATCCACATCATGCATCAGAATGATTAATTAATTTAACACTTGTAAGTTTAAGTTTAAACTCCTTTTACTCTACAATAAAATCCCTGTGTGAGGTCTTAAGCTTTTTAAGGTGTTTTGGGTGCAAATGTTCACCATTGGTTATTTCATTTTCTTAATATTATCATATATCACAAGTGGACAGCTACACAATGCCTTTGCAAATTTCTAAACAACATGTTGCTCTTTAGTAGTATAATAATTATCCACCACCTCTATGTTTACTCATAAATAAACAATATTGATTCATTCTACAAACATAGTTTAAATTAGCTTTTGAAAAACATATAAGTAATATTGATTCACCTTACAAACAGAGCTTAAATTAGCTTTTGAAAAACATATAAGCAATATTGATTCACCTTACAAATAAAGTTTAAATTAACTTTTGGAAAATTAAATATTTCAATAAAGTATTCCAACAATAAGCACCACATGAATATGTTATGCAGTTTGCTATTAATTTTTATAATCTTTTAATGTGTATTGATTTCACCGTGTTCAAACATAACAAACTAGGTATGTTATGGCCTGCTCTTTGATATGATCTTGTAGGTTATGTTTGTGTATTAGGTCCTGTCACTTTGAAAGAAGTTTTCACTCATGCATAACGTTTTAAAGTGGTTCCTAAAGTATAATTACATGTTCTAAAGGCAATCACTCCTCCCACTTTCAATGCTCCTAATGGTCATGTGCCCATGAACGTGGAGGTTGCTTATGTAAATGGTGATGAGCATGGTCAAGGACGATAATTTTTTTGTTGGACTTGTGGTGTTTTTTACCACACTTTTCAAAAATGTCACCGTTTTCTCAATTGGTGACCCCCTTACCCAAGTTGTGTTCAAATTAAAATCGTTGTGTTGCTGCTATGGATGTTGATTGTACATGAGATAAGAAACGAGTAGGTGTGTTGGGTATGGAGGCCCCTAACACCTTTTCTTCATCTTTTAGTCCTTCATCTCTCCTTTGTTTTTCACTTTAGGCTTCGCAAACTTCTTATAGGCAGTTGTTTTTATTTACATTATAAGCTCTTAGAATTATTCTTATTGATTCTAGTTCTAGTATTTGTTTGATTTCTGTTAACATGATTAAACATTATGTTTTGACGACGTTGTTAGTGAAAAAACCTTTACATATGCACGTTGTAACTAAAGTGGGCATGATACGTGAAAATGGGAATATAAAATAAATTACTAATTAATACTTAAGTTTTAATTATTAATTAATCATTTAATTAATATGTAATTAAGCCTTAAATATTAATTAATTAATTAATTAATCCTTCAATAACCTTACTTAGTAAGGAATATTCCTAAAATATCTTAGAATATTCATATTATTCTAAAAATAGTTTACAATACTATCAAACATAATTACAAATGAAATCATTTTCTTATCAACATGTTAATTTTTTATAAATACTTTCTTCCTATCATACAAAGAAATCTTCTTCATTTTGTCTAAATCATCACTCTCCGGATTAATCAAATCATTTTGGTCAATATCTTGATGTTGTTGCCACCACTTAACACTCTCACGAATGCAATTGGGAGTTGCCATCCTTGTTAATACATAAGATGTGATAAGAGAAGGTCTGCATAAAGGCTCATCTAAAAACTGACGTTCCTTAAGAATAATATTATAAAGCGCCCGGTTGCTATCCTTCATTTTATAAAATTCAATATCACGAGAAAGAAAAGCTTCAGGAAATGTATGATACGGTGGATACTGCTCACAAAAATTTTCGAGATTCTTCTTTCTGAGGCACGTATCCAAGTAGTTCACTAGCTCATCCATGATATCGGTATCAGAATATGGATCGAAAGTGATTGGATGAATACAAGCAATGTTTTGGTTGAGCATAGCCTTCTGAGGAGAGTCGTCTACTACTAACATGTGCGTTCTTCATTATCCTTAAGCGACTGATCTCCCCATGAGTCCCAATTATTCTTTCATTCTTGAAGAAGTATGGCTTGCTTTCCTTTCTTATATTGTGAAATTCGAGAGGTTTATAACATATTCGCTGGTCAAAAATCCAATCTTTACGAATCACCTCTTCTGCAACACTACAATGTTTCTTAAGTAAATTCAACAGCGGTGTTAAGTTATGAATCTGCATGCATGACCAAATCCCCACAAGCGCACCCATCTCCTTAAGCTTTTGAAAGAGACGATCCAACCCTGGACGAAAAATAATATCATATCGAAATTTACCATGACAAGGAATGAAATCTCCTTGTTTGATTTCTTTTTTCTATCCTGGGGCCTTTGTCGATGAAGCAGAACACCATTGACATCCAACAACACAATATGGCCATGAGTAACATGAGATAGCGTTGCCTCTTGAATACTTTGCAAATCACTTGTTTGCTCCCTTTCACATTTATCCGTTGCCACTATCTCGTTGCCTATCCCTTCATCATTTAATTGTACATCATCCTTACAAGATTCAGATATTGCATGCGCTGAAGAAATTGATTTCGGAACTGAAGCCAATAAAAATGATGATGAAGTGGCCCCCATGGTAACGATGTTTTGAGCTGCATTATTATCCATTTCCTGCATGAACTCTGTCATTCTGACATGTGGCACAAGAAATTGTCGCCAAACCCCTCTCTTACCTCATGCCAATGCTGAAAATCCATGTTCTCAATTTTTCATTACATCTGCAAAATGATAATTAGCTGACCTTAAAATTATCAAGGTATATTATTTACCTTGTTAATGTGTGACCCATGTTTGAACTAAAAGCTTCATTAATCCTTGAGAATTTATTTTCTGTACAAATATAAAAGAAATATACAAAAATGCCTTATGTTACACTCATTTACAACTATTCATCACTCTATCAATTCATTACAATTCTTCTTCGCTATTACCTTCTGAGTGAGGCGAAGAAGGTCTAAGCCGCTTGTGAGATGGTTCAAGATCTTCTGCATCTTCTATTGATGTTTCCATGGGTCCTGGAGTGTGCGAATGTTCTGTACTCCTCGAGATAACTTCCGGTCTAATATCTGATTGAAGTTCGTTCTCAGACTCCGAGATTGAACCAGATTCACCTTCAGAGCTATCGCACTTATCTGGAGGGAACTTTCTCAAATACGCCTTTATGGATTCGTTGGGGTACTCAGTTGAGACCCAATCTATCCACTTGTTCAGGTCCTCAACCATGGTCTTATCCTTTTCAACGGCAAACACACATGTATGCCGAAGGTAACACTCCTTCAAGACGGACCCCCTAGTGCAGTAGTCAAAAACCCACGCATCACTGTGAGGACCCCTGATCAAGTTGACGATGCTCCGTGCCGCTTGACTTGTAATGTTTGGATAACGTACATTGCCGAATACGTCACTCACCTATCGGTGTATCGGATGGAGGTTCAGGGCCGTTGGAGTGCAAACAGATGCCTGGCCAGTCATTTGGAAGCTTGAAATTGTTTGGCGCATTCCTAACAACCAAGTGAACAACGGTATCAATGCACTTGGGATTAGCATCGTTCATATAAAATCCTGTCCAACGATGTCTATTCTTCTTGGCGAAGGCGAAGGCAAAAGTATCGGTGACATGAGCAAGAATCAAGAAATAAATACCTGAAAAAGTAGGTATCAGTGAAGAGCGCAAGCATGAATTCAATAATAAATACCTTCTATGTATATGCTTGCACGGCTAAGTTTCTCCACCAGATCCTCTAGTGCCCTATCTGTCGAAAGATTTTTTGACACCCGCCGATCCATCACGAACAATTGAAACGGTTTCCTACAAGCAGTGATGTTACCCCATAAAGTCTCCGAATCTAACAACAAACATCTGTAGGGCTTGTCGTGATTCGTAGCATCCTCCTTTATAAGGTTCAATTCGGTTCTCCGCTGCTGAAGGACTGCCATAAGAGAAGGCGTCATCCCAATGTTCTCCTTTTTGGCGTTGGCGTGCAATAGATTCTTGCCTAGATCTTCCGATTGGTTCACCCATTCGACAAGCATATCATCGTTCGTCACATGCAAATATTTGCTGACCTCTTCATATGTTGAAGTCGAGGTCCAACCCAGTTTGTGGCAGTGTATTCCCAACCACTCCTTGAAATGCCTGACCGTCTTCAACTCCATTGCCTTGAGATGAAAAGGAGAGGTTGGGCTGCTGTTATTAATTTGTAGTTTGCCATCGATCACCAAATCAGCCAAGACTTCCATCTCCTCCATCGTTGTTCCATTTAAAGGCTTCAACCATGTGAGCTTGAAATCGTTGTCTACATCCTTTGTAGATTGAACAGACTTAGCCTTCGGCGTCTTACTGGGTTTCTTTGCAGACTTTTCTGAGGGCTCCCCTTCACTTGTCTGCTTCTTCTTCAGTGTTCCTTTTGAAAAGGATTCCATAATCCCCAACCATTTGGCAAAGATCCTATCTTCGGGGCAAGAAATCAACATCATCAGAAAGGATGTTTCCTTCCCGCCCACCTGGGCAAAATCAACTGCTGCAATTTCTTCAACTCTCTGAAAAAAGACAGATTAATATACCGGCGAGATAAATCCCGCCCAAACAATTTGCTTACCCGGTATTCCGCAGATTGTGTATTCCCTGCGGTAGCTCTTTGTGGTCGCTGAAGAGATTCCCACACGGCTCGCGTGTGTTTAAACTTCTCCCATATTTTGCTGTTGTAGTGGTTGGTGTCGGCAGCGTCCCATTCCGCCGATAACTTATGGTACTGCTCGATTGTGAGATTCGGCTTAGCTAAAAACGCCGATCTTTTTGTCAGCTTCTCACGGGTATGCTCGGAAAGTTTTGTTGCCATCGTTCCTTTGTTGTGTTCTCGAGAAGTCGTTGGGCTGCCGTTATTGTGTGCTGGCCACTAATGATGTAGTACTTGATAGATTTTATTCTCCGTCTGAATCTTCATGAGTTGTTCTGGTGTTGTGATCCAGACTTTGTCAGCGCCCTTCCTTCTTTCATAGTATGGACACAAAACAGCATTATGTGGAACGGTATAAGAATTGTCGTCCTTCATCTTCTCCATGAGCTCAGCTACACGTTCCTGGTTGAGTGGCCTGTAATTGAAGTTTGGGTTGACGCTGCAATATTTAACCCTACAAGGATAAATCTTATCATCCAACATCATTTCCTTGTGACTTATTGCAGCATGAGATGCCACAGGTGCAGCTGACAAAACGATTGATGATTTTCTTTTGCGATCCGAATCAACATGTGTGATCCCCGACTGCAGCTGTTCTAGTGTTCTCGGCACACTCTTCCAGCTCCCGAAGCTTCCTAAGCAAATTGAACGTGATCTGTAGAGAACCTGAGACCGAGCCACCTCTCAATCTCCTTATGATGTCGCTGTGTTCTTCTTCAATGTGAAGAGGGAAGATTGCTCCACTTGCTGATTTTCTGTATTGTGAAGCAATATCTCCTGACAATACACCTACTCGATGAGTCTGAAGATCTTCGAAGTAGACATCCAGATGGATCCCCTCCATAGATGGGCTTTCGTTGAGTTGAAGAAGAACTCCAAGGTCAACATCATTAGTGAACACGTGAACGTCATTATCCACAAGTCGACAAAACCACCCGAAATTAATGTTGTAACTGACGACCTCTGGATCCGAGAACGTGACATTGGATGGAACAAGGCATATCTGTCGAGCATCGTCCAATCTGGGTTCGCAGCCTGCTTTCGGGTGCTTGACTAGCGAATCTACTTTCCATTGTTTTGCTTGTCCATGAGATGTGACAGAGGTTAATTTGACAGCAACCATGGTTGCTCCAATGCGCTTCCCATTTATCTTAAAATATGGCCAAGTTGATTCCAGAATCCCCCTGCCCATCTCTTCTCCTGCTCTTGTCTTTAATGTCACCTCAATTCCACATCTGAATACAAAAATGATTAGTTCAAGTATCCGAGTATAACAGATTTTATTTTAATTCTTACCCAGAATTTGACGACGACTCCATACTAATGACTCGATCTCCTTGTTTGATCAAATCGTCCTTCTGCAAAATAATACACTATGAATACAAATCATATAAAAACGCACACACACTTGTATAAACCCGAATATACAAAAATAATACACAGAGAGAAGTAGACGTAATTAACTGTCCGAAGCTCACATTTGTGCTAGTGCAAAAGAAAGATAACATTTCGTTTTAGAACCACCACAAATGTGAGCTCTGGACAGTTTTACATAGATTCCTAGCTTTTACTCGAAATATTATGATAAGATGATAAAAGTAAATAAAATGAGATATGCAACTTATATATACTAATACACATATATATTCACATGGAAGGTGCGGCGGGATTAATCTCGCCACCCCTTCAATGCCTCCTGAAAGAGTGGGCGGGATTAATCTCGCCACCTTTCTGGAGGCCTTGAACGGGAGTGCGGAATTAATCTTGCCACCCTTCTCGGTCTCAGAGAGAACTGGGCAGGATTTATTTCTCACACCCCTTCAGTGACTCCAGAAAGGAGGCGGGATT
The DNA here is from genome assembly GCA_003024785.1 of Selaginella tamariscina. NCBI lineage: Eukaryota > Viridiplantae > Streptophyta > Lycopodiopsida > Selaginellales > Selaginellaceae > Selaginella > Selaginella tamariscina. Next base: position 239,348 of record PUQB01000064.1, on the reverse strand, counting down.
AATCTCGCCCACCATGTAAGGGATGGTTAAATGAATTTCCCCACCCTTCCCATTCTCTCCATTGGTATGTTGTAAACCTTCTACGTCTCAGACAGAAACGTTTGGGATTGGTCCGACTCACCAATGGAGAAAAAAGGAAGGGTGGCGGGATTCATTCCTCCAACAGGCATTGAAGACTCGGCGGGATTAATCCCGCCGCCCAGGGCCTTCACTCCTGGGCGGATAATCCGCCCGATTCCGCGCGGAATCGGGCGGATTAATCCCCTAGGCCTTCACGGCCTATCGGCGGGATTAATCCCGCCGACGCCAATGCCCGTGCGGAATCGCGGGATTAATCCCGCCGCCTAGGCCCTTCAGGCAGGCCAATGGCGGCGGGATAATCCCGCCCGATTCCACGCAGGGCATGCGTACGCGACGGGATTAATCCCGCCCACCATGTAAGGGATGGTGAAATTAATCCCACCACCCTTCCAGTTCCCTCCATTGGTATTTTGTAAACCTTCTCCGTCTCAGACAGAGTTAGTCGGGATTGATTCAACATACCAATGGAGGAAAAAAGGGTGGCGGGATTAATCCCACCACCGGGCATGAAGGTTCGGAGAGATTAATCCCGCCGCCCTCTCGTAAATCATGCGCTCACACATATATATTAGCTTCGGCATTTTGAACAGGAATGGGCGGGGGCGGGATTAATCCCGCCGCTTATATCCTGCGGAAGTGCCTGAGCGGCGAGATTATCCCGCCGCCCTCCGCGAAGAGCATGAGCGTGGGGCGGGATTATCCCGCCGTTCATGTCCTGCATGAATTTCCTGGGCGGCGGGATTAATCCCGCCGCCTTACGCACAGGACATGTCATGCAGGCTCTTCGGTTAGCCTTCCGTGCAGGATCTTTCATGCAGGCTCTTTGGTTAACCTCATGAACGGCGGGATTAATCCCGCCGCCCATCCCCTGTAAATGCCCTGCGCGGAATCCGCCGGGATTAATCCCGCCCATTAGGGCTTTTACACAGGCCATTGCCGGCGAGATAAATCCCGCCGCATTCCGCGCAGGGCATGGGTGAGCGGCGGGATTAATCCCGCCGCCATGGCCCCAACCATATAGCGGCGGGATTAATCCCGCCGCCGAGGCCATAAACCTATAGCGGTGAGATTAATCCCGCCGCTCAAGGGGCTTAGCGTGTGTGCGAGAGAAAATTAATAAATAAAAAAATTATATAGATAAAAACACACACATATATATGTGTGTGTGTATATATATATATATTATAATATATAATATATATATATATATATATATTATATAATAATATATATATATATATTATGTATAGGAGTGTATGTGTGTGTGCAAGAGATAGATAAATAAATAAAATTATACAATACTGGTACACATAATATATGTGTGTACATAGGTATATATATGTGTGTATATGTATATTGTGTGTATGCGTGTGAGCGAAACAAATAAAATCATACAGATAAACAAACAAACACACACACACATATATATACAGGAGTGTGCGTGTGTGTGCGAAAAATAAAACTAATAAATAAATAAAATTATACAGATAAACAAACACATATATATGTGTGTGTATAGATATATAACCCATAGAGAAAGAGAGAGAGTCTGTGAATATATAAGCATATATATAAACTAGTGTTGTATACTATTTATTAATATGCATTGATTATATATATATATATATATATATATATAATATATGTAACAGTGTGCGTGTGTGTGGGAGAGATAGATCAATAAAAAAAATTATATAGATACTGGTACACATAATATATGTATGTATATATGTATATAGGTATATATATATGTGTATATGTATATTGTGTGTATGCGTGTGTGAGCGAAACAAATAAAATCATACAGATAAACAAACACACACACACACATATATATACACAGGAGTGTGCGTGTGTGTGCGAGAGATAAAACTAATAAATAAATAAAATTATACAGATAAACACACACATATATATATGTGTGTATATAGATATATAACCCATATGAATATATAAGCATATATATAAACTAGTGTTGTATACTATTTGTTAATATGCATTGATTATATATATATATATATATATATGTAAAGCAGTGTGCGTGTGTGTGGGAGAGATAGATCAATAAAAAAAAATTTATATACATAAAATTATACGCACACTCCTATACATATATACATACATACACACACACACACAGATCTCACCTGTGTGCACAGCCGCCACCGCCAATTTCACAGCCGCCGCCTCTTGAAACCCTAAGAATATACCTAAACCCTAAAGGAATTAAATATATATATTAACCCTAATAGAATATTCCTTCTGAGAATATACTTAAACCCTAAAAAGAATAAAATATAGATTCGCCCTAAACGAATATTCTTTCATTATATTATTAGCGCATGCGTGTGCGTGGGTGTATCACATACACCCCAAAAATATAAATCATGCAAGGATTTAACATGTGTGTATCCATGAGAGTGTTAAAGTTTCATGTGTATCAATACATACATACACATTGCATATATTAATACACATAATATATACATACACACGTGTATACACACAGACATACATACATATTACATGGGTTTAGGGTTTAGGGTTTTGGATTTAGGATGGATCATGCGTGTATGTATGAGAGAAGAGAGAGTGTTGAAAAATTATTTTTGTACATATTGCATATATTACACATATATACTTACACATATTATACACAGATATACATACATAGTATATGAGAGTACATAATTTAGAGAGACCGAGTACATATTATAGATCATGCATGGTGTGTATGTTTGAGAGAAGAGAGACAATACATATTAACATGGATCATGCATGGTGTGTATGTATGACCACACATGATGTGTCTGGTTGTAGTTATCCATAATTTGCGCCAAATTCAACGTGTATACAGAAAGTACACATATATACATACAGAGTACACATATATACATACACACGTGTATACACACAGACACACATACATATTACATGAGTAAATTCATTGTGTTACATATTAGGGTTTAGGGTTTAGGGTTTAGGATGGATCATGCATGGTGTGAAGAGAGAGTGTTGAAAAATTATTTTTGTACACACATGTATACACAGGGTTTAGGGTTTAGGGTTTAGGGTTTAGGGTTTGCTCCCAACAAACTTAATATAAATATTACACATGTGCATATGTGTTTTTGTAAGTTCTTGTAATGCGTGTGTAAATTTATGATTGTGTTTATATGTGTGCAAAACAAACATCGAATAATTAAGAAAATAATATTAATAAACACACTATGAACATATTTTAAATTATACATAATAATATATGATTTTATCTAATATATAGCCATATATAGTTTTAATAATATATATTAATTTAATATTGATAAAAAGGTTTAACATTGAAATATTCTTGAAATAATAAGAAATTAATTGAGAAAATCCCATTAATATATACAAATGTAAATTAAGTACTCAAATAATTAACTAAATTAATTATCATAATCATGTTTAATATTGGAATATTCTTGGAATAATAAGAAAATAATAAAGAATATCCCATTAATATAAAGAAGATTAATTACTCAAGTAATTAAGGAAATGATATTAATATACACACTATGAACATATTTTAAATTATACATAATAATACATCATTTTATCTAATATATAGTCATATATAGTTTTAATAATATATATTAATTTAATATTGATAATAAGGTTTAACACATGAATATTCTTGAAATAATAACAAATTAATTGAGAAAATCCCATTAATATATACAAATGTAGAATAATTACTGCAATAATTAAGAACAAGACTAATTTAATTATGATAATCAGGTTTAATGTAGAATATTCTTCAAATATTAATAAAATAATAAAGAATATCCCATTGATACTAGGAAATGAAAACTAAATACTCGAGTAATTAAGAAAATAATAATAATAAACAGACTATGAATATATTTTAAATGATACATAATAATATATCAATTTATTTATTGTATAAGTATATATTTATATATATATATATAAATATACTTGAATACTAAGAATGTAGAATATAGTCTAAAATTTCGTAATATTAAACAGCTTGAATCATTGAATAACATTAAATGCAATTTTAAAATACTCATTGGAACTGGAGAGTATATATGTCAGAGTGTCGGATATTTGTGTTAACTCATCTTAAATTTTATTTTCTATTCTTTTTAAAAAATTTGAATTTCTGACATATGTATTGTCGGTCTGACATGTAAATTTGAAAATGCATTTAATTTCCCACTCAAATTCAGATCTGGTTCTTTCTCCGGTAAGGGTTTCTTCATTTCTGTATTTTTCACTCTTTAGATCTTCTTTTTTCTTCATAGTGATCATCTCAGGAGTGAGATTAAATTGGGTGCTATTCTTTATAGGAAAGCACGGCGCCTTCAGTGCTGTTTACAAGTAAGTATTATAAACAAATTTAAAAATACTTATAAAGATTCACTCTCTTACATTCTCTCTTAAAATTACAATTTAGGGGTTTAGGAATGCATTAGGATTATAATATATTCCGTTAGGGATTTATCCCGTTTAAATATCCTTTTAACTTAATATTTAGGTTAACCGGGGCGGCGGGATTAATCCGGCCATTTCTTTTTCGCCTCTTCGAAGAGGTGGCGGGATTAATCCTGCCACCATCTCTCGGGCAATGCTTCTCCGCCACTGAAAAAAGTGGCGGAATTAATCCCGCCGATAACCTTCTCAACTGATGAAGAGTTACCAGAATTTATTAGAAAGTTGTCGGCGGGATTAATCCCGCCAACCATTTTAGGAGGCAGGGAAGGGGTGGCGGGATTAATCTCGCCACCACATCCTTGTTTTAAGGATTTGGGGACAGGATTTATCCCGAGATCTCTTTAAAATTATAGTTTTGGAGAGAGTTATGTGCGGGTTTAATCCCGCCACCCATTCCCCATCGTAAGAATTGTGGGCGGGATTAATCCCGCCTTGGACTCCCTCCGACAAGGAAGAGCCGGCGGGATTAATCCCGCCGCCTCTTCCTCCTCGGGGGGAGTCCAAGGGATTAATCCCGCCGACTCTCTCCGAAGGGGTTGAGTCGGCGGCGATATTAATCCCGCCGACCGTTCCTCGTCGGAGGGATTCGTGGGCGGGATTAATCCCGCCCATCAGTTGTATTAATCAAACATGAGATATTATCTCTAAACATAATTATGTATTATTGCATATGCATATTATTAAGTAACCGTAATTCAGATTTCTTAAAAATATTGCATAAACAGATATCATAAATAATACAATTATTTATGTGCAGGACAATATGTTTAATACTGGAGATAAAGTATGTCTTCTTTGGAACAACGAGATAGTTGGCACTGGAACTGTGGAAGTTCGAGATAAGAATGCATCATGTCACAATATTGCCCAAGGATCTTGTGTGTACGTATGGGTGAACACCATTTACAAGCATGTTGAGGTTCTGGGAATGGAATTTGAGGAGGGTTCTCCTGTATTGTGGAATTTGGATGAAGTCAAGGCTGACACAGAATATGCAGAGTCACAAACAAATAGTAGCACGAGTTTACCAGATGATGGCTTGCCTGTGTGATGGATGAGGTGATTCTCTTTCTTCGTGAGATTGAAGTCGGAAGAGGCATCATCACAGCTATAAATCCAATGGAAGCAGTGTCAGAAGAGAAACTAGGGTCCGACTTCGTGGGTGTAGTTGTGACAGAGGTTTCACCTAATGGCACATTGTATCCTGGATCCCTCGTGAGGTGGCGAACATCTGAATTAAGACGGCAAGATGGTTCAACATATTCTGGGTTGGATTTCAATAATAACAACCCGGAAGAACAACTCATATTTGAAGAGGTTCCTTGCATTGGTCCTATTGTAAGAAAAAGGCGATTCATGGGTTGTAGATCTTCCCCTGCAAGTTTCAGCAAGAGGGTAAAGATGGATCCTACATCTTCCGAAAGTGTTACGAGCATTTCCACGATTGACTGTTGCAAGAAGAAGTGTTGTCAGATGGCAGACCGGAATGAAATTACCCAATGTAGACATGTCTTTCGTATGCTCACCCAAAAGCAAAGGCATGAGTTTGTATATGCTGCACTAACTGGGTGTATTGATGGAATGGCCTCGGACACAGGTTATCAGAGTACATCCATGGTATTTAATAAGGTGGCCATCTGCTTCAAAGCTTGGTACAGTATATACGGGATCCCAAAGACCACGTTCTACCGTCGGAGGGATGAGTGGCTAGATGGAGCGCGAACCTCAGTTCATGGGAACACTCGCTTGGTCAAAACCCGCTCTCACATCATGGCAGCCATAGAGATACTCAAGGCTTTTGTGGAAGCAAATGCAGACAGGATGCCTCACAAATGCCGAACCACAAATGCAGGGGTCAGGGAAAATCTCAAGGTTTTGCCTTCAATCTACACTCAATTGAAGCTGTGTGAACATGTGAACAAGTGCCTCAGTTTGATGGGGCTCCAAGCAATCTGCACTGGTACCTTCAACAACATATGGAATACTCATTTTAAGGATGTGGAGATTGCAAAACACTCTAGCTTTTCCAAGTGTGACACTTGTACATCATTGAAGGCTGCAGAGGCTTGTGCAAAAACCTTGGTGGAGATCACTACCATTCAAAAGAAGATGGAGGCCCACATGATTGCACAACAAACTTGCCGGTCTCAGTACTATGCACACCGCATGCTTTCTGTGTCACGCCCATCAGAGTACCTGTGCTTGATCCATGACAAGATGGATCATTCAAAGACCAGCATTCCAAAGCTCTTTGCAACACCAAAGTGCCTTGGAAATGTCATGAAACTTCCGATTTCATTGACAGGTGTGCTAACACATGGACACGGTTGTGAGTCATATGGACACTTTTCACTTCCACATTGGTCTAGCGACTCCAATTTCACTATTGGGTCGTTAGCCATGTGTTTCAGAAACCTTGAAGCCCACTCACAGACAAGTCCTATCAGTGATCTCAAAGTGAAGAAACAACACCTTCAACCTTTACATAATGCTCTCATGAACACATCTGCACTTGAGGCTACTTGGGAATATGAGAGGCATTGTCAACAGCCTGCACAGAAAATAGATGGCCCTGTTGAGAGTCTAGTTCAGTGGAGGGATCTAGCTCAAATAGTGTACATGTGTCCTCAACATCAAATAAGCTTCCTCGTCATTTGCTTTTACAGATGGATAATTGTGCAAGCGAGAACAAAAATAGGTAAATCATTTTACTTAAGGGTTTCTCAAGCTCATACTTACTTTTATTTTCTAGATATGTGCTAGCATACTTGTCAATGCTTGTTGCCAAAGGTGTGTTTGAAACAATCATGCTCAGTTTCCTTATGGTTGGTCACACTCATGAAGATATTGATGCGTTCTTCAGCAAGGTCTCAACTCTACAAAAAGGACAAGTGCACTTACCTTACCGCATATGATGAATCTTTTTTAAAATTGCATCTCCAAAAAAAGTTGTGCTTTGCTTGTGACTGAGGTGCCAGACTTCAAAAAATTTCTCAAGGAGTATATAAAAGAAGGGAGTGATTCTTTAGTTGGTCATCTTGTGCCGCTACAATTCTTTTTCTCCATACGAGATGGTATACCTATTATGCAGTACAAGTTACGGCCATCAGAGCAGGAGTGGTTACCGAAAGAGGGCTTAATGCTCTTCAAAAGTGGAGAGGATGAAAGCCACTTCTCCTAGAAGGACAACCAGACCCTATTCCATTGAATGCCCAGCTCAAGGAACAAGAGGTTATTATTGATGGCATCAAAAAATATGTGGCATGGGTTCAAAAATCAATGCCAAAGAATTCTGATAAGGCAACTGGTTACTCAGAACTATATAGCATGTGGTCGACTATTGGGAGACTGTTGTTCGAGAGTTGGAAGGGCCTACTGTCACAAGTACAGAATTGCAACACTCTTTCTGGCCTAAAACAAGGTGGCGAGAGGAGATTGAAATGACATCACTGAGCATAGACGACATAGAAGCCAGTAGTGATGTGGAAGTGCAAACCCCACACTTTGTTGGACAAAGGAACCAAAAACCTAAAGCATACTTTGATTGTTGCCAGGATCTTCAAAAACTAATGATGGTTCTCATTATTCCAGATGCGTCATATAATCAGCCTATTTGGATGGGTCAAATTATCGACACACCTGAAGTAATCATAAAAATAGTATTGTTAAGGTTGCATGGTTCAAACCACAAAAAAGGCGACACAAGAAGGAGAGCGAAAGATATAATGGATGCCTAGAGAAAACATGGTCTCCCAATCAAAAAGACCCAGCATGTTTTATAAATGTTAAATCCATTCGATATGGGTGGATGTCAAGAAGCGTTGATAAAATCACGATTAACAAAACTGCAAGGGAATGTATGTTTTCTGAAGCTTAAAGCAATTACAAAATTATAAAATATCATATATTTAATATTCATAATTATTATAAACTCTTTAATAATAGTACCAAATTGTATACTTAACTATATAAATTTAAAAAATGATATGGAAGATTGACTATATTATTATAGGATTTTATATATATATTATTACTACTACTACTACAAATTTTTAATTAATAATGTTATATTTAAATATTAATATTTTAATAACAACATCAATATTTATATAATGTACCTCTTATGCTCTTCCTTAATATTGTTATATTAGGCAATATATTATATAATTTAATACCTTCTACTTTTATAATGTTATTAATTTTTTTTCAATGAATGCTATAATTTATTAAAGGGTAGAATACAAAATAGAATATTGTAAAGAATATTCTATTTTCAAACATATATTCTAAAGAATATTCCTTTAATATTAGAAAATGCTAATTAAATAGCTAAAATTGCTAATTATTAGGAAATGGGACTATAGCCATGCCCATTTTAGTTACAACTTGCATACATGTTTTGTATGGTGATGGGTGTACTCGTGTTGTTTCATCTACACTTGCTCAAGTACCTCTGCAATTTGTGACTTATGTAAATGAGTTGCAGCTCCATATGTTTTCACATTAGATTTTTAATATGTATACTTTGTTGGATGCATGTAAAACAAGTTGCCAATTTAGACTTTAACAATTGATACTTCCATGTTATATGCATTTTCCTTTGGATAAAGTCCCTCTCACGGTGTACAACAATTTTATCTAGTGTAGTCATGCATGAGCTTCATGTTTTAATCAACCCAACTTTTTTAGAACAAGAGTTCTAGTTACATCAATTATTGAAGAAGTATTTAAATCTTTTCTTTATAGATATCATCCTTATTGCCATAACATCACATTTGAATGGAGGATGCTCTACCTTATAAAATTGTTAAACAATGATCTCCAAAGGAATTGACCATCATACAAAAATGTGTATTAGAGTTGTTAGAAAAGAAGCTTCACTCTTTAGTGGATTTCAACTTCCATGACCATTGTGCTCAACATTTTTTCAGTCCCTGAGAATTGGAGCCCCATTTAGTGAATAAACATGATGATTCTAAGCGGTTAACAATAGATTATTGTTCTATAAATGCTATCATGAAACCTAATAGATATTCCTTGCCAAACACATAAGATTTGTTATATCAATTGAGTAAAAATTATTAACTTACTAAACTAAATCTTGCTTCATGTTATTGATAGATTCCTATGACTCCAGAAGATATGATTTCCAACTTCATTTGGTTTGTATGAGTTTCTCGTTATGCCTTTTGAGTTAGTTTTTACTTCTGCATGATGGATAAAGTTTGTGATGATGAGTTTTTTGAGACAATTATAAAGTACCTGGATCACATCTTGGTTCACACCAAGGTAGCTCATGTATTGACCAATTACGAGAATTTGGGCTCAGTTGAAGAAGCCTAAGTGAGTTAAAACAACATATTTGGGGTACATGGTTTCTTGTGAGGGGTTGCGTGTGGATTTCATCAAAGGTGGAAGTTGTGGTGACATTTCTCTATCCAATGGATGTATAATCTTTACGGTAATTTCTTGGTAAGGTCACATATTTAGAACGTTTTATACTTCATTTTAATGATGTCAATGCTCCTTTGTGAGCGTTGCTAGCTAAGGATGTTCCTTTTGTGATGTGAAGTTGTTTTTTATAAATTAATGAAGTATCTAACATCCCCTCCAATGCTTCATTATCCAGATTTTTCTCGTCCTTTTATATTACAGACCAATGCTTTTGCATTAAGTATTGGTGAAGCCCTAATGCAGACCAACATATGTGTCAACATCCCATCACTTATGTGAGTAGGACATTTTAGGGTTCTAAAAATAACTATTGTGCCTCAAATCTTAATTGTTTAGTTGTAGTGTGGGCTTTTAAACATCTTCATGTGCATCTTTATGGGTATGTTTTTGGAGTATGATCATGCAACCGTTTCTGTATTATTGAAGATCAAGAAGTTGTTGGGACGGTATGTCAGATGAACACTATGACTCTAGGTGTATGACTTTGAGGTTAACCATCATCATTGGGATAATATGGTGGATGCTAATGCTCTTTCTCAAGCTCCTTGTGTATTCATAGTCAATCAGTCAAATTTCATAATTCTGCCTCTCACAAAGGTCTCAAGGCCCATGAAACAAATGCTTGGATTTGGCCTATTCACTTGGCATTGGCCAATCCTTTTTAACCGCTAAACTCTCTTTTCTCTTTATTCATGGCACAATTTTGTATGTACGATGATGTGGTTTATTTTGTGGCACAAATGTTATAGTTCACCCCACTTAGCAATTCCAATAGATTTTGTTCATAGGTATCTTGTTACATATCATAATTCAACACTCTTTGGTGAACATTTTAGTTATCAGTAAACTTTGGATAGCTTACAATGTTCTTTTTATTTGTGAAATATGCGACAAGATGTGATCGAGTACTTTCAAAGTTGTTTGTTATGTTAGATTCAGAGCTCTTCACAATCTATTGGTGCTTTAGAATCAATACAGGTGGAGTAACCATTCAAACTTGTGACATAGGATTTAATTGGTCCTTTTTCACCTTTGATTACATGTAATCAATATGTTATGGTTTGAACAAATTATCTGACATGTTGGGTGAAATTTGAAACTTCACCAAATGCCACAACTCATAGTGTTACTAATTTCTTATGCACTCAAGTCATTTTGCACCATTCATGTCCAGAACGGATTTTGTTAAATAATGGACATGTTTTTATTATCAAAGTTTTGAAGATTCTTACTTCACAAATGAAAATCTAACAATCTTTCACATCTCCTTTTCATCCAAAAATAGATGGGCTGATGGAGTGTTTAAATAGGATTTTTAAAGGTATGGGAGGTGGGTGGTCCTACTACATAGTGAGCGAAGTGGGCGCCCTATGTTTACTTATGTTGTCCCTATTATGGGTGCTGCTAACATTGCAATCCTAGTGATGTCATCTAAGGTGACTAGCACGTTTACCTTTGCACCTTAATTGTGTAGTAATGGCACCACCCAACTATCATTACCTTGGAATATGTGCTTTAAGTGTGTGGTCCACCCTTGTGGGCCATGCGGCTAGCTAGGGAGGGCTGGCCTTGTTGTTGAGTGCCCCTTCCTTTGTCTCGAGCCACCCCAGCCTTTGTCGCTCTTTTGTGAGGGTGTCTCATGGTGGTTGCTCCTTCACATCAGGGTGCCTTGGTTGAGGCTTTGACCAGGTGGATGTACGGCTTAAGGTGGCTCCCATTGATCCTCTTCTATAGTGGCTATCCATTGGCCCCCAGTAGTATCATCCCATTGTCGAAGACCTTGAGGACTTTATATGGTCCAACTTGGCCTAAATTTGCGCTTCCAGTGTACCTCTACCTTCTTGTATCACCAAATCCACTGCCTTTATTCATACTAGTAGTTCTTCTGTGATTATGTTCTCTAAGTTCATCTATAAGCTAGGTATGGTGAACTCCCATGGCATGATGGCCTCTAGGCCATAGGCTTGATGAAAGGGTGTTGCTCCTATTGTGGTTTTGAAAGTCATTCAATACGCTTATAAGGCAGATGGTAGCATTTCCTCCCACCTCCTAGGTTCGCTGTGGCAGAGCTTCCTCAAAATGGTTACCAGTGTTGTTAGAATTTTTACGTAGTGCCACAAAGGCGGCTTGCCAAATGCTAACCTTGGAATCCCCTCTCTAGAAACCCCATGAAATCTGGTAAAGTAACCCATATTAAGAACCCATCTGTCAGAGTTTTTACCTGGTCCCACAAAGGCGGCTTGCCAGGTGCCAACCCTGGAATCCCCTCTCTTGGAAACCCTACGGAATCTGGTAAAGTAACCCATATTAGGAACCCAAGCCCTAGGAACTTAAACCCCTAGCGGACTAAGTCCACGAACGAGACTCACCTTGTGAATCAGGATACACGGACTAGCCAAGCTTTAGGTGTTGTTCCTAGCTTGGTGTGGTTGAGGCGGCCGAAGCAAGGCCTCAACCACTAGTTTTGCGGAACGTGAACTCGGGCAATGCCTTTGAGCTTGCGAGCAGGTTTTTGGACCAAGGAATCTGACTACCTCCTTGGAAGTGACGTGCCCCTATCTCAAAGGCAAGATCCTGCCAACGATAAGGATAGTCTAACCCTAAGGTGGGTTATACCCCTGTCGTGTGGAAGTTTGGGCGGCAAAACGGAGGGTTGCACCTTGACGACACAAGCTTAGCTTGCACCGGTAGGAGGTTAACGAGCTCTCTTTTGAACCCAGGAAGCCTCACTACATATACTCTACCTTATTTATGTAACGGAACCCCCCCCCTTGTTTACCTAAGTGAGTAAGTGGACTGGCACAGAAATGCCAGCCCTTAGAGAAAATGGTTGTCCTAACCTAACCCTAAACCTAACCCCTAGGGGGGTTAGGGCAACCCTAGGGTTAGGTCAACCCTTCCCTAACCCTTATTTTGACAAGCTATACATTGCAAAGAACCCTAATCTGGAATGTCAAACCGGGGGAGATGTTCATAGTTTTTACTATGACTCGACCCTTTACTTTGGACGGTGACTGTTGTTACCTACTGTACTATGTTGACGGACCCTAGATGTAATGAGAAACAGCCCCGCTTAGTGCACTTTAGGTGTTTAAGGGTAGTCCAGCCGGCTATCTTTAGATGTCGCGAGAAACTCTAAGCGAAGGTAGCACTTACCTTCTAGAAAAACCCACCCCCAATTTTGACGTCCCGAATAGGTTGATTGGTTTTTGCAAATGAGTTTGGCGTGTTAAGTAGGGTTAGGAACACCCCTAGGGTTGACCTAACCCTAGGGTTGCCCTAACCACGCCCTAAAACCCCCACCCCCTTGGTAGGGTTTAGGGGTAGGAGTAAGGGTGAGTTATAAGCTCATATTGCTAATTTGTCTAAGGGGCTAAAATTTAGTGCCAGCCCACTAACACATATAGGAAAAGAGGGGGGGGGGGCTCCGTCACATAAATAAGGTAGAGTATATGTAGGAGAGCTCCTGGGTTCATGAATGAGTTCGTTGCTCTTCTGCCGGTGCAAGCTTCAGCTTGTGTCGTTAAGGTACAACCCTCTGTTGTGCCCCTAACTTCCAAATGCCAGGGTACGTCCCACCTTCGGGTAGCTTACCCTTAACGTTGGCGAATCCATGCCTGGGAGGTCTTGTCGGGATGCACGTTCCAAGAGGCAGAGGTTGAGGCTTGTCTTCAGCCTCCTCCTCCACGTCAAGCTAGGTGTAGCACTCACGGCCAAGCAAGGCACATCCGTGTCCTTGTCCAACTGTGGGCGTGGGATCTTGTTTGACAAGTTCACGTTACCTGGTTCCTGAGGGTTCATTGAGGGTTCTAGAGTTGGCATTTAGGAACCACGTTTGTGGTACTTGGTGCAACTCTTGAATCTAAGGGCTATGGCATGATAGCCCACATCTTGGAAGACAGTGTCACATGGGGATGTGACACTGGGCTAAACGTCACATGGTACACGCCCGAGGCACGCCCTTTGGGGTTATGTCATGGGCTTGTCGCCAAGGGGTTGGATACTCTAGCAAACAGGCATGCTTGTGCTTGCACTAGGGTGCTAAGCCTTGGGCATCCGCTCGAGGAGGTTAAGTCTCGTAACTAGGTGTGCTTTGGCACACTTGGCTAGGGGAGTGTTCTCCTTGGAATTCAAGATGCAAGTTGTAACTAAAATGGGCATGGCTATAGTCCCATTTCCTAATAATTAGCAATTTTAGCTATTTAATTAGCATTTTCTAATATTAAAGGAATATTCTTTAGAATATATGTTTGAAAAGAGAATATTCTTTAGAATATTCTATTTTGTATTCTACCCTTTAATAAATTATAGCATTCATTGAACAAAAATTAATAACATTAAAAAGTAGAATGTATTAAATTATATAATATATTGCCTAATATAACAATTAAGGAAGAGCATAAGAGGTACATTATATAAATATTGATGTTGTTATTAAAATATTAATATTTAAATATAACATTATTAATTAAAAATTTGTAGTAGTAATATATATATATAAAATCCTATAATAATATAGTCAATCTTCCATATCATTTTTTAAATTTATATAGTTAAGTATACAATTTGGTACTATTATTAAAGAGTTTATAATAATTATGAATATTAAATATATGATATTTATAATTTTGTAATTGCTTTAAGCTTCAGAAAACATACATTCCCTTGCAGTTTTGTTAATCGTGACTTTATCAACGCTTCTTGACATCCACCCATATCGAATGGATTTAACATTTATAAAACATGCGGTCTTTTTGATTGGGAGACCATGTTTTCTCTAGGCATCCATTATATCTTTCGCTCTCCTTCTCGTGTCGCCTTTTTTGTGGTTTGAACCATGCAACCTTAACAATACTATTTTTTGTGATTACTTCAGGTGTGTCGATAATTTGACCCATCCAAATAGGCTGATTATATGACGCATCTGGAGTAATGAGAACCATCATTAGTTTTTGAAGATCCTTGCAGCAATCAAAGTATGCTTTAGGTTTTTGGTTCCTTTGTCCAACAAAGTGTGGGGTTTGCACTTCCACATCACTACTGGCTTCTATGTCGTCTGTGCTCAGTGATGTCATTTCAATCTCCTCTCGCCACCTTGTTTTAGGCCAGAAAGGGTGTTGCAATTCTGTACTTGTGACAGTAGGCCCTTCCAACTCTCGAACAACAGTCTCCCAATAGTTGACCACATGCTTATATAGTTCTGAGTAACCAGTTGCCTTATCAGAATTCTTTGGCATCGATTTTTGAACCCATGCCACATATTTTTTGATGCCATCAATAATAACCTCTTGTTCCTTGAGCTGGGCACTCAATGGAATAGGGTCTGGTTGTCCTTCTGGGAGAAGTGGCTTTCCATCCTCTCCACTTTTGAAGAGCATTAAGCCCTCTTTCGGTAACCACTCCTGCTCTGATGGCCGTAACTTGTACTGCATAATAGGTATACCATCTCGTATGGAGAAAAAGAATTGTAGCGGCACAAGGTGACCAACTAAAGAATCACTCCCTTCTTTTATACTCCTTGAGAAATTTTTGAAGTCTGGCACCTCAGTCACAAGCAAAGCACAACTTTTTTTGGAGATGCAATTTTCAAAAAGATTCATCATATGCGGTAAGGTAAGTGCACTTGTCCTTTTTGTAGAGTTGGAGACCTTGCTGAAGAACGCATCAATATCTTCATGAGTGTGACCAACCATAAGGAAACTGAGCGTGATTGTTTCAAACACACCTTTGGCAACAAGCATTGACAAGTATGCTAGCACATATCTAGAAAATAAAAGTAAGTATGAGCTTGAGAAACCCTTAAGTAAAATGATTTACCTATTTTTGTTCTCGCCTGCACAATTATCCATCTGTAAAAGCAAATGACGAGGAAGCTTATTTGATGTTGAGGACACATGTACACTATTTGAGCTAGATCCCTCCACTGAACCTGAACTCTCAACAGGGCCATCTGTTTTTTGTGCAGGTTGCTGACAATGCCTCTCATATTCCCAAGTAGCCTCAAGTGCAGACGTGTTCATGAGAGCATTATGTAAAGGTTGAAGGTGTTGTTTCTTCACTTTGAGATCACTGATAGGACTTGTCTGTGAGTGGGCTTCAAGGTTTCTGAAACACATGGCTAACGACCCAATAGTGAAATTGGAGTCGCTAGACCAATGTGGAAGTGAAAAGTGTCCATATGACTCACAACCGTGTCCATGTGTTAGCACACCTGTTAAAGAAATCGGAAGTTTCATGACATTTCCAAGGCACTTTGGTGTTGCAAAGAGCTTTGGAATGCTGGTCTTTGAATGATCCATCTTGTCATGGATCAAGCACAGGTACTCTGATGGGCGTGACACAGAAAGCATGCGGTGTGCATAGTACTGAGACCGACAAGTTTGTTGTGCAATCATGTGGGCCTCCATCTTCCTTTGAATGGTAGTGATCTCCACCAAGGTTTTTGCACAAGCCTCTGCAGCCTTCAATGATGTACAAGTGTCACACTTAGAAAAGCTAGAGTGTTTTGCAATCTCCACATCCTTAAAATGAGTATTCCATATGTTGTTGAAGGTACCAGTGCAGATTGCTTGGAGCCCCATCAAACTGAGGCACTTGTTCACATGTTCACACAGTTTCAATTGAGTGTAGATTGAAGGTAAAACCTTGAGATTTTCCCTGACCCCTGCATTTGTGGTTCGGCATTTGTGAGGCATCCTGTCTGCATTTGCTTCCACAAAAGCCTTGAGTATCTCTATGGCTGCCATGATGTGAGAGCGGGTTTTGACCAAGAGTGTTCCCATGAACTGAGGTTCGCGCTCCATCTAGCCACTCATCCCTCCGACGGTAGAACGTGGTCTTTGGGATCCCGTATATACTGTACCAAGCTTTGAAGCAGATGGCCACCTTATTAAATACCATGGATGTACTCTGATAACCTGTGTCCGAGGCCATTCCATCAATACACCCAGTTAGTGCAGCATATACAAACTCATGCCTTTGCTTTTGGGTGAGCATACGAAAGACATGTCTACATTGGGTAATTTCATTCCGGTCTGCCATCTGACAACACTTCTTCTTGCAACAGTCAATCGTGGAAATGCTCGTAACACTTTCGGAAGATGTAGGATCCATCTTTACCCTCTTGCTGAAACTTGCAGGGGAAGATCTACAACCCATGAATCGCCTTTTTCTTACAATAGGACCAATGCAAGGAACCTCTTCAAATATGAGTTGTTCTTCCGGGTTGTTATTATTGAAATCCAACCCAGAATATGTTGAACCATCTTGCCGTCTTAATTCAGATGTTCGCCACCTCACGAGGGATCCAGGATACAATGTGCCATTAGGTGAAACCTCTGTCACAACTACACCCACGAAGTCGGACCCTAGTTTCTCTTCTGACACTGCTTCCATTGGATTTATAGCTGTGATGATGCCTCTTCCGACTTCAATCTCACGAAGAAAGAGAATCACCTCATCCATCACAGCAGGCAAGCCATCATCTGGTAAACTCGTGCTACTATTTGTTTGTGACTCTGCATATTTGTGTCAGCCTTGACTTCATCCAAATTCCACAATACAGGAGAACCCTCCTCAAATTCCATTCCCAGAACCTCAACATGCTTGAAAATGGTGTTCACCCATACGTACACACAAGATCCTTGGGAAATATTGTGACATGATGCATTATTATCTCGAACTTCCACAGTTCCAGTGCCAACTATCTCGTTGTTCCGAAGAAGACATACTTTATCTCCAGTATTAAACATATTGTCCTGCACATAAATAATTGTATTATTTATGATATCTGTTTATGCAAATTTTTAAGAAATCTGAATTACGGTTACTTAATAATATGCATATGCAATAATACATAATTATGTTTAGAGATAATATCTCATGTTTGATTAATACAACTGATGGGCGGGATTAATCCCGCCACGAATCCCTCCGACGAGGAACGGTCGGCGGGATTAATCCCGCCGCCGACTCAACCCCTTCGGAGAGAGTCGGCGGGATTAATCCCGCCGGACTCCCCTCGAGAGACGGCGGGATTAATCCCGCCTTGACTCTCCGACAGGAAGAGTCCGGCGGGATTAATCCCGCCGACTCCTCCTCGGGAGAGTCGGCGGGATTAATCCCGCCGACTCTCCTCGACGAGGAAGAGCGGCGGGATTAATCCCGCCGGCTCTTCCTTGTCGGAGGGAGTCCAAGGCGGGATTAATCCCGCCCACAATTCTTACGACGGGGAATGGGTGGCGGGATTAAATCCGCACATAACTCTCTCCAAAACTATGATTTCAAAGAGATCTCGGGATAAATCCTGTCCCCAAATCTTTAAAACAGTGAAGTGGTGGCGAGATTAATCCCGCCACCCCTTCCCTGCCTCCTAAAATGGTTGGCGGGATTAATCCCGCCGACAACTCTTTCTAATAAATTCTGGTAACTCTTCATCAGTTGAGAAGGTTATCGACGGGATTAATCCCGCCACTCTTTTTCAGTGGCGGAGAAGCATTGCCCGGGAGATGGTGGCGGGATTAATCCCGCCACTTCTTCAAAGAGGCGAAAAAGAAATGGCCGGATTAATCCCGCCCCCCGGTTAACCTAGAATATTAAGTTAAAAGGATATTTAAACGTGATAAATCCCTAACGGAATATATTATAATCCTAATGCATTTCTAAACCCCTAAATTGTAATTTTAAGAGAGAATGTAAGAGAGTGAATCTTAATAAGTATTTTTAAATTTGTTTATAATACTTACTTGTAAACAGCACTGAAGGCGCCGTGCTTTCCTATAAAGAATAGCACCCAATTTAATCTCGCTCCTGAGATGATCACTATGAAGAAAAAAGAAGATCTAAAGAGTGAAAAATACAGAAATGAAGAAACCCTTGCCGGAGAAAGAACCAGATCTGAATTTGAGTGGGAAATTAAATGCATTTTCAAATTTACATGTCAGACCGACAATACATATGTCAGAAATTCAAATTTTTAAAAAGAACAGAAAATAAAATTTAAGATGAGTTGACACAAATATCCGACACTCTGACATATATACTCTCCAGTTCCAATGAGTATTTTAAAATTGCATTTAATGTTATTCAAGTGATTCAAGCTGTTTAATATTACGAAATTTTAGACTATATTCTACATTCTTAGTATTCAAGTATATTTATATTATATATATATATAAATATATACTTATACAATAAATAAATTGATATATTATTATGTATCATTTAAAATATATTCATAGTCTGTTTATTATTATTATTTTCTTAATTACTCGAGTATTTAGTTTTCATTTCCTAGTATCAATGGGATATTCTTTAATATTTTATTAATATTTGAAGAATATTCTAATATTAAACCTGATTATCATAATTAAATTAGTCTTGTTCTTAATTATTGCAGTAATTATTCTACATTTGTATATATTAATGGGATTTTCTCAATTAATTTGTTATTATTTCAAGAATATTCATGTGTTAAACCTTATTATCAATATTAAATTAATACACACTATGAACATATTTTAAATTATACATAATAATACATCTTTTATCTAATATATAGTCATATATAGTTTTAATAATTATATATTAATATCATTTCCTTAATTACTTGAGTAATTAATCTTCTTTATATTAATGGGATATTCTTTATTATTTTCTTATTATTCCAAGAATATTCCAATATTAAACATGATTATGATAATTAATTTAGTTAATTATTTGAGTACTTAATTTACATTTGTATATATTAATGGGATTTTCTCAATTAATTTCTTATTATTTCAAGAATATTTCAATGTTAAACCTTTTTATCAATATTAAATTAATATATATTATTAAAACTATATATGGCTATATATTAGATAAAATCATATATTATTATGTATAATTTAAAATATGTTCCTAGTGTGTTTATTAATTTTATTTTCTTAATTATTCGATGTTTGTTTTGCACACATATATAAACACAATCATAAATTTACACACGCATTACAAGAACTTACAAAAACACATATGCACACACATGCACAACCCTAAACCAAACTGAAGAAATATGTTGCTTCTTTATTGAAAACATCATGTTCAACGCATGTATGATATATGTACTCAATCTGTGTATATGTAACACATTGAATTTACATGTGTAATATTTATATTAAGCTTGTTGGGAGCAAACCCTAAACCCTAAACCCCAAACCCTAAACCCTAATATGTAACACAATGAATTTACTCATGTAATATGTATGTATGTCTGTGTGTATACACGTGTGCATGTATATATGTGTACTCTGTATGTATATATGTGTACTTTCTGTCTTCTCTCATACATACACACCATGCATGATCCATGTTAATATGTACTGTCTCTCTTCTCTCAAAACATACACACCATGCATGATCTATAATATGTACTCGGTCTCTCTAATATTATGTACTAATATGTATGTATGTCTGTGTGTATAATACACACCATGCATGATCCATATTAATATGTACTGTCTCTCTTCTCTCATATACTATGTATGTATATCTGTGTATAATATGTGTAAGTATATATGTGTACTAATATATGCAATGTGTACAAAAATATTTTTCAACACTCTCTCTTCTCTCATACATACACACCATGCATGATCCATCCTAAATCCAAAACCCTAAACCCTAAACCCTAAACCCATGTAATATGTGTGTATGTCTGTGTGTATACACGTGTGTATGTATATATTATGTGTATTAATATATGCAATGTGTACACATGAAACTTTAACACTCTCATGGACACACACATGTTAAATCCCTGCATGATTTATATTTTTGAGGTGTATGTGATACACCCACACACACGCACGCGCTAATAATATAATGAAAGAATATTCGTTTAGGGCGAATCTATATTTTATTCTTTTTAGGGTTTAAGTATATTCTCAGAAGGAATATTCTATTAGGGTTGATATATATATTTAATTCCTTTAGGGTTTAGGTATATTCTTAGGGTTTCAAGAGGCGGCGGCTGTGAAATCGGCGGCGGCGGCTGTGCACACAGGTGAGATCTGTGTGTGTGTGTGTGTGTATGTATGTATATGTATAGGAGTGTGCGTATAATTTTTTTTCTTAGTTTTATCTCTCGCACACACACGCACACTCCTGTGTATGTATATGTGTCTGTATGATTTATTTGTTTCGCTCACACACGCATACACACGATATACATATACACATATATATATATATATACCTATATACATATATACATACATATATTATGTGTACCAGTATCTGTAAATTTTTTTTATTGATCTTGCTTTACACACACACACACACACACACACACACACAGATATATATATATATATATATATATATATATATATATATATTATGTGTACCAGTATCTGTAAATTTTTTTTTATTGATCTATCTCTCCCACACACACGCGCACTGCTTTACACACACACACACACACACACAGATATATATATATATATATATATATATATATATATATATATATATATATATATATATATATCAATGCATATTAACAAATAGTATACAACACTAGTTTTATATATGCTTATATATTCATAATATACACACATATATATGTGTGTGTTTATCTGTATAATTTTATTTATTTATTAGTTTTATCTCTCGCACACACACGCACACTCCTGTGTATGTATATGTGTGTGTGTGTGTGTTTGTTTATCTGTATGATTTTATTTGTTTCGCTCACACACGCATACACACAATATACATATACACATATATATACCTATATACATATATACATACATACAACACTAGTTTATATATATGCTTATATATTCACAGACTCTCTCTCTTTCTCTATAGATTATATATCTATATACACACATATATATGTGTGTGTTTATCTGTATAATTTTATTTATTTATTAGTTTTATCTTTTGCACACACACGCACACTCCTGTGTATATATATATGTGTGTGTGTGTTTGTTTATCTGTATGATTTTATTTGTTTCGCTCACACGCATACACACGATATACATATACACACATATATATACCTATGTACACACATATATTAGGTGTACCAGTACTGTATAAGTTTATTTAATCTATCTCTTGCACACACACGTACACTCCTATACATACATACATACATACATATATATACACACACACACATATATATGTGTGTGTTTTTATCTCGCTAAGCCCCTCGAGCGGCGGGATTAATCCCGCCGCTATATAGTTGGGGCCATGGCGGCGGGATTAATCCCGCCGCCGAGGCCCTTCAGGCATGGGTGAGCGGCGGGATTAATCCCGCCGCCGAGGCCCTTCACGCAGGCTATGGGCGGCGGGATTAATCCCGCCGCTCTACGACAAACCGAAGAGCGGCGGGATTAATCCCGCCGCCCATAGCCTGCGTGAGGGGCCTCGGCGGCGGGATTAATCCCGCCGCTCATCCATGCCCTGCGCGGAATGCGGCGGGATTTATCTCGCCGGCAATGGCCTGTGTGAAGGTTCTAATGGGCGGGATTAATCCCGCCGGATTCCGCGCAGGCATTTACAGGGAATGGGCGGCAGGATTAATCCCGCCGCTCTTCGGTTTGTCGTAGAGCGGCGGGATTAATCCCGCCGCCCAGGGAATTCACGCAGGACATGAACGCCGGGATTAATCCGGCCCCACGCTCATGCCCTTCGCGGAGGGGGCGGGATTAATCCCGCCGTTCATGTCCTGCGTGAATTCCCTGGGCGGCGGGATTAATCCCGCCCCCACCCATCCCTGTTCAAAAATGCCGCAGCCAATATATATGTGTGAGCGCATGATTTACGAGAGGGCGGCGGGATTAGCCTCCGAACCTTCATTACCCGGTGGCGAGATTAATCTCCGAACCTTCATTACCCCATTGGTATGTTGAATCAATCCCGACTAACTCTGTCTGAGACGGAGAAGGTTTACAAAATACCAATGGAGGGAACCGAGAAGGGTGGTGGGATTAATTTCACCATCCCTTACATGGTGGGCGGGATTAATCCCGCCGCGTACGCATGCCCTGCGCGGAATCGGGCGGGATTTATCCCGCCGCCATTGGCCTGCCTGAAGTGCCTAGGCGGCGGATTAATCCCGCCCGATTCCGCGCAGGGAATTGGCGTCCGGCGGGATTAATCCCGCCGCATAGGGATCGAGTGAAGGCCCTGGGCGGCGGGATTAATCCCGCCGAGTCTTCAATGCCTGTTGGAGAAATGAATCTCGCCACCCTTCCTTTTTCCTCCATTGGTGAGTTGGACCAATCCCAAACGTTTCTGTCTAAGACGTAGAAGGTTTACAACATACCAATGGAGGGGACTGGGAAGGGTGGCGAGATTCATTTAACCATCCCTTACATGGTGGGCGAGATTAATCCCGCCTCCTTTCTGGAGTCACTGAAGGGGTGTGAGAAATAAATCCTGCCCAGTTCTCTCTGAGACCGAGAAGGGTGGCAAGATTAATTCCGCACTCCCGTTCAAGGCCTCCAGAAAGGTGGCGAGATTAATCCCGCCCACTCTTTCAGGAGGCATTGAAGGGGTGGCGAGATTAATCCCGCCGCACCTTCCATGTGAATATATATGTGTATTAGTATATATAAGTTGCATATCTCATTTTATTTACTTTTATCATCTTATTCATAATATTTCGAGTAAAAGCTAGGAATCTATGTAAAACTGTCCAGAGCTCACATTTGTGGTGGTTCTAAAACGAAATGTTATCTTTCTTTTGCACTAACACAAATGTGAGCTTCGGACAGTTAATTACGTCTACTTCTCTGTGTATTATTTTTGTATATTCGGGTTTATACAAGTGTGTGTGCGTTTTTATATAATTTATATTTATAGTGTATTATTTTGCAGAAGGACGATTTGATCAAACAAGGAGATCGAGTCATTAGTATGGAGTCGTCGTCAAATTCTGGGTAAGAATTAAAATAAAATCTGTTATACTCGGATACTTGAACTAATCATTTTTGTATTCAGATGTGGAATTGAGGTGACATTAAAGACAAGAGCAGGAGAAGAGATGGTGAAGGGGATTCTGGAATCAACTTGGCCATATTTAAGATAAATGGGAAGCGCATTGGAGCAACCATGGCTGCTGTCAAATTAACCTCTGTCACATCTCATGGACAAGCAAAACAATGGAAAGTAGATTCGCTAGTCAAGCACCCGAAAGCAGGCTGCGAACCCAGATTGGACGATGCTCGACAGATATGCCTTGTTCCATCCAATGTCACGTTCTCGGATCCAGAGGTCGTCAGTTACAACATTAATTTCGGGTGGTTTTGTCGACTTGTGGATAATGACGTTCACGTGTTCACTAATGATGTTGACCTTGGAGTTCTTCTTCAACTCAACGAAAGCCCATCTATGGAGGGGATCCATCTGGATGTCTACTTCGAAGATCTTCAGACTCATCGAGTAGGTGTATTGTCAGGAGATATTGCTTCACAATACAGAAAATCAGCAAGTGGAGCAATCTTCCCTCTTCACATTGAAGAAGAACACAGCGACATCATAAGGGAGATTGAGAAGGTGGCTCGGTCTCAGGTTCTCTACAGATCACGTTCAATTTGCTTAGGAAGCTTCGGGAGCTGGAGAGTGTGCCGAGAACACTAGAACAGCTGCAGTCGGGGATCACACATGTTGATTCGGATCGCAAAAGAAAATCATCAATCGTTTTGTCAGCTGCACCTGTGGCATCTCATGCTGCAATAAGTCACAAGGAAATGATGTTGGATGATAAGATTTATCCTTGTAGGGTTAAATATTGCAGCGTCAACCCAAACTTCAATTACAGGCCACTCAACCAGGAACGTGTAGCTGAGCTCATGGAGAAGATGAAGGACGACAATTCTTATACCGTTCCACATAATGCTGTTTTGTGTCCATACTATGAAAGAAGGAAGGGTGCTGACAAAGTCTGGATCACAACACCAGAACAACTCATGAAGATTCAGACGGAGAATAAAAGATCTATCAAGTACTACATCATTAGTGGCCAGCACACAATAACGGCAGCCCAACGACTTCTCGAGAACACAACAAAGGAACGATGGCAACAAAACTTTCCGAGCATACCCGTGAGAAGCTGACAAAAAGATCGGCGTTTTTAGCTAAGCCGAATCTCACAATCGAGCAGTACCATAAGTTATCGGCGGAATGGGACGCTGCCGACACCAACCACTACAACAGCAAAATATGGGAGAAGTTTAAACACACGCGAGCCGTGTGGGAATCTCTTCAGCGACCACAAAGAGCTACCGCAGGGAATACACAATCTGCGGAATACCGGGTAAGCAAATTTTTGGGCGGGATTTATCTCGCCGGTATATTAATCTGTCTTTTTCCTCAGAGAGTTGAAGAAATTGCAGCAGTTGATTTTGCCCAGGTGGGCGGGAAGGAAACACATTTCTGATGATGTTGATTTCTTGCCCCGAAGATAGGATCTTTGCCAAATGGTTGGGGATTATGGAATCCTTTTCAAAAGGAACACTGAAGAAGAAGCAGACAAGTGAAGGGGAGCCCTCAGAAAAGTCTGCAAAGAAACCCAGTAAGACGCCGAAGGCTAAGTCTGTTCAATCTACAAAGGATGTAGACAACGATTTCAAGCTCACATGGTTGAAGCCTTTAAATGGAACAACGATGGAGGAGATGGAAGTCTTGGCTGATTTGGTGATCGATGGCAAACTACAAATTAATAACAGCAGCCCAACCTCTCCTTTTCATCTCAAGGCAATGGAGTTGAAGACGGTCAGGCATTTCAAGGAGTGGTTGGGAATACACTGCCACAAACTGGGTTGGACCTCGACTTCAACATATGAAGAGGTAGCAAATATTTGCATGTGACGAACGATGATATGCTTGTCGAATGGGTGAACCAATCGGAAGATCTAGGCAAGAATCTATTGCACGCCAACGCCAAAAAGGAGAACATTGGGATGACGCCTTCTCTTATGGCAGTCCTTCAGCAGCGGAGAACCGAATTGAACCTTATAAAGGAGGATGCTACGAATCACGACAAGCCCTACAGATGTTTGTTGTTAGATTCGGAGACTTTATGGGGTAACATCACTGCTTGTAGGAAACCGTTTCAATTGTTCGTGATGGATCGGCGGGTGTCAAAAAATCTTTCGACAGATAGGGCACTAGAGGATCTGGTGGAGAAACTTAGCCGTGCAAGCATATACATAGAAGGTATTTATTATTGAATTCATGCTTGCGCTCTTCACTGATACCTACTTTTTCAGGTATTTATTTCTTGATTCTTGCTCATGTCACCGATACTTTTGCCTTCGCCTTCGCCAAGAAGAATAGACATCGTTGGACAGGATTTTATATGAACGATGCTAATCCCAAGTGCATTGATACGTTGTTCACTTGGTTGTTAGGAATGCGCCAAACAATTTCAAGCTTCCAAATGACTGGCCAGGCATCTGTTTGCACTCCAACGGCCCTGAACCTCCATCCGATACACCGATAGGTATGAGTGACGTATTCGGCAATGTACGTTATCCAAACATTACAAGTCAAGCGGCACGGAGCATCGTCAACTTGATCAGGGGTCCTCACAGTGATGCGTGGGTTTTTGACTACTGCACTAGGGGGTCCGTCTTGAAGGAGTGTTACCTTCGGCATACATGTGTGTTTGCCGTTGAAAGGATAAGACCATGGTTGAGGACCTGAACAAGTGGATAGATTGGGTCTCAACTGAGTACCCCAACGATCCATAAAGGCGTATTTGAGAAAGTTCCCTCCAGATAAGTGCGATAGCTCTGAAGGTGAATCTGGTTCAATCTCGGAGTCTGAGAACGAACTTCAATCAGATATTAGACCGGAAGTTATCTCGAGGAGTACAGAACATTCGCACACTCCAGGACCCATGGAAACATCAATAGAAGATGCAGAAGATCTTGAACCATCTCACAAGCGGCTTAGACCTTCTTCGCCTCATTCAGAAGGTAATAGCGAAGAAGAATTGATAATGAATTGATAGAGTGATGAATAGTTGTAAATGAGTGTAACATAAGGCATTTTTGTATATTTCTTTTATATTTGTACAGAAAATAAATTCTCAAGGATTAATGAAGCTTTTAGTTCAAACATGGGTCACACATTAACAAGGTAAATAATATACCTTGATAATTTTAAGGTCAGCTAATTATCATTTTGCAGATGTAATGAAATAATTGAGAACATGGATTTTCAGCATTGCCATGAGGTAAGAGAGGGGTTTGGCGACAATTTTTGTGCCACATGTCAGAATGACAGAGTTCATGCAGGAAATGGATAATAATGCAGCTCAAAACATCGTTACCATGGGGGCCACTTCAGTTTTTGCATCATCATTTTTATTGGCTTCATTCCGAAATCAATTTCTTCAGCGCATGCAATATCTGAATCTTGTAAGGATGATGTACAATTAAATGATGAAGGGATAGGCAACGAATAGTGGCAACGGATAAATGTGAAAGGGAGCAAACAAGTGATTTGCAAAGTATTCAAGAGGCAACGCTATCTCATGTTACTCATGGCCATATTGTGTTGTTGGATGTCAATGGTGTTCTGCTTCATCGACAAAGGCCCGAGGATAGAAAAACAGAAATCAAACAAGGAGATTTCATTCCTTGTCATGGTAAATTTCGATATGATATTATTTTTCGTCCAGGGTTGGATCGTCTCTTTCAAAAGCTTAAGGAGATGGGTGCGCTTGTGGGGATTTGGTCATGCATGCAGATTCATAACTTAACACCGCTGTTGAGTTTACTTAAGAAACATTGTAGTGTTGCAGAAGAGGTGATTCGTAAAGATTGGATTTTTGACCAGCGAATGTGTTATAAACCTCTCGAATTTCACAATATAAGAAAGGAAAGCAAGCCATACTTCTTCAAGAATGAAAGAATAATTGGGACTCATGGGGAGATCAGTCGCTTAAGGATAACGAAGAATGCACATATCTTAGTAGTAGACGACTCTCCTCAGAAGGCTATGCTCAACCAAAACATTGCTTGTATTCATCCAATCACTTTCGATCCATATTCTGATATCGATATCATGGATGAGCTAGTGAACTACTTGGATACGTGCCTCAGAAAGAAGAATCTCGAAAATTTTTGTGAGCAGTATCCACCGTATCATACATTTCCTGAAGCTTTTCTTTCTCGT
Organism: Selaginella tamariscina; assembly: GCA_003024785.1. NCBI lineage: Eukaryota > Viridiplantae > Streptophyta > Lycopodiopsida > Selaginellales > Selaginellaceae > Selaginella > Selaginella tamariscina. The sequence goes on along the minus strand of PUQB01000064.1, from coordinate 211,127 downwards.
GATATTGAATTTTATAAAATGAAGGATAGCAACCGGGCGCTTTATAATATTATTCTTAAGGAACGTCAGTTTTTAGATGAGCCTTTATGCAGACCTTCTCTTATCACATCTTATGTATTAACAAGGATGGCAACTCCCAATTGCATTCGTGAGAGTGTTAAGTGGTGGCAACAACATCAAGATATTGACCAAAATGATTTGATTAATCCGGAGAGTGATGATTTAGACAAAATGAAAAGATTTCTTTGTATGATAGAAAGAAAGTATTTATAAAAAAATTAACATGTTGATAAGAAAATGATTTCATTTGTAATTATGTTTGATAGTATTTCTTCATTATTGTAAACTTTTTTAGAATAATATGAATATTCTAAGATATTTTAGGAATATTCCTTACTAAGTAAGGTTATTGAAGGATTAATTAATTAATTAATTAATATTTAAGGCTTAATTACATATTAATTAAATGATTAATTAATAATTAAAACTTAAGTATTAATTAGTAATTTATTTTATATTCCCATTTTCACGTATCATGCCCACTTTAGTTACAATGTGCATTCTAAAGAATCTACCAGAATATTCTTAGAATATTCCTAAATATTCTTAGAATTTAGGATTTTGGCTCAGTCGGCAATTAACAACAAAAAATATTTAATCATAGCCATGTTTATACTGTATTATTAAAGTTTTATTTCAACACCAAAGAGTACAATTCAACACTTGTCACTTCTTCTTACGATTGAGCAATGCTGCAATTCGTGAACCACCAGTCCTACTTGACGTCGCTATTGGTTGGGTTGGGATTTCCTCTGGCTGGATGTTCTCTTTAATCCTGTTCATAGCAATTCTCCCGAGCTCAGGGTTCTTCTCAGTCCCAACAATGTTTCTCCCCAGCTCGATAGCTGCAAGCATTGAGGACCCCGTACCACTGCCTATATCCCAGATAAGATCACCTGGCCGGGTGAGTCGTTCTATCACGAGCTGCATCAATCGAGTGCTCTTCGGTTGGTAGTCCATCCTGCATGTGAAGATAATGGTAAATACTTAATTTGTTGAAATGAAATGCCTACCATGCTTCTTGGAACCGCTCAGGATTATCAACAAGAATTGTTGATGACAAACGCAGTGGATTATCGCGCAATCCTCTAGATGCATCTTGGAAGACAAGAAGGAGCAGGATGCTCTCCTGTTAAAACATCAAAATCATTAATGAACTTCATGAATAAAGAAAAAAGTACCTTCATCTTGTTGCGGTAGCCCCAACCACGCCCTCTGTAGATGTAGTACGTTGCAGCAAGTTGAAGGTCCACCACACTTGCAGCTCGGACAACTTGATCCCAGGTGTTTGCTGCAGCAAACACAACCAACCAACCATTTGCAGCCATATGCATACCTGCAAACTGGAGTGCTTCATCGAACTTCACTGGATCAAGGTAGAGGTATGGCGTATCACTCGTTGTATTTCCTGGCAAGGTCCCATTTGGAAGGTCGAAGATCACCAAGTTGAAACCATATTCTCCCGCAATATGCTGGTAGCGAGTCTGGCTGTCAGCTGTATGGTACCTGGCCACCTGTGTCTGAACTTTTCTATAAGGAACCAGTCTAGCGTCAGGAACCTCCTCTTCCTTCTCATCCGTGAGCACGGCCTGTTGCATCTCCTCGATGTCATCAATCGCCAAGAAATTATCACCTCGAGTTGTAGCAAGTGAAGGGACGAATGTGACCAAGTCATCCTTGATGTCCATGGTTCCCTGCGATGGTAGCACTTCAGATAAATTGAAGAAGGCAGCTGGATCGCGAGTAGTGGAGGTGCCAGCTACTGTATCTGAGGTCTTCTTTGACTGCTGCACAGGCTGACGCCGCTTTGCCTTGGCCTTTGTCTTCTTAATGAAGTCGACCTCTGCCGGATCCCATGAGATGCATGGGAGATCTTTTGAGTGTTCATTGTAGAGATCCTTCTCCCATGTTGGTGGTTGCCCAGGTGGATAATCAAGCCAGAACGGTACGTGTACACGCTCGAACTCTGTCAGGCCAGATCTTGTCTTCGACCACATGTGTGGTGCTTCCATGTAATCTGACCAGAATACCATAGTCTGTGTGTGAGGCACCTTTCTCGCTGCGACATACCTGTAATGAACATATAGTAGTGTCAGAATGTAACAATGTCAAGAAGATCATCCTTACCTCCAAATCATCCTTCTTGCTGTCTCTTCGTGTTCGAGGAACTCTTTCGGCTCTATGGAGTAAGTGAACTTCACACACTCATGGAATGGCTGGAACATCACGTTCTTGCATTTTACCCGCACTTCATCGCACCAAGTCGTGAAATCTGTAACCGGCCTGCTCCACTCGCCATCCTCGATGAGTCCCGTGAGAATCTGTACTGCCTCCTCTCTGATTGCCCGCCAATACAAATCGATAGTAAACCACCTTATCCACTCCTTATCCTGAACACCCGGCAATCCAAGTGTCTCTTGCTCTCTCTTCAGATCGAGACGTACCAGTTTATTGAAGTACATGATTCTCGTCTCGTTTGGAATTCTCGCCCTTGAAAGCGCGTACAGCTTTTCCAACCCCATCCATCTGCATTGTTTCCATGTGATTTGGGTCACCTTGTCGAACCACTCTTCACCCAATGCAGGATCGATGATGGCTAAGATCTTCATCATGCGCTTGTCATGCTTAATGTAGACCTGTTGTTGCTCCTGGTATTTGTTGCCTTTGGATGCCCTTGCAGCCTTCTCAAGATCATCCTCAATCTCACTCTGTAATTCACAGACGTAATCAACTAAGTGATATAAGTGTGAGACATGGTACCTCAAAAAAGATCTTTGCACAGATCAAATTCGGAAGTGGATGCCAAGCTTGTTGTCCAGTCGCGCTTTCCTTCCACTTTCTTATGTCATCTCGTTCCTTGTCACTGAGCCTGGCCAAGATCTTCGCTGTGCCCTCCTCACTGGTGCAACATGTCTTCACAGATAGCAGAAGATGTGGCAGTGTGGTTTGCACTGCCGTTGCGGAGGAACTGCATATTTGAAAAGCTCGAAGTTAGTTAATCCTATGATCTAGAGGTCACTGTTTACCTATTAATTTGCTGAAACATTGTCACAAGCTGAAGATTATCCATGACCCCAGCACGGATGAAGCCTGAACGCACTCTCACTGCCCACTGAATCTTATCTTCCGTGTCTTCTGTGTACAGCTTCTGAAGCACCTTTAGCCTGTGATTACCATCCCAACAGATGAACTTCTTCATCGAAAGCATTGGTGCCCATTGCCGGAACATGTCGGACTGAAGCTCCTCCTCAAAAGCCAAATGCTGAGCATACATCGCTTCATCGCTTCTCAATGCTGCCAGATCTGCATCTGTCATGGGGTCCCCAACTTGAAGGATGAACTGAGTGGTGTTGCGCAAATAACCAACTGCCTTCTTGAAACTCCTAGTCAAAGATTCCAGATCCGCTGGATTGACTCTCCGCACCTGCTCATTTCCCAGAATTCGGCAAATAGGGACATCCGGTGCCTCTCCATATTCTCGGATTGTGATCTTCGCGAGAAGACGCACTGCACTCTCCGAATGCATGCTGGCTGCAATGTTGTAAACTTCCTCATTATCTGGCACTTCTGCTTTCCCCTTCTTCTTCTTCTTAGCAGCCTCTGAATCTCCAGCAGCTTTGCGTCGTCTCTTCTTGCTCTTGGGTTCATCCTCTTCGTCACTCGACAAAGTCACTGCGCATGAGGCTTGTGTGCCTTCTGTCTGCTCCTGTGTCTCCTGTGGTAAGACATCATCCTCAACTTCTTCAACAAAGTCTGATTGTTCTTGTTGGGGTTGAACTACATCCTCTTGCTCTCCTGACCAGTCCTGCTGGCTTGCCTGTTCAACTGGAGCATCACTTGAAGGTCCTTGTTCCTGAACCACAGCCAGCTTCCTACTTCCTCTCCCACGACCCCGACGCCCTCTCTGAATTGCAGCTCTAGCTTCTGCTTCTCTCTCAGTAGGCTCCTTCATCTTCTTTTCTTGTAAACGTTGTGAAGAGCGCATCTACAAAAGCAATAAGGTTTAACAAAAAACTGTAATAAATGTTCAAAGATGTTTAATAAAAATTAAAAAAACATACTAGCCCTCACAGTCGGCGTGCCGACTGAGAGAGCAGTTGCTGTAAGTCCCAGTCGGCATGCCGACTGGGCTGCAACAAAGGGAGCCCAGTCGGCATGCCGACTGGGACTGGCATCAAAGGGAGTCCCAGTCGGCATGCCGACTGGGACTGGCATCAAAGGGAGCCCAGTCGGCATGCCGACTGGGCCTGGCATCAAAGGGAGTCCCAGTCGGCATGCCGACTGGGACTGGCATCAAAGGGAGTCCCAGTCGGCATGCCGACTGGGACTGGCAACAAAGGGAGGCCCAGTCGGCATGCCGACTGGGACTGGCAACAAAGGGAGGCCCAGTCGGCATGCCGACTGGGACTGGGAACGAAACAAGGCCCAGTCAAAATGCTAGGTGGGACTAGAACAGTCAACCCTAGTCAAAATGCTGACTGGGGCTGGAACAGTCAACCCCGGTCAAAATGTTGACTGGATCTGGAACAGTCCACCCCAGTCGGCCTGCCGACTGGGACGGACAACGAAGTCAGTCCGAGTCGGCAGGCCGACTCGGATTTCTTGCAACTGTGAAGAGATGTAAAAAGATGAACAGATCATGAAAAGATCATGAGCAGATCATGAAGAAATCAGAAAATACTCACCCCCTCAATGGAAGCCTATTGTGATTAATCCCTGGAGCCACACTTGCTCCACGCTATGCCCCCAAATGCGCCGCTGCTCCACGAAAACCTAGCCGCCCTGCTGCCCTAGCCGCCCTAATTGCAAAACCCTAGCCGCCCTAAATCAATTAAAAACCAACCTAATTTCTGTAAACATATTGCATGCATGATCGCCACTTGTACATAGTAAAACTTTTTAATTTACAAAAAACCTACCCAGACGCAGTAAATTAATTTCACTCTTCTACCCAGACGCACGCAATTAATATTATTTTTAATATTTGTCAATGAAATGATTGCCTCACGACTGACAAACACATTAACCATCGTGTGTAATATGTTCATTGTCTTTGAATTTTAACTTTTGTTTGTTCCATTTTTGCTACATGGCAAGAATCAGCTACAATGGTGTTGACAAGGACTTCCCTGCAGATGAAGATGGTATTGCATTTGTCTTTGAAACAGATCTCAGGTCTGCATTTGACATTCCACCTTGGCAATCTTTTAAAGTGCTGCATTTGATGTCTGTTGTTGGTGGAGATGCTGCGAATGTTGAGGTAGAACCAGAAGGGGCAAGAGCTAGCAGTTTTGTGTATTACACACTTCTTCCTTCCAAAGGACCGCTATTCCGGTTGGAGACAACAGATCGGGACAATTCTATGGTAACAATACTTCGCAATAGTCAGAGATGTAGGATTGGGAAGCAACTGGTGGTCTCGTCATCGATTCAGCAAGTTGCTGAGGTCCCAGAAGATTGCAACGGAAATGTGATTTACGAGTTGCCAGCACACGAAACAATGAAGGACAAGTACAAAGGGATGAATAGGAAGGATGGGTGTGATTACTGGACTCAACGCTGCACAACACATTGGAATGTTCCAGCTCGTGTTAGTCGCAGTTCATGTATTGGCCACATGAAATGCGTAAAGGAAACATGTCCGTTCATCAGCTTCAGTAAGAAAGCAAATGACTGCCAATTTAAGGGCACCATTGATAAAGTCCAGTTATCTTCAGATGGTAGAGTGCTTGGAATGAAGTGTGTGCATTGCAACAATGAGCCCCTTCTAGTGCAGACATGCTCCGTTGTTGCATATTACATAATTCCAGATGATATCACATGCACGAGGCTTTTCATCCATCTTGGAGAACATCAACACCCACGTAGACCACCCGAATCCATGGTCTCTAAAGACAGAGCTAAGGAGACAATCAACAAAGCAGTCGCTGCAACCCCAAGAACTAATCAACGTGTCATAGAGTTTCAAGCAGCACGCAATATAATTTTGGAAAAACTGGTAACAGATTCTGGAGATGTATCATACGACAAGGTTCTGTCAGATCTACTACCACTCACAAATCACCGCCGGTAAGCAAAAAAATTATTATTTCCTTTTGGAGATGCTTAACCTTTCCAATGTAGAACAAGAGAATGGATATCTCAGGCTAGAACAACAGACACTCGTTTCAAAGAAGGTTACGAAGGACTTCTGCAGTTAAAGAAGAAGCTATCAATCCCATTCATACATGTTATCCACATACCCGGAATGGACCTCAACGGAGCTGAAGAGCAGCCTTTAATCTTCAAAATGACAGTTGCCGGCCCAGGATCCGGAATAGACTACATTAGAAGGTGTCAATCTGGAGGTGATCTCGAACAGCAGTGGGTGGTGCTAGACCACACATATCGTATTGATGATTGGTGTACACTGGGAATACATCTCTATGATCCATTGTAAGTATTAACATATCTATGTTTTAAAATACTTACTAATATAATGCACTTATGTTTGTGCAGTTTAAGGTCGATGGTGACACTTGCTTATGGTGACATGATCAGGGAGGATAGTGTGGCGGTGATCAAATTTTTGAACACTATGCTTCAAGTGTGCAGCAAGCAAGGACTTCATAATGTGAACTTTGCGGGGTTCATGTCAGATGAGTCAGGTGCAATTTGGTTAGCATTGCGTCAAGTTTTCAACAATGGGTCAAAGATGAGAGGAAGAGAAAGGAGTTGTTTGTTCCATTACATGCAGTCAGTGCGTCAAGTTACAAAGAAGTGGATACTTGAGGAACACAGGGAGGAGCACATGAACCTTGCACGCTCATGGCCTGCAGCACTAACCAACCAAGATAAGTTGGAACGACGAGTAATGTTGGAGTCATTTTGGGAAGGCAGGTCCAGTAACGTTAGCGCTTTGCAAACATGGCTGTCATGGTGGGCAAGACATGAAGATCATATTTCCATGACAGAGATAATTGACTTGACAGAAGATGGTGTTGCGAATGTGCCTACCACTAACAACTCCGAAGTTGTTCATGCAAGAGCACGAAGAGCAAGGCTGACGAAGCGTGTTCCTTTGTTGGAGGCAACAATGTTAGATTTAACAGATGCTGTTTTCCAAAGTGCAAAGGTCAAGGCATCATTTGAAGGGAGATATTCAGGCACAGGTCCTTCCATGGAAACTCTTCTGAAACGTGCACAGCAGAAACTTTCAGCGGGAAAATCAGTGTCTCCAACAACTTTTGCAAATCTTGTTAGTGATGAAGAGCATCTTGCAAGTCCAGAGTTTGCCTCTACAACAAATGTTCGTGTTCGAACCGTTCGTCAACCGTCAACTGGGGACCATGGGATTGATGCACTTCGTACACATAGACATGACACACAATATGCAGAACAAGTCATCCCAAATGCACGCAGGAAAAAACTCAAGTTTCAAGATGTCAATGTCACTGAAAGAGAGACGTTGATGACTCAGTGGGCCATCAGACGCATTGGGAGGCAAGTCAGGTGAAATGTCTAGGTCTCACTCAGGACGGTAACAGCAAGTGTGGCAGACCCATAGGATATCCACATCGTGTACCGGCACCAGGATTTCACGGTAGACGGCAATATACAAATGCATTTGGGAACATTGAGTTCACTCATCAGATGCTATGGTTCTGCCCACGCGATTCTGTTGCTTCAGACGACCATATGCAGGATTCCTCCTGAGAGTATTCCAAAAGTTCCAGAGGTTTGGCCAGTTCAAAAAGGAACAAACTTGAATGCAAATGAGGTTGAAGCTTTTCTGAAAGCAGGATTCAAGTTGGAGGGATTTGAAGAAATGGTAGACGACAGTAGTAGCCGAATGGATCGAACACCATCACCACCAAGAGGAGAGGGAGCACATAGAGTACCAACATACCATGGACGGAGTGTGCGAACACCAACAAGAATGTCCAAGGAACATGAGAAACATTACAACCAGGCAAAGATTCTTCAAGGTCGGATCAACAACGTGGAGGTGGTTCAAAGAGGGAAGACTGAGCCTTCATTGTCTCTGCAGGCATGCAATCTGCTAAGGTAACAATTTCTGCTGTTCCGTCATGCACTTGTGCAACTTTTCAGAAAGCCAAGAACTGGAGCCCCTGCCAACACATGTATTTTGTGTACACTCATGTTCTTGGATTAGACCCAACGATTACTTACTTCTTACAGAGGCGGACCCTTACTCCAGCAGAAGTGCATCGGTTATTGGTTGGTTGCAAGCGCAATGTCGAACCTGCGACTTTTTAAGTTTAGTCGGTATAGTAAAGTCTAGTCGGCAAATAATTAGCGTTTTTCACTTGTTGGTCAGCATTTTATAATGAAAGTTAAAGATAATCTACTTGGCAGAATATTCTAGAATATTCCCTTTTATTTGACAGAATATTCCTGGATATTCGGGAATATGCGAAAAGCCCGTTGTACGAAGCCCGGTTTTTGCCAATTCTCTGTTCAAAAAGTTTATTCCAACTAATGAATATTAAGGTGCAAGAATTGAAAGGTATGCTTACTAAACCGCACCATTTTGAAATGAGCTCAATATATTACTTTACAGATATTCTCGACAAGGGTCGCGCTCTGCACGTTGCTTGTGAATTAAGCAACAAGTATTTGGTGGAGATTTTGCTCGATCAAAATACTGAAGGAGCTGTGAAAATTAAAGATATTATGGCACATGACGAGTTGTTCATAGGTAACACTGCTCTTCACGCAGCTGCAATTGGAGGAGATGTTGACATTTTTAAACAACTGTTGGATGTGGCTGGTTCATCATGCAACGACGTCAACAAAGTTAAAAATTGGTACGGGCAAACACCTTTGCATTTTGCTGTAGCACAAGACAATTACGAGCTGGTTCAATATTTAATTGAGGAGAAAGGTGCTAATCCAGCTCAAGAGGATAATGCAGGTGTGACACCATTGCATTTTGCTGCCAGAAGTGCATCTCAAGATGTTTACGGCTCATAAGTGATTCACTTGGGACGGACTACAATATTAACAGCTTAACGGCTTGGCTGGTCTTAGTCCTTTACATTATGCAGCATGGAATGACAACAAAGGCTATTGACTGGTTACTGGGAGCAGAAAAGGACAACAAGGACCGAATTGATTTGGAAGTAAAAGACAAAGTGGAAAATCTGACGCCTTGGTTATGGTCAGTTCTAGGTTCTTTGGCTCTAGGAGAATGATTGAGAACTTTGCTGATTGCCCATATTAGCAAAGAAAGAATCCGTTTACAGATGACATCCAGAGGTTTCTGAAGATCATTTGAATCTTGATGGCCAACTTTTGGATGTTGCATGCTGCGAGACGTTGAAAGGATGCTCTGATGGAAAGCTGAGTTTGAGTCGGAGTTTGATTTCATGTGTGGCTGCCTATGGTAATGCTACTACAGCTTCAAAACTTGCAGATGAGCTACAAAAGGTAAACCACAGACAGGAGTTGTTGCGTCAATCTCGACCATTGGAATTTCTTGCTATGCGTGCCAATGCTGACGAAAGTAGGGTGAGTGTGGCAGGAAGAAAAAATGATGAGCTTCATAAGCAACTAAGTCCAGTTTCAAGATAGTGTTGCAGAGTGGGGGAAAAAAGGCTTAGAGTTTGCCAGACTCTTGGTGAAACACATGCGACTGTCTCAGGTACATGACTTATTGCAAGCTCAATTATCTTCCAGAATGATGATGACAACCCCGAACTAAAGAAGATAATGGAGGATAATCTAAAGAACCTAAGGTCGGTGGATAAGCTCAAGGTTGAGAATTTCTCTGGTCTGGTGCATGATGTGCCTCTGGCTTACTGGATGGCACATCTCCACCGAACTGCAAAAGGCAGAAGTACTCCATACATCAACATCAACTGAACAAGAGGAAGCAGAAACAAGATCCAAAAGCGCAGGCCATTCAAGCGAGTCGACAACCAACATCATGACATTCATTAAGGAGCTTACAGTAAAGACAAGCAAAGATGTGGTGGTGCTAGATGGCTATCCCAACAACGTGGGCAACCGCACTGGCCGGACAGCTTTACATTGGGCGGTCATCTTTGGTGACAGGAGATTGTCAAGGAGCTTTGTGATGATAGGTGCAAGCGGGACGTGGTCGACAAGTTTGGAAAGCCACCTTACTGGTATGCAACGTTGCACCGGATAAATACGATTATGCTGGACTACCTCAAGTGGGATAAGTACTACGACAACCTGCAGAGGGATCGGGACTGGTACATTGATGCACTCAATGCCATCCTGGTTGGAGCTGCATTGATTGCAACTGTCACATTTTCTGGTGTGTTACAGCCCACTTCAGTATCCCATCAGCGACCCCAACCCAAATTCAGCTATTAAGTATGTGGCCATCAACAGAGGGGACGTACAGACATTTTGGGTGTTGAACAGCTTGTCCTTCTTCTTTAGCATGGCCAGTGCTCTGGCTGGGGTCACCGGAGTGTTAGCCAACGTTGCAGTTTTCAATTTATATGTGGTGGAGAATATTAACAAGCTGTTAATCCGAGCAGCTATCTTGCTTGTCATCTCCATACTCTTGTCTTGCTGTTTTTGCATCGGCTGGCTTGGCGGTGTTACCAAAGGTGCTGAAGCTACAAGCTAACATGATAGTCACAACAGTCCTTGGAGATCCTTTTGCATATACAGGCTTTGGTTATTGCAAGGTTGTAACATTCTTACACCTGGCAATCCATGGAAACGTTGTGTGGATCCATTCATTCGTCACCTTTGGTCTACAGCAAGTAAACGAGAGACATAATAGAACCAGTACACTCTGCAGTGGATCAATCTATCATCAAACTTGCCAACAACAACAAGCAGCGCGGCTCAATCCGCTCCCACACTGTAGATTCAGGTGGCTATACTCCTGGGCATTATGGTGGCTATATTCCTTATGTTTGGGACGATGGCCTGTGGGAAACCGTTTGCTAAGAAGGAGAACCGCATCGATATTTCAATTGAGGATTGAGAGATGATGGCATAATAAAGTTTAATAAAGATATAGTTGCTATAAATGTAACTGTGTGTATATGTTGCACGCTTTTAAGTTATCCATGACAATCCAACAAAATGAATGGACTAGCCAGGGATTGTGTGTGAAACACAGTCGGACTGTAGTACACCAGCGCGTCGACCCCGGACGCCTGCTGGAAGAAATGTATACCCAGCGATGATGGGCATAATAAAGATATAGTTGCTATAAATGTAACTGTGTGTATATGTTGCGCACTTTTAAGTTATCCATGACAATCCCTTACGGCAGCTTCATATAACAAATGTAATGGACTAGCCAGGGATTGTGTGTGAAACACAGTCGGACTGTAGTACACCAGCGCATCGACCGACGCCTGCTGAAGAAATGTATACCCAGCGAGACGAGGAGCATCCTCCGAACCGGAGCGAACGGTAACAGTAACTGTCTCCACACCCTCCCTTGTTCCTCTTGCCCTTCCTTACTATCCTCAACTCCTTGTTTCCCTCTAGTCCTGCTAATACTGCACGTCCTTCCTTACAAGCTCCACTTCCTCGCCCAGTGACTCCACTATAGCCATGAGACGGGCGTTTACTTCCTCCATACATATAAAAAAGAGATTTATTTCAAAAGATTATAGTAATTACAAATAGAGAAAATTATCCAAATGACCCTCTACTTTTATATAATTATCAAAGTGGCCTTGAGTCAAATTTACTTTTAATCAGAACGCACACACATTATTGTTTAAACAAAATATATAATAAATAGATTGTTTTAATGCGAAATATATAACATTGCATGTGTGTGTGGGTATTGTTAAGCTGATATAACTCAAGGCCAATTTGAGAATTATATAAAACTAGAGGATAATAAAGGGTCAGTTCAGAAATTTTCCCTTATACCTGCAATGTTTTTGTAAGGACCTTCTTTGCCTCTGGTACCCGGTCCTGCATAATGAGCCACCGCGGTGACTCCGGCATGATAAAGACTGCTCCGGAACAGGAAGATGGATGGGATACCACCGAATCCCAGCATTACCCCCACCCGATGGTCTTCGGGGGGGGAGAGTGCAAAGTTTGCCACGTAACCAATAAGTATCCTGTGTTAATAAACACTTCCGAAAACGACACCAAGGAACCCTTACTCCCCGGCGGTTGACAGCTCCGCTGTTTAATAAATATAATTATGTTAATTAATTAATATAATACAATATTCTAATCAGTAGTTTAGTCCCCTTACTCTCAATCTGTACTATATTACCTTTTAAAAATATATTTCTGACGTGGATTAACTTTAAAATTTGATTTATATCTCATTACTCTAAAATATTGAAAAAGAGAATGATATTAATTTAATACTTATAGTAAATTAATTTAGATAAGTTTAAAAACATTCGATTTTATTAGAGAGATTCATAGCTATGAATAATTTAAATATTCATTAATATTGATATCTTGTAAATAAATGACTTTACAAATATTGCTGATATTTATATATTTAAAACGAAAAATTAATTTAAATAATTAAAATATTAACTTACCTGTATAAACTGGAGCAATTCATAGCAAACCAACTCCAATACCCGAAAACACACGTCCAGTCATGAGTACTGGGAACGATGGAGCCAAAGCCATTAACAAAGCTCTAATGAGGAATATTCCTGATGCTACTGCCATTTTTACTTTCGGCCGAGTCTATCTGCGAACTTCCCTGCCATAAGAGCCCCCTGCAATACAATACACACAAATAAATAAATATAATATATGTACACATGTGTGTGTAGAGAGAAAGAGAGAGAATTGTATCATATGAAAATAGATTGGTATATGATATTAACATAGAAGTAATACATTTATATGTAGATTGGTTTAGTATACAAGGTTTAAGGAGCCAACTAGAACTTCTTGTTCTACATTCTTCATATGGAAATCATCCTTTATAAACAGCAGTGCACCACTATCTGTAATAAAAATATAAAATATAAAACAAATAGGAAAAATAAGGGTATTAAACACAAATACATATTTCATAATCAGAATTTAATTTAACAACATAGTTAAATTTTCAAATAAAGAACCAATTCCCAAGGTATAACGAGTATTGAGCACATTATGTCCTTAAGGTTTTCCGTATTTTCACATAAATACTGCAAACTGAGGAATATTTTCATAAACAGAAACAAAATGAATTATATGAACTTTAATCTCTCTAACACACTCACACACACACACAGGAAGATTTCAATTTAAAAATTATGTAAATGGAGAATAACAATGACAATCCACGTGGACAAAAAAAAATCAGCAGAAAAACATTAGACAAATCTTCCTCATCACTTAGCGGTTGAAAACTACCAAACATATTGTTAGATTATGTCACATATTAACATACCCGTTTAGCCATACGGTATAACCTATATTATTATACTACTAAACAAGTGGCTTGTTCAATACTGTTTGGAAGCGGGTGTAATTATATGCATACTTTCACTTACACTTATGTTACACACACTGGTTTCAGTTTCGTGTGTATACACACACATAATAAAAAATGCATAAATACCCTTCAGTGCCTTCTAGAGATGCTCCCAGTGACAAATCTAACCACTGAGGAGCCTCAATGTGCTCCTGCAATCGCATAACATATTAGTTTAAATGTTTCTTCAGTATTATTCATCAATCAGCAAAATAATGTAGAAAAATGCTTAAATATATAATAAAGTTATATCTAAATTATAATTAAAATAAGAATAAATTCATACTAAATTTATACCAGATAGTCCCAGTAATCCATTGCCGGAGTTCTTGAGCTGCCCCATTGACAACTGGAAAGCTTTCATAGCTAACGATGAGCTCTTCTGCCATTGCCTGCTCCAGTTTCATTCCAGAAACAGAATATATGTATGAATCCGGTGATCAAATCAAACAATTTCCAAGACCTAAGCCTTCTGCTGCTCTAGAAACCGTGATTAATCATGGCCTAGAACATGCATTCAGTAATTAGAACTCTTTGGCGATTTAGTGCATATGTATGACACGCATTTATACATGCGTGTGTGTATGCGCATTTTCATGCATAGATAGAAAGATATATACGTAAGTCCGGGTGAATATCAGAATATATTAAGAGAATGTCCCATAACCTTTCAAATTTTAAGAGCATATAAACACAACAGACAACATAAGTAGACAAAAAAACATATTTATGCTTCAAAATCAAATACAATGATTCCATAACTTATCACATAAAGATATCCATCATACAGATATATGAACATATCCATCATCTAGAATATAAAATGAATGTTTTAAAGATTCTTTGACGCATCTGTATGTATGCCGATTCGATATGTATACGTAATTCCATGTATACATCATGAGGTTTAGAAGTGATGTACGTATAAAATATGTTTTCACAACTTATATACATATATGTAAGAATAAAGCTCCAGTATGTATGTGTGTGTGTCTTATATATAATATATATATATGAACACATACACATGTTTTAATGATTATATTCCGAGTGATTGATTTATTCTATACCTGAAATCGGTATGAAGCAAGCGCCAAACAGATTTTGCTATCCTTCTTGAAGTGCCTTCATTAAGAGCGCGACTTGCCAACCTCTCTATCAGGATCGCTGAAGTAAAGGGAGCGCCGATTGACCGGACCTAGATTCACGATTTCCGACATAAAGTTACAGATTTGATGAAATCAGTGCTTAGAATCACGCATTCTGCTTCCTAGATTCGTGCTTTCTTCAGCTTCTCGCCCATTTAAAACCCTCAGGAACCCTAAAGTCTTCTAGACCGTCCGATATCGGCCGCTGGATCGACGGGATAGATTTAAAAACCCTTAGTTAGGTCGTTGTGGGTATATTCAGGAATCCAACGTTTCTATAGAAAAATGTCGATTGTCTACCAAGTATTTTGATGTTGAACATTGAACTAATTATTTAAATTATCATAAATTTATCATTTATCATATTAATGCTAATTAAAAATAAATAATAGGGTGCATGCGTGTAAGTATTTATTTGTGTGTGTGTGTGTGTGTGTAGATGATTTTTTTTTTTTTCTCAATCTCGGTTTGGGAATATTATAAATGAGAATTATTAATAGTTTAAAAAAACTTGATTAAATTTAATATTATTTATATAAATTCCATATAATATTGAGCATGAAAGTGTGTAACTTTACTTAATAACTATTGTTAATATATTATTGAATTAACATTAAAAAAATTAAACTAATGCCTGCTTTAAGAGCTTTGCTACCTCTCTCGTTTGCTTTTAATAATCCTGAGCTGAATAACAAGCTTGCCTTTGTCCGGTGTGCTGTCTTAAGCCCGTCCACTTCCCTTATTGTGTTCTCCAAAAGCTCCAAGAAATAACTATCTTCGTGAGATACTGGTAATTCTCTTGCAGTGTTATTGTTCCTCAATAACTATTTATTTATTTATATTAATTAATAAGTAATTAATAATATAGCGAACCTTGTTAAAAAGAAGGACTTCTGGGCGTAAGGTGCGGTCTTTTGCAGCCATAGCTGCTTTCATAACAACTTCAACTTGTTCAACAATTTCAACATCATTCTCCTTCCTTGCCGTTAATATACATATATATTGTGTGTGTGTGTGTGTGTGTGTGTGTGTTATACATATATTACCTTCGATAAGTATGCTTGAGTGATGTGAAAAAACTCCTTACTTACGCTGTCTACTAGTTCATGTGCTCTTTGATATTTGTCTGTGGATTTAAGTAGGTCCATTAAGACTTCAGTTGCATCGTATGATACAGTAGTATCTGAAAAAAATTAAACACATAAGTATATATATGTGTATACGTGCATATAATATACGTATACTATACCTCTCTGTTTATCAGTAGCTTTGCAAATGTATTTTATATTAAGTGAAACCAGAGAAGTTCTGGACCCATTCCTGTGTCGGATGTGCATTTCTAAGAAAACCCATCACTAATTCATTTATAATTAGATACAAAAATGTGTGTGTGTGTGTGCACGTGCATGTGTGTATGTGTATGTGCGTGCATATACTTACTAATTGGAAGGGGAGAAGCCACCATAGCCATCATCATGCGTTTGTGTCACCGTGGATGTGCTTGAGTTCTTGTAGCTTCTCCTCCTGTAGAGGATCCCATCCAAAGTACTTGCAGACCTCCTCCAGACTTGGTCTACGGCACAACGAAGTAGATAAACACCACCGACGCCATCGCGATGGATGTGTACACAAAGAACGCCCGGGAGGTAGTCAAGGCAGTGGCCAAGCTGAGATAAGTGAGCGCAACCGTCCCACTTACACCACGGTTCACCGCGATGGACAGTGCCATAGCACACGCACGGAGCGTAAGCGGGAAGATCTCAGACAGTAACTGTCTCCATACCCTCCCTTGTTCCTCTTGCCCTTCCTTACTATCCTCAACTCATCGTCGTCCTTGTTTGCCTCCGGTCCTGCCAGTACTGCACCGTCCTTCTTACAAGCTCCACTTCCTCGCCAGTGACTCCACTATAGCCATGAGACGGGTGTTTACTTCCTCCATATCCCCTACATATAGAAAAAAAGATTTATTTAAAAAGAATATAGTAATTACAAATAGAGAGAATTATCGAAATGACCCTCTATTTTATATAATGTCAAATTTATTACTAATCAGAAGACACACAGACTATTGTTTAAAGGTAACTATATAATATAATAGATTGTTTAATGCGAAAATATATAACATTGCATGCGTGTGTGGGTAATTATTAAGTATAGGTATTAAATTAGCTTATAATAAATTAATTTGAATAAGTTAAAAAACATTCAATATATTAGAGGGATTCATAGCTATGAATAATTTAAATATTTATTAAATATTGATATATAATAATTAAACTTGTAAATAAATGACTTTACAAATGTTGTTGATACTATATATTGAAAACAAAAAATTAATTCAAATAATTAAAATATTTATTAATTAACTCACCTGTATAAACTGGAGCAATAATCATAGCAAACCCAACTCCAATACCCGAAAACACACGTCCAGTCGTGAGTACTAATGAAGAATATTCCTGATGCTAATGTGCTTTCGTCGAGTCTAGCCCCCTGCAATACAATACACACAAATAAATAAAATAAATAAACATTATATGTGTGTGTGTGTAGAGAGAGAAAATTGTATCATATGAAAATAGATTAAAAGAATCATAATATATACTATATATGTGGGTTTAGTATACTTACAACTAAAGGAGCCAACTAGAACTTCCTGTTCTACATTCTTCATATGGAAAAAATAAAATATAAAACAAATAAGAAAAATAAGAGTGTACTAAACACAATTACATATTTTATAATTAGAGTTTAACTTAGCAACATATACCCGTTTAGCTATACGGTATAACCATATTTAATTATACTACTAAACAAGTGGCTTGTTCAATCTATGTTTGGAAGCGGGTGTATATATATGCATACTTTCACTTACACTTATGTTTACACACACGGTTTCAGGTTCGTGTGTATACACACACATAATAAAAAATGCATAAATACCCTTCAGTGCCTTCTAGAGATGCTTCCACTGACAAATCTAACCACTGAGGAGCCTCAATGTGCTCCTGCAATCGCAATAACATATTAGTTGAAATGTTTCTTCAGTATTATTCATCAATCAGCAAAATAATGTAGAAAAATGCCTAAATATGTAATAAAGTTAAATCAAAATTATAATTAAAATAAGAATAAATTCATACTAAATTTATACCAGATAGTCCCAGTAATCCATTGCCGAGTTTCTTGAGCTGCCGCCATTGACAACTGGTAAGCTTTCATAGCTAACGATGAGCTCTTCTGAGCCATTGCCTGCTCCAGTATCATTCCAGAAACAGAATATATGTATGAATCCGGTGATCAAATCAAACAATTTCCAAGACCTAAGCCTTCTGCTGCTCTAGAAACCGTGATTAATCATGACCTAGAACATGCATTCAGTAATTAGAACTCTTTGGGCGATTTAGTGCATATGTATGACACGCATTTATACATGCGTGTGTGTGTATGCGCATTTTCATGCATAGTACATGGTTCATACATGCATGTAAAGGTAGAGAGAAAGATATATACGTACGTCCGGGTGAATATCAGAATATATTAAGAGAATATCCCATAACCTTACACTATAATATAGAGGATTGGCAAACCGGGCTTCGTACAACGGGCTTTTCGCATATTCCCGAATATCCAGGAATATTCTGTCAAATAAAAGGGAATATTCTAGAATATTCTGCCAAGTAGATTATCTTTAACTTTCATTATAAAATGCCGACCAACAAGTGAAAAACGCTAATTATTTGCCGACTAGACTTTACTATACCGACTAAACTTAAAAAGTCGCAGGTTCGACATTGCGCTTGCAACCAACCAATAACCGATGCACTTCTGCTGGAGTAAGGGTCCGCCTCTGTAAGAAGTAAGTAATCGTTGGGTCTAATCCAAGAACATGAGTGTACACAAAATACATGTGTTGGCAGGGGCTCCAGTTCTTGGCTTTCTGAAAAGTTGCACAAGTGCATGACGGAACAGCAGAAATTGTTACCTTAGCAGATTGCATGCCTGCAGAGACAATGAAGGCCTCAGTCTTCCCTCTTTGAACCACCTCCACGTTGTTGATCCGACCTTGAAGAATCTTTGCCTGGTTGTAATGTTTCTCATGTTCCTTGGACATTCTTGTTGGTGTTCGCACACTCCGTCCATGGTATGTTGGTACTCTATGTGCTCCCTCTCCTCTTGGTGGTGATGGTGTTCGATCCATTCGGCTACTACTGTCGTCTACCATTTCTTCAAATCCCTCCAACTTGAATCCTGCTTTCAGAAGAGCTTCAACCTCATTTGCATTCAAGTTTGTTCCTTTTTGAACTGGCCAAACCTCTGGAACTTCTGGAATACTCTCAGGAGGAATCCCTGCATATGGTCGTCTGAAGCAACAAGAATCGCGTGGGCAGAACCATAGCATCTGATGAGTGAACTCAATGTTCCCAAATGCATTTGTATATTGCCGTCTACCGTGAAATCCTGGTGCCGGTACACGATGTGGATATCCTATGGGTCTGCCACACTTGCTGTTACCGTCCTGAGTGAGACCTAGACATTTCACCTGACTTGCCTCCCCAATGCGTCTGATGGCCCACTGAGTCATCAACGTCTCTCTTTCAGTGACATTGACATCTTGAAACTTGAGTTTTTTCCTGCGTGCATTTGGGATGACTTGTTCTGCATATTGTGTGTCATGTCTATGTGTACGAAGTGCATCAATCCCATGGTCCCCAGTTGACGGTTGACGAACGGTTCGAACACGAACATTTGTTGTAGAGGCAAACTCTGGACTTGCAAGATGCTCTTCATCACTAACAAGATTTGCAAAAGTTGTTGGAGACACTGATTTTCCCGCTGAAAGTTTCTGCTGTGCACGTTTCAGAAGAGTTTCCATGGAAGGACCTGTGCCTGAATATCTCCCTTCAAATGATGCCTTGACCTTTGCACTTTGGAAAACAGCATCTGTTAAATCTAACATTGTTGCCTCCAACAAAGGAACACGCTTCGTCAGCCTTGCTCTTCGTGCTCTTGCATGAACAACTTCGGAGTTGTTAGTGGTAGGCACATTCGCAACACCATCTTCTGTCAAGTCAATTATCTCTGTCATGGAAATATGATCTTCATGTCTTGCCCACCATGACAGCCATGTTTGCAAAGCGCTAACGTTACTGGACCTGCCTTCCCAAAATGACTCCAACATTACTCGTCGTTCCAACTTATCTTGGTTGGTTAGTGCTGCAGGCCATGAGCGTGCAAGGTTCATGTGCTCCTCCCTGTGTTCCTCAAGTATCCACTTCTTTGTAACTTGACGCACTGACTGCATGTAATGGAACAAACAACTCCTTTCTCTTCCTCTCATCTTTGACCCATTGTTGAAAACTTGACGCAATGCTAACCAAATTGCACCTGACTCATCTGACATGAACCCCGCAAAGTTCACATTATGAAGTCCTTGCTTGCTGCACACTTGAAGCATAGTGTTCAAAAATTTGATCACCGCCACACTATCCTCCCTGATCATGTCACCATAAGCAAGTGTCACCATCGACCTTAAACTGCACAAACATAAGTGCATTATATTAGTAAGTATTTTAAAACATAGATATGTTAATACTTACAATGGATCATAGAGATGTATTCCCAGTGTACACCAATCATCAATACGATATGTGTGGTCTAGCACCACCCACTGCTGTTCGAGATCACCTCCAGATTGACACCTTCTAATGTAGTCTATTCCGGATCCTGGGCCGGCAACTGTCATTTTGAAGATTAAAGGCTGCTCTTCAGCTCCGTTGAGGTCCATTCCGGGTATGTGGATAACATGTATGAATGGGATTGATAGCTTCTTCTTTAACTGCAGAAGTCCTTCGTAACCTTCTTTGAAACGAGTGTCTGTTGTTCTAGCCTGAGATATCCATTCTCTTGTTCTACATTGGAAAGGTTAAGCATCTCCAAAAGGAAATAATAATTTTTTTGCTTACCGGCGGTGATTTGTGAGTGGTAGTAGATCTGACAGAACCTTGTCGTATGATACATCTCCAGAATCTGTTACCAGTTTTTCCAAAATTATATTGCGTGCTGCTTGAAACTCTATGACACGTTGATTAGTTCTTGGGGTTGCAGCGACTGCTTTGTTGATTGTCTCCTTAGCTCTGTCTTTAGAGACCATGGATTCGGGTGGTCTACGTGGGTGTTGATGTTCTCCAAGATGGATGAAAAGCCTCGTGCATGTGATATCATCTGGAATTATGTAATATGCAACAACGGAGCATGTCTGCACTAGAAGGGGCTCATTGTTGCAATGCACACACTTCATTCCAAGCACTCTACCATCTGAAGATAACTGGACTTTATCAATGGTGCCCTTAAATTGGCAGTCATTTGCTTTCTTACTGAAGCTGATGAACGGACATGTTTCCTTTACGCATTTCATGTGGCCAATACATGAACTGCGACTAACACGAGCTGGAACATTCCAATGTGTTGTGCAGCGTTGAGTCCAGTAATCACACCCATCCTTCCTATTCATCCCTTTGTACTTGTCCTTCATTGTTTCGTGTGCTGGCAACTCGTAAATCACATTTCCGTTGCAATCTTCTGGGACCTCAGCAACTTGCTGAATCGATGACGAGACCACCAGTTGCTTCCCAATCCTACATCTCTGACTATTGCGAAGTATTGTTACCATAGAATTGTCCCGATCTGTTGTCTCCAACCGGAATAGCGGTCCTTTGGAAGGAAGAAGTGTGTAATACACAAAACTGCTAGCTCTTGCCCCTTCTGGTTCTACCTCAACATTCGCAGCATCTCCACCAACAACAGACATCAAATGCAGCACTTTAAAAGATTGCCAAGGTGGAATGTCAAATGCAGACCTGAGATCTGTTTCAAAGACAAATGCAATACCATCTTCATCTGCAGGGAAGTCCTTGTCAACACCATTGTAGCTGATTCTTGCCATGTAGCAAAAATGGAACAAACAAAAGTTAAAATTCAAAGACAATGAACATATTACACACGATGGTTAATGTGTTTGTCAGTCGTGAGGCAATCATTTCATTGACAAATATTAAAAATAATATTAATTGCGTGCGTCTGGGTAGAAGAGTGAAATTAATTTACTGCGTCTGGGTAGGTTTTTTGTAAATTAAAAAGTTTTACTATGTACAAGTGGCGATCATGCATGCAATATGTTTACAGAAATTAGGTTGGTTTTTAATTGATTTAGGGCGGCTAGGGTTTTGCAATTAGGGCGGCTAGGGCAGCAGGGCGGCTAGGTTTTCGTGGAGCAGCGGCGCATTTGGGGGCATAGCGTGGAGCAAGTGTGGCTCCAGGGATTAATCACAATAGGCTTCCATTGAGGGGGTGAGTATTTTCTGATTTCTTCATGATCTGCTCATGATCTTTTCATGATCTGTTCATCTTTTTACATCTCTTCACAGTTGCAAGAAATCCGAGTCGGCCTGCCGACTCGGACTGACTTCGTTGTCCGTCCCAGTCGGCAGGCCGACTGGGGTGGACTGTTCCAGATCCAGTCAACATTTTGACCGGGGTTGACTGTTCCAGCCCCAGTCAGCATTTTGACTAGGGTTGACTGTTCTAGTCCCACCTAGCATTTTGACTGGGCCTTGTTTCGTTCCCAGTCCCAGTCGGCATGCCGACTGGGCCTCCCTTTGTTGCCAGTCCCAGTCGGCATGCCGACTGGGCTCCCTTTGTTGCCAGTCCCAGTCGGCATGCCGACTGGGACTCCCTTTGTGCCAGTCCCAGTCGGCATGCCGACTGGGCTCCCTTTGTTCCAGTCCCAGTCGGCATGCCGACTGGGCTCCCTTTGTGCCAGTCCCAGTCGGCATGCCGACTGGGACTCCCTTTGATGCCAGGCCCAGTCGGCATGCCGACTGGGCCTCCCTTTGTTGCCAGTCCCAGTCGGCATGCCGACTGGGACTTACAGCAACTGCTCTCTCAGTCGGCACGCCGACTGTGAGGGCTAGTATGTTTTTTTAATTTTTATTAAACATCTTTGAACATTTATTACAGTTTTTTGTTAAACCTTATTGCTTTTGTAGATGCGCTCTTCACAACGTTTACAAGAAAAGAAGATGAAGGAGCCTACTGAGAGAGAAGCAGAAGCTAGAGCTGCAATTCAGAGAGGGCGTCGGGGTCGTGGGAGAGGAAGTAGGAAGCTGGCTGTGGTTCAGGAACAAGGACCTTCAAGTGATGCTCCAGTTGAACAGGCAAGCCAGCAGGACTGGTCAGGAGAGCAAGAGGATGTAGTTCAACCCCAACAAGAACAATCAGACTTTGTTGAAGAAGTTGAGGATGATGTCTTACCACAGGAGACACAGGAGCAGACAGAAGGCACACAAGCCTCATGCGCAGTGACTTTGTCGAGTGACGAAGAGGATGAACCCAAGAGCAAGAAGAGACGACGCAAAGCTGCTGGAGATTCAGAGGCTGCTAAGAAGAAGAAGAAGGGGAAAGCAGAAGTGCCAGATAATGAGGAAGTTTACAACATTGCAGCCAGCATGCATTCGGAGAGTGCAGTGCGTCTTCTCGCGAAGATCACAATCCGAGAATATGGAGAGGCACCGGATGTCCCTATTTGCCGAATTCTGGGAAATGAGCAGGTGCGGAGAGTCAATCCAGCGGATCTGGAATCTTTGACTAGGAGTTTCAAGAAGGCAGTTGGTTATTTGCGCAACACCACTCAGTTCATCCTTCAAGTTGGGGACCCCATGACAGATGCAGATCTGGCAGCATTGAGAAGCGATGAAGCGATGTATGCTCAGCATTTGGCTTTTGAGGAGGAGCTTCAGTCCGACATGTTCCGGCAATGGGCACCAATGCTTTCGATGAAGAAGTTCATCTGTTGGGATGGTAATCACAGGCTAAAGGTGCTTCAGAAGCTGTACACAGAAGACACGGAAGATAAGATTCAGTGGGCAGTGAGAGTGCGTTCAGGCTTCATCCGTGCTGGGGTCATGGATAATCTTCAGCTTGTGACAATGTTTCAGCAAATTAATAGGTAAACAGAGTGACCTCTAGATCATAGGATTAACTAACTTCGAGCTTTTCAAATATGCAGTTCCTCCGCAACGGCAGTGCAAACCACACTGCCACATCTTCTGCTATCTGTGAAGACATGTTGCACCAGTGAGGAGGGCACAGCGAAGATCTTGGCCAGGCTCAGTGACAAGGAACGAGATGACATAAGAAAGTGGAAGGAAAGCGCGACTGGACAACAAGCTTGGCATCCACTTCCGAATTTGATCTGTGCAAAGATCTTTTTTGAGGTACCATGTCTCACACTTATATCACTTAGTTGATTACGTCTGTGAATTACAGAGTGAGATTGAGGATGATCTTGAGAAGGCTGCAAGGGCATCCAAAGGCAACAAATACCAGGAGCAACAACAGGTCTACATTAAGCATGACAAGCGCATGATGAAGATCTTAGCCATCATCGATCCTGCATTGGGTGAAGAGTGGTTCGACAAGGTGACCCAAATCACATGGAAACAATGCAGATGGATGGGGTTGGAAAAGCTGTACGCGCTTTCAAGGGCGAGAATTCCAAACGAGACGAGAATCATGTACTTCAATAAACTGGTACGTCTCGATCTGAAGAGAGAGCAAGAGACACTTGGATTGCCGGGTGTTCAGGATAAGGAGTGGATAAGGTGGTTTACTATCGATTTGTATTGGCGGGCAATCAGAGAGGAGGCAGTACAGATTCTCACGGGACTCATCGAGGATGGCGAGTGGAGCAGGCCGGTTACAGATTTCACGACTTGGTGCGATGAAGTGCGGGTAAAATGCAAGAACGTGATGTTCCAGCCATTCCATGAGTGTGTGAAGTTCACTTACTCCATAGAGCCGAAAGAGTTCCTCGAACACGAAGAGACAGCAAGAAGGATGATTTGGAGGTAAGGATGATCTTCTTGACATTGTTACATTCTGACACTACTATATGTTCATTACAGGTATGTCGCAGCGAGAAAGGTGCCTCACACACAGACTATGGTATTCTGGTCAGATTACATGGAAGCACCACACATGTGGTCGAAGACAAGATCTGGCCTGACAGAGTTCGAGCGTGTACACGTACCGTTCTGGCTTGATTATCCACCTGGGCAACCACCAACATGGGAGAAGGATCTCTACAATGAACACTCAAAAGATCTCCCATGCATCTCATGGGATCCGGCAGAGGTCGACTTCATTAAGAAGACAAAGGCCAAGGCAAAGCGGCGTCAGCCTGTGCAGCAGTCAAAGAAGACCTCAGATACAGTAGCTGGCACCTCCACTACTCGCGATCCAGCTGCCTTCTTCAATTTATCTGAAGTGCTACCATCGCAGGGAACCATGGACATCAAGGATGACTTGGTCACATTCGTCCCTTCACTTGCTACAACTCGAGGTGATAATTTCTTGGCGATTGATGACATCGAGGAGATGCAACAGGCCGTGCTCACGGATGAGAAGGAAGAGGAGGTTCCTGACGCTAGACTGGTTCCTTATAGAAAAGTTCAGACACAGGTGGCCAGGTACCATACAGCTGACAGCCAGACTCGCTACCAGCATATTGCGGGAGAATATGGTTTCAACTTGGTGATCTTCGACCTTCCAAATGGGACCTTGCCAGGAAATACAACGAGTGATACGCCATACCTCTACCTTGATCCAGTGAAGTTCGATGAAGCACTCCAGTTTGCAGGTATGCATATGGCTGCAAATGGTTGGTTGGTTGTGTTTGCTGCAGCAAACACCTGGGATCAAGTTGTCCGAGCTGCAAGTGGTGGTGACCTTCAACTTGCTGCAACGTACTACATCTACAGAGGGCGTGGTTGGGGCTACCGCAACAAGATGAAGGTACTTTTTTCTTTATTCATGAAGTTCATTAATGATTTTGATGTTTTAACAGGAGAGCATCCTGCTCCTTCTTGTCTTCCAAGATGCATTTAGAGGATTGCGCGATAATCCACTGCGTTTGTCATCAACAATTCTTGTTAATAATCCTGAGCGGTTACAAGAAGCATGGTAGGCATTTCATTTCAAACAAATTAAGTATTTACCATTATCTTCACATGCAGGATGGACTACCAACCGAAGAGCACTCGATTGATGCAGCTCGTGATAGAACGACTCACCCGGCCAGGTGATCTTATCTGGGATATAGGCAGTGATACGGGGTCCTCAATGCTTGCAGCTATCGAGTTGGGGAGAAACATTGTTGGGACTGAGAAGAACCCTGAACTTGGGAGAATTGCTATGAACAGGATTAAAAAGAACATCCAGCCAAAGGAAATCCCAACCCAACCAATAGCGACGTCAAGTAGGACTAGTGGTTCACAAATTGCAGCATTGCTCAATCGTAAGAAGAAGTGACAAGTGTTGAATTGTACTCTTTGGTGTTGAAATAAAACTTTAATAATACAGTATAAACATGGCTATGATTAAATATTTTTTGTTGTTAATTGCCGACTGAGCCAAAATCCTAAATTCTAAGAATATTTAGGAATATTCTAAGAATATTCTGGTAGATTCTTTAGAATATTCCGGGTCCAAGCCCGGAAGCCCGGAAGCCCTCTTTTTGTCGGGACTCTATAATATATGTTCAAATTTTTAAGAGCATATAAACACAACAGACAACATACATAGACACAAAAAACATATTTATACTTCAAAATCAAATACATCTTTAAAACATTCATTTTATATTCTAGATGATGGATATGTTCATATATCTGTATGACGGATATGTTTATGTTCTTTGACGCATCTGTATGTATGCCGATTCGATATGTATACGTGAATTCCATATATACATCATGAGGTTTAGAAGTGATGTCACAACTTATATACATATATGTAAGAATAAAGCTCCATGTATGTGTGTCTATATATATATATATATGAACACATACACACGTTATGTATGTTTTAATGAAGTATTATACGAGTGATTGATTTACTTGAAATCGAGTATGAAGCAAGCGCCAAACAGATTTTGCTATCCTTCTTGAAGTGCCTTCATCCGTCTAACTTTAAGAGCGCGACTTGCCAATCTGTCTATCAGGATCGCTTGAAGTACAGGGAGCGCCGATTGACCGGACCTAGATTCACGATTTCCGACATAGAAATGTACAGATTTGATGAAATCAGTGCTTAGAATCACGCATTCTGCTTCCTAGATTCGTGCTTTCTTCAGCTTCTCGCCCATTTAAAACCATCAGGAACCCTAAAGTCTTCTAGACCGTCCGATATCAGCCGGCTGGATCGACGGGATAGATTTCATTACCCCTTAGTTAAATTTGTGGGGTATATTCAGGAATCCAACGTTTGTATAAAAAAATGTCGATTGTCTACCAAGTATTTTGATGTTGGACATTGAACTAATTATTTAAATTATCATAAAATTTATCGTTTATCATATTAATGCTAATTATAAAATAAATAATAGGGTGCGTGCGTGTAAGTATTTATGTGTGTGTGTGTGTGTGTGTGTTTGTGAGATGATTTTTTTTTTTTTCAATCTCGGTTTGGAATATTATAATATGAGAAGTTATTAATAGTTTGAAAAGAAACTTGATTAAATTTAATATTATTTATATAAATTCCATATAATATTGAGCATGAAATTGTGTAACTTTACTATTGTTGAATATTATGTAAATAGATTTTGATAAATTATTGATTTAAACATTAAAAAAAATTAAACTAATGCCTGCTTTAAGAGCTTTGCTACCTCTCTCGTTTGCTTGTTAATAATCCTGAGCTGAATAACAAGCTTGCCTTTGTCCCCCTTATTGTGTTCTCCAAAAGCTCGAAGAAATAACTATCTTGGTGAAGATACTGGTAATTCTCTTGCAGTGTTTGTTGCCTCTCAGCCGAGTTATTGTTCCTCAATAACTATTTATTTATTTATTTATTTATATTAATTAATAAATATAACGTACCTTGTTAAAAAAAAGGACTTCCGGGCGTAAGGAGCGGTCTTTTGCAGCCATAGCTGCTTTCATAACAACTTCAACTTGTTCAACAATTTCAACATCATTCTCCTTCCTTGCCTGTACATACATATGTGTGTGTGTGTGTGTGTGTGTGTGTGTGTGTGTGTGTGTTATACATATATTACCTTCGATAAGTATGCTTGAGTGATGTGAAAAAACTCCTTACTTAAGCTGTCTACTAGTTCATGTGCTCTTTGATATTTGTCTGTGGATTTAAGTAGGTCCATTAAGACTTCAGTTGCATCGTATGATACAGTAGTATCTGAAAAAGATTAAACACATAAATAACAATAAAATTTATTTATAAGTATATATATGTGTATACGTGCATATAAACGTATATGTGTCACATACCTCTCTGTTTATCAGTAGCTTTGTAAATGTATTTTATATTAAGTGAAACCAGAGAAGGTCTAAGAAAACCCATCACTAATTCATTTATAATTAGATACAAAGATGTGGTGTGTGTATGTGCACGTATGTGTGTAGTATGTGCGTGCACATACTTACTGATTGGAAGAGGAGAAGCCAAATGCAATTGACCATAGCCATTTTTAATGAAATAAACCCTCAACCCTAATAGCTATTTACTTATTAAAGCTTTAAAATTAAGATAAAAGAAACTTAAAAAAGATTCAAAGGTAAGAAAACTAGCCTTTAAGAAAAGAAAAAGAATTTATTTAAACTAAAAATTAATCTCTCAAACACACACACACACACAATAATTACTTACACACACACAAAGCTTATCCTTTATAAAAAGAAAAGCAAAGATTCAAAACTTAACCTTTAATGAAAAAAAAGAGAAGCAAACAGTTGCTTTGAAATTTCAGTGGCTTCCAAGTTTCGATTCGGACATTCAACAGTACCTTTGAAGTTAAATATAATAAAGAGAGTAATTAAATGTATTGAAAACTCACATTTTTGATATAATCAGTGATTTTCTCATTGCAACAATTTGTCTCAGGTTGAGTACATTCTCAAGATTAGTTTACCATGGCGCTCCACAATTCAGAAGGTAATATAATATCTAGAATATGCATAATTCATAACAACATTTATATTTACATTTATATACATAAACTTGTGAGTTAAATTAATAAAGAGAGACTCTATACTTCAAGTTCTAATTGACATTTCCACTGTTCAGATCCGATTGTCCTGGATGACTCTAGCTCCAAGGACCTTACTAAGAACGAGTTTGCATTGCACCGTGCAAGTGAGGATGGCAATTTAAGGTTGGTGAAGGACTTGCTTGGAAGTGACGAGGTCAAAATTAAAATACTCAAAAAGGACAGATATCGCGACACGGTTCTTCATGTTGCCAGCACTGCCGATGTTCTCAGGTTCTTTTGAATGAGCTAGGTGATTCTGCAGAAGAGGGAATTTGCCAACCAGGTGTATTTGGTTTCACAGTGCTCCATAAGGCTGTTTTGGGGAAAGATGTGGACATGCATATGGTGTTGGTTGACTTCCTGGAGGATCGACTAGTAGATGTGATATTCAGAGAGGACGATTACAACTCGACAGTTCTACATCTTGCTGCCCGGATTGGTAATTTGAAGGCTGTCGAGATCTTCCTCTCAAATTGGGCAATGAAGCCAAACATCAAATCTTCGAACAGATACGTTCTCTGGTAGAACAGTTCTTCATTGGGCTGCTGAAGGTGGACATACAAGTTTTCAAGGAGATAATGTCTAGGCTGAGCGATGACTATGAAATTCATCGTGAGAAAGACTGTTGTTATGTGACACAATCCTTCATCAGCTTGTGAACGGTAGTGTTAGCATTTGGAGTTTCTCTTAGAGAGACTAGGAGAGCAAGGTTCTAAAGATGCGATCCAGCAGAAAAACGAAACCATCGAAAAATGTTCTTCATGCAGCTGTCACTCTGGTAAGCTTGACATTGTGAAGGTTGTGGTGAATAAGCTAGGTCGTCAAGCACGCAATACCATCAATGAGAAAGATGTGTGGGGAGAAACAGTTCTTCATGTAGCTGCTCGGCGTAGGAACATTGACATGGTAAATTTAATCTTATGGAAGTTAGGTGGACATGCCCAAGATGCAATACTTGAAGAAGACTCGGATGGTGACACAGTCCTTCGTACAGCAATTGGAAGAGGCAATGTCGATATATTAAAGACACTCATGGATAAGCTTGGTGAAAGATCAAAGGAAGGGATTCGTAAAAAACATAAACGAAACGAGAACCTTCTTCATGCAGCTGTACGCGGTGGCAATAGCAACATTTTTAAAATGTTGATGCTGGAGTTGGGGGTTCAAGCCGAGGATGCAATTCGACAGGCAGATGATGATGGTAACAACCCTCTTCACTTTGCTGTTAAGTACGGTAACAGCAACATGTTCAAGGAGATTGTTGAGCAAGGTGGTCGCGACCTTTTACGGCAACGCAATCACGATAATGCAACACCCATACACCTAGCTGCTTCTTTTGTGGGCGAGGGCATGTTGAAAAGTTTATTCCAACTAATGAATATTAAGGTGCAAGAATGGAAAGGTATGCTTACTAAACCACACCGTTTTGAAATGATGCTCAATATATTACTTTACAGATATTCTTGACAAGGGTCGCGCTCTGCACGTTGCTTGTGAATTAAGCAACAAGTATTTGGTGGAGATTTTGCTCGATCAAAATACTGAAGGAGCTGTGAAAATTAAAGATATTATGGCACATGACGAGTTGTTCATAGGTAACACTGCTCTTCACGCAGCTGCAATTGGAGGAGATGTTGACATTTTTAAACAACTGTTGGATGTGGCTGGTTCATCATGCAACGACGTCAACAAAGTTAAAAATTGGTACAGGCAAACACCTTTGCATTTTGCTGTAGCACGAGACAAGTACAATATTTAATTAAGGAGAAAGGTGCTAATCCAGCTCAAGAGGATAATGCAGGTGTGACACCATTGCATTTTGCTGCCAGAAGCGCATCTGAAGAAGTTTTACAGCTCATAAGTGATTCGCTTGGGACGGACTACAATATCAATAGGCTAACGTCGGCTGGTCTTAGTCCTTTACATTATGCAGCATGGAATGACAACAGCAGTGCTATTGACTGGTTACTGGGAGCAGAAAAGGACAACAGGGACCGAATTGATTTGGAAGTAAAAGACAAAGTGAAAAATCTGACACCTTGGTTATGGTCAGTTTCAGGCCTTTCTTACTCCAGCGTATTGAGAACTTTGGTGATTGCCCATATTAGCAAAGGAAAGAATCCATTTACAGATGACATTCAAAGGTTCTTGAAGATCATTTGAATCTTAATGGCCAACTTTGGATGTTGCATGCCGCGAGACGTTGAAAGGATGCTCTGATGGAAAGCTGAGTTTGAGTCGGAGTTTTATTTCATGTGTGGCTGCCTATGGTGATGCTACTACAGCTTCAAAACTTGCAGATGAGCTACAAAAGGTAAACCACAGACAGGAGTTGTTGCGTCAATCTCGACCATTGGAATTTCTTGCTATGCGTGCCAATGCTGACGAAAGTAGGTGAGTGTGGCAGAGAAATTTCTGGAGCTTCATAAGCAACTAAGGTCCAGTTTCAACATAGTGTTGCAGAGTGGGGGAAAAGAAGGATTAGAGTTTGCGAAACTCTTGGTGAAACACATGCGACTGTCTCAGGTACATGACTTATTCCAAGCTGAATTATCTGACTGATAACCCCCAACTAAAGACGACAATGGAGGATAATCTAAAGAACCTAAGGTCGGTGGATAAGATCAAGGTTGAGAATTTCTCTGGTCTGGTGCATGATGTGCCTCTGGCTTACTGGATGGCACATCTCCACCGAACTGAACAAAAGACAGAAGTACTCCATACATCAACATCAACTGAACAAGAGGAAGCAGAAACAAGATCCAAAAGTGCAGGCCATTCGAGCAAGTCGACAACCAACATCACGACATTCATTAAGGAGCTTACCAGTAAAGGCACAAGCAAAGATGTGGTGGTGCTAGATGGCTATCCCAACAACGTGGGCAACCGCACTGGCCGGACAGCTTTACATTGGGCGGTCATCTTTGGTGACGAGGAGATTGTCAAGGAGCTTTGTGATGATAAAAAGTGCAAGCGGGATATGGTCGACACGTTCGGAAAGCCACCTTACTGGTATGTAACGTTGCACCGGGATAAATACAATGATATGCTGGACTACCTCAAGTGGGATAAGTACTACGACAACCTGCAGAGGGATCGGGACTGGTACATTGATGCACTCAATGCCATCCTGGTTGGAGCTGCATTGATTGCAACCGTCACATTTTCTGGTGTGTTACAGCCCTCACTTCAGTATCCCATCAGCGACCCCAACCCAAATTCAGTTATTAAGTATGTGGCCATCAACAGAGGGGACGTACAGACGTTTTGGGTGTTGAACAGCTTGTCCTTCTTCTTTAGCATGGCTAGTGCTCTGGCTGGGGTCACCGGAGTGTTACCCAACGTTGCAGTTTTCAATTTACATTGGTGGAGAAAATTAGGAGGTTGTTAGTCCGAGCTGCTGTCTTGCTTGTCATCTCTATAATCTTTGTTCTTGCTGCTTTCGCATCGGCTGGCTTGGCGGTGCTACCAAAGGTGCTGAAGCTACAAGCTAACATGGTAGTCACAACAGCCATTGGAGGATTCTTTTGCGGATACAGGCTCTGGAAATTTGCCAAGGCTGTTAATGCTCTTACACCTGACAATTTATGGAGACGTCGTGTGGATCCATTCATCCGTCACCTTTGGTCTACAACAAGGAATATGTGGAATAGTAAACGAGAGGACACGAAAACCAGTACACTCTGCAGTGGATCAATCTATCATCAAACCTGTCAACAACAAGCACCGCGGCTCAATCCGCTCTCTCATTTTAGATTCCGGTGGCTATGGTGGCTTATTTCATTATGACTGGGACGATGGCCTGTGGGATGAACCATTTGCTAAGGAGGAGAACCGCATCGATATTTCAATTGAGGATTGAGAGATGATGGGCATAATAAAGTTTAATAAAGATATAATTGCAAGTGTGTGTATATGTTGCACACTTGTAAGTTAACCATGATAATCCCTTATGGCAGCTTCATATAACAAAATGTACTGGACTAGCCAGGGATTGGACTTCTCAAAAGTTTTCTATTAAAGAGTACATAGTTTTGTTACTTACACCTTCACCTTCATCATGCGTTTGTGTCACCGTGGATGTGCTTGAGTTCTTGTAGCTTCTCCTCCTGTAGAGGATCCCATCCAAAGTACTTGCAGACCTCCTCCAGACTCTTCCCCTTGGTCATGCATGCAAAGGTAGATAGAAAGATATATACGTATGAACATCACAATATACTAAGAGAATATCCCATAACCTTACACTTGTTCAAATTTTTAAGAGCACATAAACACATCTGACAAATACATAGACACAAGATACATAAATAAACACATCTGAAACATATTTATGCTACAAAATCAAAAACAATGATTCCATAACTTATCACATAAACATATATTCCATGAACATATCCATCATCTAGAATATAAAATAAATGTTTTAAAGATTCTTTGATGCATCTGTGTATGCCGATTCAATGTATATATCATGAGAGCCACTACCAGGTTTAGAAGTGATGTACGTATAGAATATGTTTTGACAACTTATATACATATATGTAAGAATAAAGCTCATATATATGAACAGATACACATGTTTTAATGAAGTATTATATTCCGAGTGATTAATTTATTCTATACGCACTTGAGACAGCGATTTTACCTGAAATCGAGTATGAAGCAAGCCTAACAGATTTTTCTGAAGTGCCTTCATCCGTCTAACTTGCGACTTGTCAATCTCTCCTGTTCTTTATCAGGATCGCTTGAAGAACAGGGAGCGCCGATTGACCGGACCTAGATTCACGATTTCCGACATAGAAATGTACAGATTTGAGCTTAGAATCACCATTCTGCTTGTGCTTTCTTCACATTTTATCTCAAGAACCCTAAACTCTTCTAGACCGTCCGATATTATCGGCTTGCTGGATCGACGGAATAGATTCTTGGGTCGTTGTGAGGTATATTCAGCTAAAAAACTGTTGTCTACCAAGCATTTTGATGTTGGACATTAAACTAATTATTTAAATTATCATTAATAATAAAAGTGATATTAATATATAATAAGCTATATTAATATAGCTTATTAAGTTAATGAGTCAGGGTTGATGAGTCGTTCTGGGGTATATTCAGGAATCTAACGTGTCTGTAAAAAACTATTGAACATTGAACTAAGGGCCGATTCACACCACACATTAATTGTGAACATTAGTTAAATTTAATGTAATTTTTTCACACCGGCTGAACATTACAATTTTTCAATGTAATGTCATTTGCTAATGCAAATCTATTCACACTAGTCAAAAATTAAATTAGAAGATAATGTTTAATTAATGTTTTCTTTATAAAATTTGGCATTAACTTAATGCCAAGATTTTTTGGCATTAACTTAATGCTAAGGCATTAGGATTTACATTACGAACGGCTGCTTTTGGGTTGTTTTGGATCGACTCTCCGAGACCGATCATCGATGCTTTTTTGCCAGTGATCCGGTTCATTTGCCCTCACTACCACGATTGGTACCCTGATCTCGCTCTCCGATTTCGGCACCATGCCCTCCAAATCCATTTTGATCACCTCTGTGGCGCGTGTGCCAGTATGTGCGGTGGCACTACTAGGATCTCTATTTCCTATTACTCAAGGACAAGATTAGGCCATTGGAAATGGCAAGAGCTCCAACAAGCGACTACAAGGTAAGCTCCTCCTACATTGTAGATAGATGAGCATATAGATGCATTCCCTTTTAGAGGAACAGCTGGGGGAACTATTGCTAGCAAAACGAGCTTGCAATCACCACTGTAGAGGAGTGCATTTGCTCTTCAACTTCTCAATTCGGCTTGAATGTCAACTCTTCGGCTTCTCATTTGGGTCTCAGAGTAGCTGGCAAAAACGCTCGAGATAGGCAGGCCAATTGGAGCCATGACGAGGTTATGACTTTGATCAGAGCGAAAGCTACAGAGTTTGGCTACTACGATGGCTGTGTTGATCATGCGAAGATGGTTTCAGCTAAGGAGAAATGGGATAGGATCTCGACTTCTCTACGTCAACTCGGGTTTGAACGTGATGGTGACAAGTGCAAGACAAAGTGGGTGAACTTGACAACAACTTACAAAGCTGTCAAGGCTTATGATGCAACAACCGGATGCTCAAACTACTTCCTCATGACTCCCAAAGAGAGAACAGCTCAACATCTTGGCTTCATAGAGAAGGAGGTGTTTGACGAACTCGATGACTTGCTCTCAGAGAAACCAAACATCACACCAGCCAAGCTTCGAGACAGTAGTGTTGCAAGTGGTTCCAGTGGACAAGCTGCTAGTTCCGGTGGTGCATCTACAAGTGCAGCTACGGCCATGGGTGGAGCAGCTACGGGTGCAGCTACAGCTGTAGGTGGTGCAACTACAGATGCAGCTATGTCTCCGAGCTCAGACCGAAGTGAAACAGTAGCTGAAGATCGGGTCCCTGGAGATCGTGTGCCTGGTTCTATAGGTCGGCTCAAGAGGAAGGCGAGAAAGAGCGACTCTTCATCTCAAACTGGTTTGGCTGAAGCTTTCAAGAAAGGGAACGTTTCATACTTGAAGATGTTGCAAGCAGCTGAGGAGAATAGGAGCAAACGCCATGCAGACTTGTTGGAGATGGAACGAACTTGACATGCCGAGTTCATCAGACTTGAAGCCGAACGGCTTGAGATGGAGCAAGCCTCTAACAGCCAGATGAACAACACTCTAGCTGCATTAGTTGTTAGAGTTTTAACCCAAAGGGCCAACACGTGGCAACACGTGGCTGCCAGGTGGCCATTTGGCGTCATCACCCTGTGTGAGCAACGCTAAGTTTCCCAGAACAACCCCAACGACCCCTAGGGTTAGACTCTAATGCCCAAGTGGACAGGAGACTTAGGGTTTAGCCTAAGTCTCCCTAGAATGTCTGCCCCCAGAACCCTTGAGGGATAACCTGACTTAGGGTTTAGCCTAAGTCTCCCTATAGTGTCTACCCCCAAAACCCTTGAGGGATAACCCTAGTTGACTTAGGGTCTTGCCCTAGAAGACCTAGACAGGCTCATGCCCTAACCCCCATCAAGGAGACGTGTGTTCCACACATACCCCCATGACAGAGCTAAGGCATCGTCACTTACCCTTTGAGGAATCACCCTCATCCGGGAGTACAACCCCTTTAGGGCGACAAGGGGTCTCCTGAACGACGACTAACCCCTAAGGGTTTGAGTGGCCAAGTTATACCCTAGACCTAGGGTTAGTACTTAGTGAGGACACGAGTGTGCGCCGTAGGCGGACACGAGTGTTTTGCTAAGCAAACTCCCTAAGGTTAGGTTTGGGATAACCCTAAGCACATGACCTTGCGAGTGCCTCACGAAAGGGCTCCTGCTAACACGCTTAGGTTGTTCAACCCTTGAATTCCAAGGAGAACACTCCCCTAGCCAAGTGTGCCAAAGCACACCTAATTATGAGACCTAACCTCCCTTGAGCAAATGCCCAAGGCTTAGCACCCTAGCGCGAGCACAAGCATGTCTATTTGTCAGAGTATCCAACCCCTTGGCGACAAACCCATGACATAACCGTACCTCAGGCGTTGTACCATGTGACGTTTAGCCCAGTGTCACATCTCCATGTGACACTGCCTTTCCCGATGTGGGCTATCATGCCATAGCCCTTAGATTCAAGAGTTGCACCAAGTGCCACAAACGTGGCTCCTAAATGCCAACTCTAGAACCCCTTTAGTGAACCCTTAGGAACTAGGCAACATGAACCTGTCAAACAAGATCCCACGCCCACAGTTGGACAAGGACACGGATGTGCCTTGCTTGGCCATGTGTGCTACACCTAGTTTGACATGAAGGAGGAGGCTGGAGACAAGCCTCTACCTCTGCTTCTTGGAACGTGCATTCCCACAAGACCTCCAGGCATGGATTCGCCAACGTTAAGGGTAGGCTACCCCGAAGGTGGAACGTACCCCTGGCATCTGGAAGTTAGGGCGGCACAACAGAGGGTTGTGCCTTAACGACACAAGCTAGGAGCTTGCACCGGGAGAAGAGTAACGAGCTCAGTCATGAACCCAGGAACCCTCACTCCTATATACTACCTTATTTATGTGGCAGAGGCCCCCCCCCTTGTTTTCCTGTTTACATAAGTGGGCTAGCACTGAAATCTCATTCCCAAAGGAAATATACTTGGTGAGTTATCCATCGACCCCTAAACCCTAACCTGTCAAACCTAGGGGTATTTCTAAGCATATCCGACATGCCAAACTCACCGGAACTAACCATTAACCCAACCGGGACACGAAAAACCAGGGTAAGAGTTTTCTAAAAGGTAAGTTCTAGCTTCGCCTAGAGTTTCCTACAAATACTTAATGACACCCGGCCGGACCATCACTAGATACCCAAGTGCACTAAGCAGGCCTATTTCCTACTACATCTAGAGCTTATCAACATAGTACAGTAGGTAACAACAGTCAACGTCCAAAGTAAAGGGTCGAGTCATAGTAAAAACTATGACATTAGTAGCTGCAATTGCAAAGCAAGCATCTCATGAAAACTAGCTTATAATGCTGTTATTAATAAGATCTTGTTTTGTTTCCAAGGTTCTTGAGTTAAGTAATGGACATGCTCCAAGTGTTGCTTGTTATTCTTCTACTACGACAGTGGATCAACTTGCATAAACAGAAGCTTGAGTTTAGAAGAAGAATACAGAACGAGAGTAGGAAAGGAAGCGTTTCTTACGAGAGATCACTGAAGTTGACGAGACAACACAGGAACAAGTACTTCAACGATTTCACTCGAATGCTTTAGTTGTTTCAACGGCTATGCCAGAGGTTCATCGGGTTTGGTGGGTTAAACCACGGTCGACTGTCTGGTTTGACAAGTTTGTCGAGATGATTTACGACGATCATAGGTGGAAGAAGAACTTTGGCCTCAAGAAGCAAACGTTCGACAACTTGGTACTTCGTCTCAACAATGTTGTTGTGAAGCAAGATACACATTACAGAAGCACTATTCCAGTTCGCATTCGACTTGCATGCACACTGTACAAGCTGAGACATGGATCAAAGTACCTTTCCATCCCTGAGAGGTTCGGGATAGGTGAGAGTATAGCAATAGAGATCGTCAATGAGACGTGCAATGCTATCATCAACATTCTTGGTGAAGTTATCAGGTTTCCAGCTTCTGCTCAAGAGTTGAGAGTGATCATACAAGGTTTTCAAGACCTTACACAACTACCAAATGTAGCTGGCTGCATTGATGGAACTCAGATCAAAGTTGAAAAGCCTCGAGATCATGGTGAAGTTTACTACAAG
This sequence comes from Selaginella tamariscina, assembly GCA_003024785.1. Lineage (NCBI taxonomy): Eukaryota > Viridiplantae > Streptophyta > Lycopodiopsida > Selaginellales > Selaginellaceae > Selaginella > Selaginella tamariscina. The sequence goes on along the minus strand of PUQB01000064.1, from coordinate 173,068 downwards.
CATCACCATTATAGTGTTGCACTTCAGGATGTCGTAGATAGTAGAAAAGGTTTTTGGACATCTATTGTGGCTGGCCAGGATCCGTTCACGATGCTCGAGTTTGGAGGAACTCGGGTTTTTACCAGCGTATAGCAGCAGAGGAGATACTTCAGCGACCTGTTTTTGAGCTTCTCGAATACAGCTTGAAGCCATATCTTCTCGGAGACAAAGGCTACCCTTGCAGCCCAGCGATTATGGTGCCTTTTCGACGGTCAACAAACCTTTCAGTCCTCAAGAAGTTCTTCAACAACGAGCTTTCAAAAGCTCGTCAGATCGTGGAGTGTAATTTTGGACTTCTAAAAGGTATAAAAAAGCATTCGAACGTGAATTCTAACTGGATTTTGTGCAGGAAAGTTCCAAATACTTGGCTCAAAGATCCGAATGCAACATGACATTGTTCCTGATATTGTTTATGCATGCTGTGTGCTGCATAACTATCTCATTGATATTGGTGATGCAGATGTTGATGAAGAACTGCGCGAGTTAGATTTGCCGAAGCTGAACCCATTGAAGAAGACAAGGATAGAGTACAACAGAATGAACAAGGAGGAGATATTGTACATGAAAAACTCCTCGAATACATTGTAACTGCCGTGTAAACATAATACAAAATTTGAGCTTTTAATATAAAGTTAATGTAAAACATATGTGAAGACACATATATGTTAATAACTCTAATGTAATACAGTGTGAAGTCATTTACATTACATTAAATTAAGTTAGGTTACATTAACTAAAATTCTTTAATGTTGTGATTAACTAATGCTGGTGTGAAGATTAATGACATTAACTAATAACATTAAGTTAATAACATCTAATGTAATGTTCACAACTTAATGTGTGGTGTGAATCGGCCCTAATTATTTAAATTTATCATAAATTTATTGTTTATCATATTAATGCTAATTATAATAAAGTGACATTAATATTAATAAGTAATGGGGTCAATCGCATTTGGGCTTCTCCTCTTCCAATCAGTAAGTACATGCACGCACATACACACACGCACGCGCACACATACACACACATATCTTTGTATCTAATTAAATGAATTAGTGATGGGTTTTCAAATCCGACACAGGAATGGGTCCAAAACTCCTCTGGTTTCACTTAATATAAGATACATTTGCAAAGCTACTGATAAACAGAGAGGCATGTGACACATATACATATACTTATATATATGCACGTATACACATATACATTCGTATCAATAAAATTAATTATTATTTATGTGTTTAATTTTTTTCAGATACTACTGTATCATACGATGCAACTGAAGTCTTAATGGACCTACTTAAATCCACAGACAAATATCAAAGAGCACATGAACTAGTAAACAGCTTAAGTAAGGAGTTTTTTCACATCACTCAAGCATACTTATCGAAGGTCGTATATGTATAACACACACACATTACGCCCGGAAGTCCTTTTTAACAAGGTTCGTTATATTTATTAATTACTTATTAATATAAATAAATAAATAAATAAATAGTTATTGAGGAACAATAACTCGGCTGAGAGGCAACAAACACTGCAAGAGAATTACCAGTATCTTCACCAAGATAGTTATTTTTTCGAGCTTTTGGAGAACACAATAAGGGGCTTAAAGACAGCACACCGGACAAAGGCAAGCTTGTTATTCAGCTCAGGATTATTAACAAGCAAACGAGAGAGGTAGCAAAGCTCATAAAGCAGGCATTTTAAATCAACATTTAATCAAAATCTATCTATATAATATTCAATAATAGTTATTAAGTGAGTCTTCTTTAGAATTAAAATGTTGATTATAAATTTACTAATACTGAAGTTACACAATTTCATGCTCAAATTTCACACGGAATTTATATAATTTAAAGCTTCTTTTCAAACTGTTAATAACTTCTTGTTATGACCCATATAACGAATCAAAGAATATTCTCCAGAAAGGTATAAGCTAGAATATTCCTAGGAGCTATACCTAGATCTAAGGAAGAATTAAGGGCACACTATTATTGGAAGCCTTTCTTGGAGAGCAGCGTGTGGAGACTAGAGACAGCTCGGGGGAGGTCGGGTGGTATTGTGAGGGTCTCTAGATTGTACGTAGAGGTGCCTAACAATTTGGTATCGGAGGGAGGTTCGAGATGAGTGACCGGTGGGAAGGAGAAGACAACACCAATGAGGAGTGGACGAACCAGGAAATCGTGCTCGAATTATACGCTATGGCGAAGGATTCCAAGCAATTTCAAGAGTACGTGACTGGTTCCTTGGAGGTGATTCGTGAGCGGTTGGATACTATTGAAGATCAACTTGCTCAAGGAACCGTGACTGGTAAGAGCAGGGTGCTAGATCGTCTTCGCGTTCCACCTTTTACCGGTAAAGAATCTGCGGATGAGGCTATGAGTTGGCTTGAGATAGCAGCGAACTTGCTCACTGCACAGGGAGTAACTACCGAGCAGGCTATGATAGCTGTATCAGTAGCCTTGAAGGATAAAGCTGCGAGGTGGTGGACACGCATTCGAAATCAGCGCCAGTTAGCTCACCAGGAGATGATTGCAACTTGGGAGGAGTTCTCTGAGCTATTTAAGGAGTATGCTCCTCGGTTCGATGTGTCTCATGCAAGGCGTGAATTGCGACATTTAGAGCAAGGGAAGATGACCTTGGACGATTACATTGAGAAATTGAGTCAATTACTTTGCCGTGTACCTGACGTGTCTGTCAACCAGCAGAAGGATTATTTTGTAGATGGGCTGCGAAGTGCTAACTTGCGTAGACATCTTAACTCGGTAATTCAGTCCAAGACTTTAGAGGAGCTGTTCGAATATGCTCGCTTGCTAAATGAGGAGGATAAGGTGTTTAAGGAGAATGAGCGACATGGCAAGAAGCGTGGTAGGAGCACCTCTCCAAGTCCTCGTGAGCACCAGGAGTATAGAGGGAATAGCCATCGTGCTAGGCCGAAGTCCAAGCTGGTAGCTTCTAGTTCTTATCGCACCGACAATCGGCCTAAGAAGATTGTCAAGGTGTTTGATAGTGAACGTTGCCACCTGTGTGGAGAGGTGGGACACTGGAAGGCCAATTGTCCAGGAGGAACAAGCCCAAGGGCAAGGGGTTCAATGGTGACAAGGACAAGGAGACACCTAAGAAGCTTCAGGAGATGGAGCGTGGAGAGGAACACAAGGGAGATAGTTCTAAACCACGAGGTAAATTTTTGTCTGTTCTTGCTCGACAGGTAAACTGCATGGCACGGGAGGAGCCACACACACGTGCTATTGTGGTGGAGGGACGACTTGGTGAACGTCCAGTGCGAATCCTCTTGGATAGCGGAAGTAGCGATAACTTTGTATCAGCAAAGTTAGTGCAGGAGTGCAGCTTGCCCATGAAGACTGTGCCTCAATACGAGATTGAGGGCTCAGCTACTGTCACACAGAGCTGGAATGCTTGTGTGGAGGAGTTACAGCTGACGGTTGGCAAAACTCAGCTGGTGGAGACTTTCTTTCTTGCGGAGCTAGCGCGTGTGGACCTCATCCTTGGGATGAGCTGGCTGGAGCGTGTGGATCCTGAGATCAAGTGGAGCATCAAGCGAGTGAAGCTTGAGTACAGTGGAGTGAAAGACACTTGGTTTGGAACAAGGCTTGAGTCTCCAAACAAGTATCTTTCTACTATGTCTTTGAAGAAATATCTCCGTAATAAAGAAGATCAAGTCTTTCTGATGTATATACGTGAGTTAGATTCTTCTAATGTCACATTGGGCGAGGCTGCTGTGCAAGTTGTCCTTGAGGAATTTGCTGATGTCTTCCCTCCTGAGCTACCTCATGGCTTACCACCTGCAAGAGGTGTGGAGCATGAGATTGTGTTGGAACAGGGTACGAAAGCCATTTACCGTAAGCCGTTCCGACTGAGCCATGCTGAGGAGCAAGAGGTTAAGAGACAAGTGATGGAGCTATTGGAATATGGCTTCATACAACCGAGCAAGTCTCCATTTGGTGCACCAGTATTGCTTGTCAGGAAGAAGGATGGCACCATGAGGATGTGCATAGACTACAGAGCTCTCAACAAGCAAACAGTGAAGGACAGGATGCCCATGCCACGTGTGGATACTATCATGGATCATCTCGGTGGAGCCAGAGTGTTCACCAAGATAGACTTGCGTAGCGGGTATCATCAGATTGCTGTGAAGGAGGCAGATATCTACAAAACTGCTTTCAACACTAGCTTCGGGCATTTTGAGTTCACTGTTATGCCATTTGGCTTAACAAATGCCCCAGCCACATTCACTCGGTTGATGACTGAGGTGTTTGGTGACTACTTGCATGACTTTGTGGAGATCTTCCTCGACGATATTCTTATTTACAGTAAGAATATGAAGGAGCATGTGGAGCATTTGCGGAGAGTTCTTCAATTGCTGAGGAAGAACAAGCTCTATGCAAAGAAGAGCAAATGTGCATTTGCTCAGTGCGAAGTGGAGTATTTGGGTCACATTGTGACGCCAAGTGGAGTGAAGACTGATCCACAGAAGGTGGCAGTGGTGGAGCAATGGCCAGTTCCTAGCAATGCACAAGAGTTACGGAGTTTCTTGGGCATGGCTGGTTATTACCGGCGGTATGTCAAGGATTATGCCAAGAAAGCTTCTCCGTTAACTAGGTTGCTAAGGAAGGACGTTCCCTTTGCATGGAGTGCTTCAGAGGAGAGCAGTTTCCAAGCTTTGAAACAAGCTTTGGTACGTGCACCAGTTTTATGTATTGCAGATCCCTCTAAGCCTTATGAGGTATCGTGTGATGCAAGTGGAGTGGCCATTGGAGCTGTACTTATGCAAGAGGGAAGGCCTATTGCTTATGAGAGTCGTACTTTGAATCCTGCAGAGCAACGGTACTCAACGTATGAGCAAGAACTACTGGCTATTGTTAATGCATTACGAGTTTGGAGGCACTATCTTTATGGTGCAAGTTTCAAGGTGTTTACAGATCACAAGCCTTTGGTGTATCTGTTCACACAGAAAGAGTTAAACTCTCGGCAAGCTCGCTGGATGGTTAAGCTCATGGAGTTTGGCGAATTTCCTATTGAGCATCGCGCAGGAAAGACTAACGTGGTGGCAGATGCTTTGTCACGCGTTAGGAGAGCCACAGTAGTGGGAGAATTCCAAACACGCTTATGTAATGCATTAACAAGGACGGTCAGTGAGTTTAGCCAAGTAGTTCAACATGCTCAAGCACAAGACGCCGAGGTGCAGGAGCTCAAAGGACAGCTAGAGCCACCATTCTCATTTCAGGATGGGGTTTTGTACTACAATGGCCGTGTGTACCTTCCTCGTGTGGACCATTTGATCAACCAGGTACTATATTTTCATCATGATCGCCCGGAGGCTGGTCATTTTGGGGGGAGGAAAACGTATGAGTTGATCAAGAGGAGGTTCTACTGGAGGAATATGAAAGCTGATATCATAGAGTACTGCAGGACTTGTGACAAGTGTCAGCAAGTAAAGGTGCCCAGGGAGAAACCAGGTGGGCTATTAGTACCATTGCCTATTCCAGACAGGCGATGGGGCAGTATCTCTATGGACTTTGTCACCCATTTGCCAAGGACACAGAGGCAGAATGAACAGGTGTGGGTCATTGTGGACAGGTTGACAAAGTTTGTCAAGTTAGTTCCCTTGGGGAAGAATGTGAATGCATCCGAGCTGGCTACGATGTATTTACAACATGTATTTCCTATCCACGGATTTCCAGATGATATTGTAAGTGATAGGGACTCCAAGTTCACTTCTAGCTTTTGGAGAGGCTTTTCTAAGTGCATAGAAGTGAAGCTTAAGCTGTGTAGCGGAGATCATCCCGAAACAGATGGGCAAACAGAGAGGGTGAACCAAGTTCTGGAAGATATGCTAAGGTGCACTATTAACCAGAAGGAAGGTCAGTGGGATAAGTATATTCCATTACTCGAGTTTGCTTATAATAACAGCCAGCACAGTGGCATTGGAATGAGTCCATACTATGCTATGTTTGGACGACATCCCAAGACAGCTTTTGAGCTCGGTTTAGCAAGTAAGAAGGCTCAAGGCAACATGGATGAGGAAGCTAAAGATCTGAGTGTTGAACTTGAAAACATTCAGAGTTTGTGCAAGAAGAACTTACAAGCAGCTCAGAGCCGAGCTATCAAGTTTGCTAATGAGCACAGAAGCTTCCGAGAGTTCCAGGTGGGGGATTATGTATATCTCCGAGTGGTATTTGCCACACATGTAAGGCGGAACACAGTTGTGGCCTTACGGAAGGGACGCAATGATAAGTTGTCTCCCAGGTACTCAGGTCCTTATGAGATTCTGGAGCGTATCGGTAAGGTGGCATATCGACTACGGCTGCCAGAAGGAGTGAGGGTGCACCCAGTGTTTCACGTTAGCCAGTTAAAGAGAGTACTCACAAGGAACGAGTCCCGGGTAGATTCTTTGTGGATGTACGAGGCTAATGATACAGGACCAATTGAGTAAGTTATACTGCCCTTGAGGACAAGGACTTGCTAATGGGGGGTTATGACCCATATAACGAATCAAAGAATATTCCCAGAAAGGTATAAGCTAGAATATTCCTAGGGAGCTATACCTAGATCTAAGGAAGAATTAAGGCACACGTATTGGAAGCCTTTCTTGGAGAGCAGCGTGTGAGACTAGAGACAGCTCGGGGGAGGTCGGGTGGTATTGTGAGGGTCTCTAGATTGTACGTAGAGGTGCCTAACACTTCTCATATTATATTAAATTAATATTCCAAGCCGAGATTAGGGAAAAAAATAAAATCCATCTCACAAACACACACACACACACACACACACAAATCATAAAGCTTAGTGTTGAAAAAAAACAAGAGAAAAGCTTATCCTTTATATAACTTTGAAATTTCAGTGGTTTTGAAGTTTCGATTCGAACATTCAACAATACCTTTGAAGTTAAAGTTCGGATATAGGGAGGTGTTATAATACTAATTCTGTTAATGATGTATATTCGTTTGTTGAAGTGCATTTGGAGGATTACGTTTAATTTTAAAGAATTTATAAATAATTTTTTAATATGTAATTAAGGCTTTCTTTAATTATATCATAACAAATAGGCATTTTAAATCTTTAGTAAATAATATTGAAATAAGAAGGGCCGCCTAATGAACAGTTTACGTCGTAATAAATAGGCATTTTAAATCCGTATTGAAATAAGAGAGGCCACATAATCAACAGTTTATGTCATAATAAATGCTTAAGGGGTCATTTAATTAATAGTTTATGTCATAACATATAAGCCATTTTAAATCCTCATACACAGTATTGAAATAAGAGGGCGCATAATTAACAGTTTATGTCATAAATAAATAGGCATTTGAAATCCGTCGTAAACAAATATTGAAATAGAAGAGCCGCCTAATAAACAGTTTATTTCATAATAAATAAGCATTTTAAATCCGTCATAAACAGTATTGAAATAAGAAGAGCCGTCCAATAAACAGTTTATGTCATGAGAGGCCGCCTAATGAACAGTTTATGTCAAAATAAATAAGCATTTTAAAATTCCTCGTAAACAGTATTGAAATAAGAGGGGCCGCCTAATGAACAGTTTATGTCAAACTAAATTAAGCATTTTAAATTCCTCGTAAACAATATTAAAATAAGAGGGGCCGCTTAATGAACAGTTTATATCATAACAAATAAAATTTTAAATCCCTCGTAACAGTATTAAAATAAAAGGGGCCGCCTAATGAACAGTTTATGTCATAATAAACAGGCATTTTAAATCCCTCGTACACAGTATTGAAAAAAGAGGGGCCGCCTGATCAATAGTTTCTCATTGCAACAATTTGTGTCAAGGTTGAGTGTTTTGGGTACATTCTCGAGATTAGTTTACCATGGCGCTCCACAATTCAGAAGGTAATATATCTAGAATATGCATCATTTAATTACTCATATATAACATTTATATTTACATGTTTATATACATAAACTTGAGTTAAATTAATAAAGAGAGACTCTATACTTCAAGTTCTAATTTGACATATCACTGTTCAGATCCGATTGTCCTGGATGACTCCTCTAGCTCCAAGGACCTTACTAAGGACGAGTTTGCATTGCACCGTGCAAGCAGGGAGGCAAATTTAATGTTGGTGAAGGACTTGCTTGGAAGTGATGAAGTCAAAACGAAAATACTCAAAAAGGACAGCGATGGCGACACGGTTCTTCATGTTGCCAGCACTGTCGATGTTCTTAGGTTTCTTTGAATGAGCTAGGTGATACTGCAGAAGAGGGAAATTTGCCAACCAAATCCACGTGGTTTCACAGTGCTCCATAAGGCTGTTTTGGGGAAAGATGGACATGCTTATGGTGTTGGTTGACTTCCTGGAGGATCGACTAGTGGATGTGATTTTCAGAGAGGCCGATGACAACTCGACAGTTCTACATCTTGCTGCCCAGATTGGTAATTTGAAGGCTGTCGAGATCTTCCTCTCTAAATTGGGCGATGAAGCCAAAGATGAAATTCTTCGAACAGATGATTTCGGTAGAACAGTTGTTCATTGTGCTGTTGCATGTGGGGACATACAAGTGTTCAAGGAGATAATGTCTAGGCTGAGCGATGATTATGAAATTCATTGTGAAAAAGACAGTGATGGTAACACAATCCTTCATACAGCTGCTGAGAAGGGTAGTGTTAGCATTGTGGAGTTTCTTTTAGAGAGACTAGGAGAGCAAAGGTTCTAAAGATGCGATCCAGCAGAAAAAACGATTCCAACGTAAATGTTCTTCATGTAGCTGCTTTTGAGGGAAAGAAGGATGTTCTCGTAGTATTGCTTGGCAAGCTTGGCAACGAAGCAAAGCGTGTGATACGTGAGAAGGGTGGTTTTAGAGGTAACACAGTGCTTCATGCAGCTACTACATCTGGTCAGCTTGACATTGTGAAGGTTGTGGTGACTAAGCTAGGTCGTCAAGCACGCATATCATCAATGAGAAAAATATCGCAAAAGAAACAGTTCTCCATACCGCTGCTGAGCATGGGAACATTGACATGGTAAATTTAATCTTATGGAAGTTAGGTGGACATGCCCAAGATGCAATACTTGAACAAGACATGTTTGGTAACACAGTCCTTCGTATAGCAATTGAAAGTGGCAATGTCGATAAATTAAAGACACTCATGGATAAGCTTGGTGATAGAGCAAAGGAAGGGATTCATAAAAACAGGAACAAAACCAGAATCTTCTTCATGCAGCTGTACGTGGTGGCAATAAAGACATTTTTAAAATGTTGATGCTGGAATTGGGTACTCAAGCCGAGGATGCAATTCGACAGGCAGATGATGATGGTAACAACCCTCTTCACTTTGCTGTTATGTACCAGAACAGCAACATGTTAAGGAGATTGTTGAGCAAGGTGGTCGTGACCTTTTACAGCAACGCAATTGCAAAACTGCAACACCCATACACCTAGCTGCTTCAATGTGGAAGGAGGAGGATTTATTCCAAACTAATGAATATTAATGTGCAAGAATTGAAAGGTATGCTTACTAAACCACACCGTTTTGAAATGATGCTCAATATATTACTTTACAGATATTCTCGACAAGGGTCGCGCTCTGCACGTTGCTTGTGAATTAAGCAACAAGTATTTGGTGGAGACTTTGCTTGATCAAAATACTGAAGGAGCTATGAAAATTAAAGATATTATGGCACATGACGAGTTGTTTCTAGGTAACACTGCTCTTCACGCAGCTGCAATTGGAGGAGATATTGACATTTTTAAACAACTGTTGGATGTGGCTGGTTCATCGTGCAACGACGTCAACAAAGTTAAAAATTGGTACGGGCAACACTTTGCATTTTGCTGCAGCAGGAGACAATTACGAGCTGGTTCAATATTTAATTAAGGAGAAAGGTGCTAATCCAGCTCAAGAGGATAATGCAGGTGTGACACCATTGCATTTTGCTGCTAGAAGCGCATCTCAACGTGTTTTACAGCTCATAAGTAATTCACTTAGGACGGATTACAATATTAATAGGTTAACGGCGGCTGGTCTTAGTCCTTTACATTATGCAGCATGGAATGGCAACAAGAGGCTATTGACTGGTTACTGGGAGCAGAAAAGACAATAAGGACCAAATTGATTTGGAAGTAAAAGACAAAGTGGAAAATCTGACGCCTTGGTTATGGTCAGTTCTAAGTTCTTTCCTATAGGAAAGATAAATTGAAAACTTTGGTGATTGCCCATATTAGCAAAGGAAAGAATCCGTTTACAGATGACATTCAGAAGCTTCTTGAAGATCATTTGAATCTTGATGGCCAACTTTTGGATGTTGCATGCTGGGAGACGTTGAAAGGATGCTCTGATGGAAAGCTGAGTTTGAGTCTAAGTTTGATTTCATGTGTGGCTGCCTATGGTGACGCTACTACAGCTTCAAAACTTGCAGATGAGCTACAAAAGGTAAACGACAGAACAATTGTGCAGAAGTTGTTGCATCAATCTCGACCATTGGAATTTGTTGCTATGCGTGCCAATGCTGACGAAAGTAGGGTGGGTGTGGCACAGATATTTCTGGCAGTAATGGAAGAAAATGAGGCGCTTCCTAAGCAACTAGAGTCTAATTTCAACAGAGTGCTACAGAGTGGGGGAAAAGAAGGCTTAGAGTTTGCGAAACTCTTGGTGAAACACATGCGACCATCTCAGGTACATAACTTATTACAAGCTGAATTATCTTCTAGAATGATGATTGACAACCCCAAACTAAAGATGATAATGGAGGATAATTTAAAGAACCTAAGGTCGGTGTATAAGTTCAAGGTTGAGAATTTCTCTGATTTGGTGCATGATGTGCCTTTGGCTTACTGGATGGCACGTCTTCACCAAACTTTGCGAATGGCAGAAGTATTCCATACATCAACATCAACTGAACAAGAGGAAGCAGAAACAAGATCCAAAAGCGCAGGCCATTCAAGCGAGTCTACAGCCAACATCATGTTATTCATTGACGAGCTTACCAGCAATCAGACTAAAGACACAAGTAAAGATGTGGTGGTGCTAGATGGCTATCCCAACAACGTGGGCAACCGCACTGGCCGGACAGCTTTACATTGGGCGGTCATCTTTGGTGACAAGGAGATTGTCAAGGAGCTTGATGGATACCCAAGGTGCAAGCGGGACGTGGTCGACAAGTTTGGAAAGCCACCTTACTGGTATGCAACGTTGCACCCGGATAAATACGAGGATATGCTGGACTACCTCAAGTGGGATAAGTACTACGACAACCTGCAGAGGGATCGGGACTGGTACATTGATGCACTCAATGCCATCCTGGTTGGAGCTGCATTGATTGCAACCGTCACATTTTCTGGTGTGTTACAGCCCCCACTTCAGTATCCCATCAGCGACCCCAACCCAAATTCAGCTATTAAGTATGTGGCCATCAACAGAGGGGACGTACAGACATTTTGGGTGTTGAACAGCTTGTCCTTCTTCTTTAGCATGGCTAGTGCTCTGGCTGGGGTCACCGGAGTGTTACCCAACGTTGCAGTTTTCAATTTACAATCTGGTGGAGAATATTCGGGAACTGTTAGTTGGAGCTGCTGTCTTGCTTGTCATGTCCATAATCTTTGTTCTTGCTGCTTTGCATCGGCTGGTTTGGCGGTGTTACCAAAGGTGCTGAAGTTACAAGCTAACATGAATAGTCACAACAGTCGTTGGAGGATGCTTTTGCGTATACAGGCTTTGGAAATTTGTCAAGGCTGTTAACACTCTTACACCTGACAATCCATGGAGACTTCGTGTGGATCCATTCATTCGTCGCCTTTGGTCTACAGCAAGGAATATGTGGAATAGTAAACGAGAGGACATGATAGAACCAGTACACTCTGCAGTGGATCAACCCATCATCAAACCTACCAACAACAAGCAAACCTATCATCAAACTTGCCAACAACTAAACCAGCGCGGCTCAATCCGCTCCCACATTGTAGATTCGGGTGGGTATGCTCATGGGTGTGTGAATGGCTATGTTCCTTATGTTTGGGACGATGGCCTGTGGGATGAACCGTTTGCTAAGAAGGAGAACCGCATCGATATTTCAATTGAGGATTGAGAAATGATGGGCATAATAAAGTTCAATAAAGAGAGTCCGACAAAAAAAGAGGGTTCCGGGCTTCCGGGCTTGGACCCGGAATATTCTAAAGAATCTACCAGAATATTCTTAGAATATTCCTAAATATTCTTAGAATTTAGGATTTTGGCTCAGTCGGCAATTAACAACAAAAAATATTTAATCATAGCCATGTTTATACTGTATTATTAAAGTTTTATTTCAACACCAAAGAGTACAATTCAACACTTGTCACTTCTTCTTACGATTGAGCAATGCTGCAATTCGTGAACCACCAGTCCTACTTGACGTCGCTATTGGTTGGGTTGGGATTTCCTCTGGCTGGATGTTCTCTTTAATCCTGTTCATAGCAATTCTCCCGAGCTCAGGGTTCTTCTCAGTCCCAACAATGTTTCTCCCCAGCTCGATAGCTGCAAGCATTGAGGACCCCGTACCACTGCCTATATCCCAGATAAGATCACCTGGCCGGGTGAGTCGTTCTATCACGAGCTGCATCAATCGAGTGCTCTTCGGTTGGTAGTCCATCCTGCATGTGAAGATAATGGTAAATACTTAATTTGTTGAAATGAAATGCCTACCATGCTTCTTGGAACCGCTCAGGATTATCAACAAGAATTGTTGATGACAAACGCAGTGGATTATCGCGCAATCCTCTAGATGCATCTTGGAAGACAAGAAGGAGCAGGATGCTCTCCTGTTAAAACATCAAAATCATTAATGAACTTCATGAATAAAGAAAAAAGTACCTTCATCTTGTTGCGGTAGCCCCAACCACGCCCTCTGTAGATGTAGTACGTTGCAGCAAGTTGAAGGTCCACCACACTTGCAGCTCGGACAACTTGATCCCAGGTGTTTGCTGCAGCAAACACAACCAACCAACCATTTGCAGCCATATGCATACCTGCAAACTGGAGTGCTTCATCGAACTTCACTGGATCAAGGTAGAGGTATGGCGTATCACTCGTTGTATTTCCTGGCAAGGTCCCATTTGGAAGGTCGAAGATCACCAAGTTGAAACCATATTCTCCCGCAATATGCTGGTAGCGAGTCTGGCTGTCAGCTGTATGGTACCTGGCCACCTGTGTCTGAACTTTTCTATAAGGAACCAGTCTAGCGTCAGGAACCTCCTCTTCCTTCTCATCCGTGAGCACGGCCTGTTGCATCTCCTCGATGTCATCAATCGCCAAGAAATTATCACCTCGAGTTGTAGCAAGTAGAAGGGACGAATGTGACCAAGTCATCCTTGATGTCCATGGTTCCCTGCGATGGTAGCACTTCAGATAAATTGAAGAAGGCAGCTGGATCGCGAGTAGTGGAGGTGCCAGCTACTGTATCTGAGGTCTTCTTTGACTGCTGCACAGGCTGACGCCGCTTTGCCTTGGCCTTTGTCTTCTTAATGAAGTCGACCTCTGCCGGATCCCATGAGATGCATGGGAGATCTTTTGAGTGTTCATTGTAGAGATCCTTCTCCCATGTTGGTGGTTGCCCAGGTGGATAATCAAGCCAGAACGGTACGTGTACACGCTCGAACTCTGTCAGGCCAGATCTTGTCTTCGACCACATGTGTGGTGCTTCCATGTAATCTGACCAGAATACCATAGTCTGTGTGTGAGGCACCTTTCTCGCTGCGACATACCTGTAATGAACATATAGTAGTGTCAGAATGTAACAATGTCAAGAAGATCATCCTTACCTCCAAATCATCCTTCTTGCTGTCTCTTCGTGTTCGAGGAACTCTTTCGGCTCTATGGAGTAAGTGAACTTCACACACTCATGGAATGGCTGGAACATCACGTTCTTGCATTTTACCCGCACTTCATCGCACCAAGTCGTGAAATCTGTAACCGGCCTGCTCCACTCGCCATCCTCGATGAGTCCCGTGAGAATCTGTACTGCCTCCTCTCTGATTGCCCGCCAATACAAATCGATAGTAAACCACCTTATCCACTCCTTATCCTGAACACCCGGCAATCCAAGTGTCCTGCTCTCTCTTCAGATCGAGACGTACCAGTTTATTGAAGTACATGATTCTCGTCTCGTTTGGAATTCTCGCCCTTGAAAGCGCGTACAGCTTTTCCAACCCCATCCATCTGCATTGTTTCCATGTGATTTGGGTCACCTTGTCGAACCACTCTTCACCCAATGCAGGATCGATGATGGCTAAGATCTTCATCATGCGCTTGTCATGCTTAATGTAGACCTGTTGTTGCTCCTGGTATTTGTTGCCTTTGGATGCCCTTGCAGCCTTCTCAAGATCATCCTCAATCTCACTCTGTAATTCACAGACGTAATCAACTAAGTGATATAAGTGTGAGACATGGTACCTCAAAAAAGATCTTTGCACAGATCAAATTCGGAAGTGGATGCCAAGCTTGTTGTCCAGTCGCGCTTTCCTTCCACTTTCTTATGTCATCTCGTTCCTTGTCACTGAGCCTGGCCAAGATCTTCGCTGTGCCCTCCTCACTGGTGCAACATGTCTTCACAGATAGCAGAAGATGTGGCAGTGTGGTTTGCACTGCCGTTGCGGAGGAACTGCATATTTGAAAAGCTCGAAGTTAGTTAATCCTATGATCTAGAGGTCACTCTGTTTACCTATTAATTTGCTGAAACATTGTCACAAGCTGAAGATTATCCATGACCCCAGCACGGATGAAGCCTGAACGCACTCTCACTGCCCACTGAATCTTATCTTCCGTGTCTTCTGTGTACAGCTTCTGAAGCACCTTTAGCCTGTGATTACCATCCCAACAGATGAACTTCTTCATCGAAAGCATTGGTGCCCATTGCCGGAACATGTCGGACTGAAGCTCCTCCTCAAAAGCCAAATGCTGAGCATACATCGCTTCATCGCTTCTCAATGCTGCCAGATCTGCATCTGTCATGGGGTCCCCAACTTGAAGGATGAACTGAGTGGTGTTGCGCAAATAACCAACTGCCTTCTTGAAACTCCTAGTCAAAGATTCCAGATCCGCTGGATTGACTCTCCGCACCTGCTCATTTCCCAGAATTCGGCAAATAGGGACATCCGGTGCCTCTCCATATTCTCGGATTGTGATCTTCGCGAGAAGACGCACTGCACTCTCCGAATGCATGCTGGCTGCAATGTTGTAAACTTCCTCATTATCTGGCACTTCTGCTTTCCCCTTCTTCTTCTTCTTAGCAGCCTCTGAATCTCCAGCAGCTTTGCGTCGTCTCTTCTTGCTCTTGGGTTCATCCTCTTCGTCACTCGACAAAGTCACTGCGCATGATGCTTGTGTGCCTTCTGTCTGCTCCTGTGTCTCCTGTGGTAAGACATCATCCTCAACTTCTTCAACAAAGTCTGATTGTTCTTGTTGGGGTTGAACTACATCCTCTTGCTCTCCTGACCAGTCCTGCTGGCTTGCCTGTTCAACTGGAGCATCACTTGAAGGTCCTTGTTCCTGAACCACAGCCAGCTTCCTACTTCCTCTCCCACGACCCCGACGCCCTCTCTGAATTGCAGCTCTAGCTTCTGCTTCTCTCTCAGTAGGCTCCTTCATCTTCTTTTCTTGTAAACGTTGTGAAGAGCGCATCTACAAAAGCAATAAGGTTTAACAAAAAACTGTAATAAATGTTCAAAGATGTTTAATAAAAATTAAAAAAACATACTAGCCCTCACAGTCGGCGTGCCGACTGAGAGAGCAGTTGCTGTAAGTCCCAGTCGGCATGCCGACTGGGACTGGCAACAAAGGGAGCCCAGTCGGCATGCCGACTGGGCCTGGCACAAAGGGAGTCCCAGTCGGCATGCCGACTGGGACTGGCACAAAGGGAGCCCAGTCGGCATGCCGACTGGGACTGGCACAAAGGGAGCCCAGTCGGCATGCCGACTGGGCCTGGCAACAAAGGGAGCCCAGTCGGCATGCCGACTGGGACTGGCATCAAAGGGAGCCCAGTCGGCATGCCGACTGGGACTGGCATCAAAGGGAGTCCCAGTCGGCATGCCGACTGGGACTGGCAACAAAGGGAGGCCCAGTCGGCATGCCGACTGGGACTGGGAACGAAACAAGGCCCAGTCAAAATGCTAGGTGGGACTAGAACAGTCAACCCTAGTCAAAATGCTGACTGGGGCTGGAACAGTCAACCCCGGTCAAAATGTTGACTGGATCTGGAACAGTCCACCCCAGTCGGCCTGCCGACTGGGACGGACAACGAAGTCAGTCCGAGTCGGCAGGCCGACTCGGATTTCTTGCAACTGTGAAGAGATGTAAAAAGATGAACAGATCATGAAAAGATCATGAGCAGATCATGAAGAAATCAGAAAATACTCACCCCCTCAATGGAAGCCTATTGTGATTAATCCCTGGAGCCACACTTGCTCCACGCTATGCCCCCAAATGCGCCGCTGCTCCACGAAAACCTAGCCGCCCTCGCTGCCCTAGCCGCCCTAATTGCAAAACCCTAGCCGCCCTAAATCAATTAAAAACCAACCTAATTTCTGTAAACATATTGCATGCATGATCGCCACTTGTACATAGTAAAACTTTTTAATTTACAAAAAACCTACCCAGACGCAGTAAATTAATTTCACTCTTCTACCCAGACGCACGCAATTAATATTATTTTTAATATTTGTCAATGAAATGATTGCCTCACGACTGACAAACACATTAACCATCGTGTGTAATATGTTCATTGTCTTTGAATTTTAACTTTTGTTTGTTCCATTTTTGCTACATGGCAAGAATCAGCTACAATGGTGTTGACAAGGACTTCCCTGCAGATGAAGATGGTATTGCATTTGTCTTTGAAACAGATCTCAGGTCTGCATTTGACATTCACCTTGGCAATCTTTTAAAGTGCTGCATTTGATGTCTGTTGTTGGTGGAGATGCTGCGAATGTTGAGGTAGAACCAGAAGGGGCAAGAGCTAGCAGTTTTGTGTATTACACACTTCTTCCTTCCAAAGGACCGCTATTCCGGTTGGAGACAACAGATCGGGACAATTCTATGGTAACAATACTTCGCAATAGTCAGAGATGTAGGATTGGGAAGCAACTGGTGGTCTCGTCATCGATTCAGCAAGTTGCTGAGGTCCCAGAAGATTGCAACGGAAATGTGATTTACGAGTTGCCAGCACACGAAACAATGAAGGACAAGTACAAAGGGATGAATAGGAAGGATGGGTGTGATTACTGGACTCAACGCTGCACAACACATTGGAATGTTCCAGCTCGTGTTAGTCGCAGTTCATGTATTGGCCACATGAAATGCGTAAAGGAAACATGTCCGTTCATCAGCTTCAGTAAGAAAGCAAATGACTGCCAATTTAAGGGCACCATTGATAAAGTCCAGTTATCTTCAGATGGTAGAGTGCTTGGAATGAAGTGTGTGCATTGCAACAATGAGCCCCTTCTAGTGCAGACATGCTCCGTTGTTGCATATTACATAATTCCAGATGATATCACATGCACGAGGCTTTTCATCCATCTTGGAGAACATCAACACCCACGTAGACCACCCGAATCCATGGTCTCTAAAGACAGAGCTAAGGAGACAATCAACAAAGCAGTCGCTGCAACCCCAAGAACTAATCAACGTGTCATAGAGTTTCAAGCAGCACGCAATATAATTTTGGAAAAACTGGTAACAGATTCTGGAGATGTATCATACGACAAGGTTCTGTCAGATCTACTACCACTCACAAATCACCGCCGGTAAGCAAAAAAATTATTATTTCCTTTTGGAGATGCTTAACCTTTCCAATGTAGAACAAGAGAATGGATATCTCAGGCTAGAACAACAGACACTCGTTTCAAAGAAGGTTACGAAGGACTTCTGCAGTTAAAGAAGAAGCTATCAATCCCATTCATACATGTTATCCACATACCCGGAATGGACCTCAACGGAGCTGAAGAGCAGCCTTTAATCTTCAAAATGACAGTTGCCGGCCCAGGATCCGGAATAGACTACATTAGAAGGTGTCAATCTGGAGGTGATCTCGAACAGCAGTGGGTGGTGCTAGACCACACATATCGTATTGATGATTGGTGTACACTGGGAATACATCTCTATGATCCATTGTAAGTATTAACATATCTATGTTTTAAAATACTTACTAATATAATGCACTTATGTTTGTGAGTTTAAGGTCGATGGTGACACTTGCTTATGGTGACATGATCAGGGAGGATAGTGTGGCGGTGATCAAATTTTTGAACACTATGCTTCAAGTGTGCAGCAAGCAAGGACTTCATAATGTGAACTTTGCGGGGTTCATGTCAGATGAGTCAGGTGCAATTTGGTTAGCATTGCGTCAAGTTTTCAACAATGGGTCAAAGATGAGAGGAAGAGAAAGGAGTTGTTTGTTCCATTACATGCAGTCAGTGCGTCAAGTTACAAAGAAGTGGATACTTGAGGAACACAGGGAGGAGCACATGAACCTTGCACGCTCATGGCCTGCAGCACTAACCAACCAAGATAAGTTGGAACGACGAGTAATGTTGGAGTCATTTTGGGAAGGCAGGTCCAGTAACGTTAGCGCTTTGCAAACATGGCTGTCATGGTGGGCAAGACATGAAGATCATATTTCCATGACAGAGATAATTGACTTGACAGAAGATGGTGTTGCGAATGTGCCTACCACTAACAACTCCGAAGTTGTTCATGCAAGAGCACGAAGAGCAAGGCTGACGAAGCGTGTTCCTTTGTTGGAGGCAACAATGTTAGATTTAACAGATGCTGTTTTCCAAAGTGCAAAGGTCAAGGCATCATTTGAAGGGAGATATTCAGGCACAGGTCCTTCCATGGAAACTCTTCTGAAACGTGCACAGCAGAAACTTTCAGCGGGAAAATCAGTGTCTCCAACAACTTTTGCAAATCTTGTTAGTGATGAAGAGCATCTTGCAAGTCCAGAGTTTGCCTCTACAACAAATGTTCGTGTTCGAACCGTTCGTCAACCGTCAACTGGGGACCATGGGATTGATGCACTTCGTACACATAGACATGACACACAATATGCAGACAAGTCATCCCAAATGCACGCAGGAAAAAAACTCAAGTTTCAAGATGTCAATGTCACTGAAAGAGAGACGTTGATGACTCAGTGGGCCATCAGACGCATTGGGGAGGCAAGTCAGGTGAAATGTCTAGGTCTCACTCAGGACGGTAACAGCAAGTGTGGCAGACCCATAGGATATCCACATCGTGTACCGGCACCAGGATTTCACGGTAGACGGCAATATACAAATGCATTTGGGAACATTGAGTTCACTCATCAGATGCTATGGTTCTGCCCACGCGATTCTTGTTGCTTCAGACGACCATATGCAGGGATTCCTCCTGAGAGTATTCCAGAAGTTCCAGAGGTTTGGCCAGTTCAAAAAGGAACAAACTTGAATGCAAATGAGGTTGAAGCTCTTCTGAAAGCAGGATTCAAGTTGGAGGGATTTGAAGAAATGGTAGACGACAGTAGTAGCCGAATGGATCGAACACCATCACCACCAAGAGGAGAGGGAGCACATAGAGTACCAACATACCATGGACGGAGTGTGCGAACACCAACAAGAATGTCCAAGGAACATGAGAAACATTACAACCAGGCAAAGATTCTTCAAGGTCGGATCAACAACGTGGAGGTGGTTCAAAGAGGGAAGACTGAGGCCTTCATTGTCTCTGCAGGCATGCAATCTGCTAAGGTAACAATTTCTGCTGTTCCGTCATGCACTTGTGCAACTTTTCAGAAAGCCAAGAACTGGAGCCCCTGCCAACACATGTATTTTGTGTACACTCATGTTCTTGGATTAGACCCAACGATTACTTACTTCTTACAGAGGCGGACCCTTACTCCAGCAGAAGTGCATCGGTTATTGGTTGGTTGCAAGCGCAATGTCGAACCTGCGACTTTTTAAGTTTAGTCGGTATAGTAAAGTCTAGTCGGCAAATAATTAGCGTTTTTCACTTGTTGGTCGGCATTTTATATGAAAGTTAAAGATAATCTACTTGGCAGAATATTCTAGAATATTCCCTTTTATTTGACAGAATATTCCTGGATATTCGGGAATATGCGAAAAGCCCGTTGTACGAAGCCCGGTTTTTGCCAATCCTCCAATAAAGATACAGTTGCTATAAATGTAAGTGTGTGTATACACTTTTAAGTTATCCAATCCCTTACGGCAGCTTCATATAATAAAATGTAATGGACTAGCCAGGGATTGTGTGCATAAATACTGGCCTTTTCAAAAGTTTTCTATTAAAGAATACATAGTTTTGTTACTTACACCTTCACCTTCACCTTCATCATGCGTTTGTGTCACCATGGATGTGCTTGAGTTCTTGTAGCTTCTCCTCCTGTAGAGGATCCCATCCAAAGTACTTGCAGACCTCCTCCAGACTCTTCCCCTTGGTCTCCGGCACAACGAAGTAAATAAACACCACCGACGCCACTTGCGATGGAGGTGTACACAAAGAACGCCCCGGAGGTAGTCAAGGCAGCACCACGCACGGAGCATAAGTGGGAAGATCTCCGATGTCAGGACGTATACGGTCGGTCCAAATCCGATAGAAAAGCTCGCCATGAACCCACATATAGCAACCATAGCAATGGCAAGAACCGCCGGGGAGGAGTGTTCAGTTGCCGACGTGTCCCCGTGGGAACATGACTGCGACCGTCGCAAGCGCTGTCGCCATCCCTGTGGAGCTGATCAGCAGCAGCGGCCTCCAGATGGTTGCAACAAGTATGAACAGCGTCTTGGTGAGACCGACCGCGATGGTCATACCCAGGACTGCAGTCCTTCCCTTGATCCCTGCCTGGTGAAACACAGTCGGACTGTAGTACACCAGCGCGTCAACCCAGACGCCTGCTGGAAGAAATGTATACCCAGCGAGACGAGGAGCATCCTCCGAACCGGAGCGGACGGTAACAGTAACTGTCTCCACACCTCCCCTTGTTCCTCTTGCCCTTCCTTACTACCCTCAACTCCTCGTCGTCCTTGTTTCCCTCCGGTCCTGCCAGTACTGCACCGTCCTTCCCTACAAGCTCCACTTCCTCGCCCAGTGACTCCACTATAGCCATGAGACGGGTGTTTACTTCCTCCATATCCCCTACATATAGAAAAAAAGATTTATTTAAAAAGATTATAATAATTACAAATAGAGAAAATTATCAAAATGACCCTTTACTTTTATATAATGTCAAATTTACTACTAATCAAAACACACACAGACTATTGTTTAAAGCTAAATATATAATAAACAGATTGTTTAATGCGAAAATATATAACATTGCATGATGTGCGTATTAGCTGATATAACTCAAGGCCAATTTGAGAATTATATAAAACTAGAGGATCAATTTGATAATTATATAAGTTAGAGGGTCGATTTAATAATTTTTCCTTTATACCTGCACATGTTTTTGTAAGGACCTTCTTTGCCTCTGGTACCCGGTTCTGCATAATGAGCCACCGCGGTGACTCCGGCATGATAAAGATCCATTCATTCGTGTGGATTCATTCATTCGTCACCTTTGGTCTACAGCAAGGAATATGTGGAATAGTAAACGAGAGGACATGATAGAACCAGTACACTCTGCAGTGAATCAATGTATCATCAAACCTGCCAACAATTATCAGCGGGTTCAATCCGCTCCTACATTTTGGATTTGGGTGGCTATGCTCATGGGCGTTTTGCTGGCGTTTTCCTTATGCTTGGGACGATGGCCTGTGGGATGAACCGTTTGCTAAGGGAGAACCGCATCGATATTTCAATTGAGGATTGAGAGATGATGGGCATAATAAAGTTTAATAAAGATATAGTTGCTATAAATGTAAGTGTGTGTATATGTTGCACACTTTTAAGTTATCCATGACAATCCCTTACGGCAGCTTCATATAACAAAATGTAATGGACTAGCCAGGGATTGTGTGTGTAAATACTGGCTTTTCAAAAGTTTTCTATTAAAGAATACATATTTTTGTTGCATTACTTACACCTTCACCTTCATCATGCGTTTGTGTCACCGTGGATGTGCTTGAGTTCTTGTAGCTTCTCCTCCTGTAGAGGATCCCATCCAAAGTACTTGCAGACCTCCTCCAGACTCTTCCCCTTGGTCTCCGGCACAACGAAGTAGATAAACACCACCGACGCCACTGCAATGGAGGTGTACACAAAGAACGCCCCGGAGGTAGTCAAGGCAGTGGCCAAGCTGAGATAAGTGAGCGCAACCGTCCCACTTACACCACGGTTCACCGCGATGGACAGTGACATAGCACACGCACGGAGCGTAAGTGGGAAGATCTCCGACGTCAGGACGTAGACGGTCGGTCCGAATCCGATAGAGAAGCTCGCCATGAACCCACATATAGCAACCATGGCAATGGCAACAACCGCCGGGGAGGCGTGTTCAGTTGCCGACGTGTCCCCGTGGGCGCTGACGTGAAGCAGACGGAACATGACGGCGACCGATCCCTGTGGAGCTGATCAGCAGCAGCGGCCTCCGTCCGAACGTATCCAGCCAGATGGTCACAAACAAGTATGAACAGCGTCTTGGTGAGACCGACCGCAATGGTCATACCCAGAACTGCTGTTCTTCCCTTGATCCCGCCTGGTGAAACACAGTCGGACTGTAGTACACCAGCGCGTCGACCCCAGACGCCTGCTGGAAGAAATGTATACCAGCGATACGAGGAGCATCCTCCGAACCGGAGCGGACGGTAACAGTAACTGTCTCCATACCCTCCCCTTGTTCCTCTTGCCCTTCCTTACTATCCTCAACTCCTCGTCGTCCTTGTTTCCCTCCGGTCCTGCCAGTACTGCACCGTCCTTCCTTACAAGCTCCACTTCCTCGCCCAGTGACTCCACTATAGCCATGAGACGGGCGTTTACTTCCTCCATATCCCCTACATATAAAAAAAAGATTTATTATTTATCAAAATGACCCTCTACTTTTATATAATTATCAAAGTGGCCTTGAGTCACTAATCAGAACATAAACACACACACTATTGTTTAAAGTTAAATATATATAACACAAATGATAAATAGATTGTTTAATGTAAACATTGCATGTGTGTGTGGCGTATTATTAAGCTACAAGGCCAATTTGAAATTATATAAAACCAGTTTGATAATTATATAAATTAGATGAGCCACCGCGGTGACTCCGGCATGATAAAGACTGCTCCGAAAAGGAAGATGGATGGGATGCCACCGAATCCCAGTATTACCCTCCACCCGATGGTCTTCGGAAGGGGGAGAGTGCAAAGTTTGCCATGTAACCGATAAGTATTCTGTGTTAATAAACACTTCCGAAAACGGACACCAAGGAACCCCTACTCCCCGGTATATAATGTTTACTAGTTTAATAACATAATTTTGTTAATTATTCTAATTAGTAGTTTTAGTCCCCTTACTCTCTATTACGTTTTAAATATATTTCTGATGTGGATTAACTTTAAATTTGAGATATACACTTTTAATATCTCATTACTCTAAGAATATTGAGAAAGAGAATGATATTAATCTAATACTTAACTTATAGTGAATTAATTTAGATAAGTTTAAAACATTCAATTTTATTAGAGAAATTCATAGCTATGAATAATTTAAATATTCATTAAAGATTGATATATAATAATTAAACTTGTGACTTTACAAATATTGCTGATACTTATATATTTAAAACGAAAAATTAATTAAAATAATTAAAGTATTTATTAATTAACTTACCTGTATAACTGGAGCAATAATCATAACTCCAATACCCGAAAACACACGTCCAGTCATGAACTATGGGTCCAAAGTCATTAACAAAGCTCCAATGAAGAATATTCCTGATGTTACTGCCATTGTTTTCTTTCGGCCGAGTCTATCTGCAAACTTACTACTAATCAGAACACACACATGCATATATTGTTGAAATTGTTGAAAGATAAATATATAATAACACAAATGATAAATAAATGTTTAATACAAAAATGTATAACACTGCATGTGTGTGTGGGTATTATTAAGCTGACTCCGGCGTGATAAAGACTGCTCCGAAAGGAAGATGGATGGGATGCCAACCGATAAGAAAACGACACAAGGAACCCTACTCCCCGGTGGTGACAGCTCCGCTGTAAAGATATATAAGAGAGAGAGAGAGACATACACAATTTTTGCTATGTCAATTAAATAGTATAAATACAAATTCTAATCAGGAAAACTGTATTACTTTGTATATTTATGATGTACATTCATTTATATACAACTTTATCTAATCAGCATCACATGTCATTATATTAAGATAGAACATGATAATAAGTCTATTACTTAATAGTAAATTAGATAAGTTAAAAAACATTGGATTTTATTATAGCTAATGAGAAATTTAAATATTCCTTATATAGACTTTACTGATACTTAATTTCAATAATTAAAAAATATATTTATTAATTAACATACCTGTGTAAACTGGAGCAATAATCATAGCAAACCAACTCCAATACCCGAAATACACATCCAGTCATGAACTATGGGTCCAAAGCCTTCAATGAAGTTAAAGTTTATATATGTGTGTAGAGAGAATTGTGAAAATAGATTGAAAGTAATATATGTATATTAACATAAAAATAATACATTTATATATGTAGGTTATAAACAGCAATTTCATAATCATAGTTAACTAACAATATAGTTAAATATTCAAATAAAGAACCAATTCCCAAGTATAACGAGTACTAATGTTCAAGAAATAATATGAGCACATTATGTCCTTAAGATTTTCCATATTTTCACATAAATACTGCAAACTGAGGAATAACTATAAATGGTTTTCAGTTATATGAGCTTAAATCTCTCTCTCAAACTCACACACACTAGGAAGATTTGGCGCTCGTCGGACGCCCATTTAAAAATTATGTAAATAATCCACGTGGACAAAAAAATCAGCAGGGAAGCTCAGCGGGATTTGCCAAATCTTCTTCATCAGCTAGCGGTTAAAAACTACCAAACATAATGTTAGATTATGTCACATGTTAACATACCCGGTATAACCTATATTTATTATAGTGGCTTGTTATATATATGATACCCTTCAGTGCCTTTTAGAGATGCTTCCAGTGACAGTGACATATCTACCCACTGAGGATCCCCTGCAATCGCAATAACATATCAGTTTAAATGTTTCTTCAGTATTATTTTTCAATCAGCAAAAGAATGTAGAAAAATGCCTAAATATGTATAAGTGTGTAAATGCATGTGCCACTGTGTGGATATAATATAAGCTCTCATGTTACTCTCACTGCATCTTTCTACATGTTTCTCTGTTTCTTAGTATACTTCTCTCTCTAGACCAATTGCCAGAGGTTCTTGAGCTGCCGCCATTGACAACTGGTAAGCTTTCATAGCTAACGATAAGCTCTTCTGAGCCATTGCCTGCTCCAGTTTCATTCCACAAACAGAATATATGTATGAATCCGGTGATCAAACCAAAGAATTTCCAAGACCTAAGCCTTCTGCTGCTCTAGAAACCGTGATTAATCATGACCTAGAACATGCATTCAGTAATTAGATCTCTTTGGCGATTTAGTGCATATGTGTGACACGCATTTATACATGCGTGTCTGTATGCGCATTTTCATGCATAGTACATGGTTCATACATGCATGTAAAGGTAGATAGAAAGATATATACGTACGTCCGGGTGAATATCAGAATATACTAAGAAAATATCCCATAACATACACTATAATATATGTTCAAATTTTTAAGAGCATATAAACACTGTAAGATACTGTATATTAGGTAACATACCGTATATACGCATGTGTATATACGCACATGCGTAGTGACACATGGGTGGTGATCTGGCCCCATGTGTCAGCGCCACGTGTTGCATATGTGCCACGTGGCAGGAGTCTCCTGTATATAAGCAGGGTTTTGTAATTGAATTGTATCTGACATTTCATTTATATATTGCTCTTTTCAACACAACAGACAACATACATAGACACAAAAAACATATTTATGCTTCAAAATCAAATACAATGATTCCATAACTTATCACATAAACATATGGTTACATATCCTATGAACATATCCATCATCTAGAATATAAAATGAATGTTTTTAAAGATTCTTTGACGCATCACGTGAATTCCATGTATACATCATGAGGTTTAGAAGTGATGTACGTATAACATATGTTTTCACAACTTATATACATATATGTAAGAATAAAGCTCCATATATGTGTGTCTATATATATATATATATATGAACACAATGAGGCTTGTTCAGTTGCCGACGTGTCCCTGTGAGCGCTGACGTGAAGCAGACGGAACATGACTGCGACCGATCCCTGTGGAGCTGATAAGCAGCAGCGGCCTCACAACAAGTATGAACAGCGTCTTGGTGAGACCGACCGCAATGGTCATACCCAGAACTGCTGTTCTTCCCTTGATCCCCGCCTGGTGAAACACAGTCGGACTGTAGTAGACCAACGCGTCAATCCCAAACGCCTGCTGGAAGAAATGTGTACCGAGCGATACGAGGAGCACCTCCGAACCGGAGCGGATGGCAACAGGAGTTGTCTCCACCTTCCTTACTATCCTCAACCCTTGTTTCCCTCCGGTCCTGCCAGTACTGCACCGTCCTTCCTTACAAGCTCCACTTCCTCACCCAGTGACTCCACTATAGCCATGAGACGGGCGTTTACTTCCTACATATTAAAAAAGAGATTTATCTAAAAGATTATAGTAATTAGAAATAGAGAAATTTATCAAAATGACCCTCTACTTTTATATAATTAACAAAGTGGCGTCAAATTTACTATTAATCAGAACACACACATGCAATATATTGTTTAAAGCTAAATATATAATAACGAAATGATAAATATATTATTTTATGTGAAAATATATAACATTGCATGTGTGTGTGCGTATTATTAAATTGATATAACTCAAGGCCAATTTGAGAATTAAATAAAACTAGAGGACCAGTTTGATAATTATATAGATTAGACCGAAAAGGAAGATGGATGGGATGCCACCGAATCCCAGCATTACCCTCCACCCAATGGTCCTCGGAAGTGGGAAGAGTGCAAAGTTTGGCACGTAACCGATAAGTATTCCTGTGTTAATGAACACTTCCGAAAGCGACACCAAGGAACCCCTACTCCCCGGCGGTATAAAGGATATATATATATATATATATATATATAGAGAGAGAGAGAGAGAGAGAGAAGGAGAGAGAGAGAGAGAGAGACAGACACTTTGTATATTTATGATGTACATTCATTTTTATCTAGTCAGCATCACATGTCATTATACTAAGAGATAGAACATGATAATAAGTCTATTACTTAATAATAAATTAAATAGCTAATGAGAAATTTGCATACTCCTCATATAGACTTTAAAATTGCTGATACTATATATTTTAAAACGAAAATTAACTTAAATAATAAAACATTTATTAATTAACATACCTGTGTAAACTGGAGCAAGAATCATAGCAAAACCAACTCCAATACCCGAAAACACATCCAGTCATGAACTATGGGGTCAAAGCCATTAACAAAGCTCCAATGAAGAATATTCCCGATGTTACTGCCATTGTTTTCTTCCGGCCGAGCCTATCTGCGAACTTCCCTGCCATAAGAGCCCTTATATATGTGTGTGTATAAAGAGAGAATTGTGAAAATAGATTCAAAGAATCATAATATATGATCTTAATTTAAAATAATACATGTGGGTTAGTATACTTACAACTAAAGAGACAAGGTTGAAGGAGCCAACTAACACTTACTGTTCTACATTCTTCAGATGGAATCATCCTTTATAAACAGCAGTGCACCACTCATCACACCACTATCTGTAATAAAAAATAAATATAAAACAAATAAGAAAAATAAAAGTGTACTAAACACATTACATATTTCATAATCAGAGTTTAACTTAACAACATAGTTAGCTTTTTCAAATGAAGAACCAATTCCCAAGGTATAACGAGTACTAATGTTCAAGAAATATATGAGCACATTTTGTCCTTAAGATTTTCCATATTTTCACATAAATACTTGCAAACTGAGGAATAACTATAAATGTTTTCATCAATAGAAAAAAAACAAAATGAATTATATGAACTAAAATCTCTCTCACACACTCACATACACATGATGAAGATTTGGCGCTCGCATTTAAAAATTATGAAATAACTATGATAATCCACGTGGACAAAAAAATCAGCAGAAAAACATTAGGGTTCTTGGGAAGCTCAGCGGGATTTGCCAAATCTTCCTCATCACCTAGCGGTTGAAAACTACCAAACATACATATTAACATACCCGGTATAACCTATATTTGTTATACTACTAAACAAGTGGCTTGTTTAATACATACATACATATATATATATATATATATATATATAATATATATATATATAATATTGGTACCCTTCAGTGCCTTCTAGAGATGCTTCCAGTGACATATCTACCCATTGAGGAGCCTCAATGTGCTCCTGCAATCACAATAACATATTAGTTTAAATATTTAGTAGTATTCATCAATCAGTAAAATAATGTAGAAAAATGCCAAATATGTAAATCTAAACTATAATTAAAATAAGAATAAATTCATACTAGATTTATACCAGATAGTCCCAGTAATCCATTGCCGGAGGTTCTTCAGTGCCGCCATTGACAATTGGAAAGCTTTCATAGCTAACGATGTGAGACATTGCCTGCTCCAGTTTCATTCCAGAAACAGAACATATGTATGAATCCTGTGATCAAATCAAACAATTTCCAAGACCTAATCCTTCTGAAACCGTGATTAATCATGACTTAGAACATGCATTCAGTGATTTAGTGCATATGTATGGCATTTCATGCATAGTACATGGTT
This sequence comes from Selaginella tamariscina, assembly GCA_003024785.1. Lineage (NCBI taxonomy): Eukaryota > Viridiplantae > Streptophyta > Lycopodiopsida > Selaginellales > Selaginellaceae > Selaginella > Selaginella tamariscina. The sequence goes on along the minus strand of PUQB01000064.1, from coordinate 144,100 downwards.
CATAGATGCATGTAAAGGTAGATAGAAAGATATATAGAATATACTAGGAGAATATCCCATAACCTTACACTAATATATGTTCAAATTTTTAAGAAGTCGTTCTGGGGTATATTCAGGAATCTAACGTTGTAAAAAACTGAATCATAAAATTTATCGTTTATGTTAATTATAATAAAGTGACATTAAATTAATAAGTAAATGGGGTCAATCGCATTTCGGCTTCTCCTCTTCCAATCGGTAAGTACATGCACGCACATACACACACGCACGCGCACACATACACACACATATCTTTGTATCTAATTAGAAATGAATTAGTGATGGGTTTTCTTAGAAATGCAAATCCGACACAGGAATGGGTCCAAAACTCCTCTGGTTTCACTTAATAACATTTGCAAAGCTACTGATAACAGAGAGGTATGTGACACATATATACTTATATGCACGTATACACATATACATACGTATCAATAAAATTAATTGTTATTTATGTGTTTAATTTTTTCAGATACTACTGTATCATATGATGCAACTGAAGTCTAAATGGACCTACTTAAATCCACAGACAAATATCAAAGAGCACATGAACTAGTAGACAGCTTAAGTAAGGAGTTTTTTCACATCACTCAAGCATACTTATCAAAGGTAATATATGTATAACACACACACACACACATATGTATATTAACAGGCAAGGAAGGAGAATGATGTTGAAATTGTTGAACAAGTTGAAGTTGTTATGAAAGCAGCAATGGCTGCAAAAGACCGCACTTTACGCCCAGAATCCTTTTTAACAAGGTTCGTTATATTTATTAATTACTTATTATATAAATAAATAAATAAAAAATAGTTATTGAGGAACAATAACTCGGCTGAGAGGCAACAAACACTGCAAGAGAGTTACCAGTATCTTCACCAAGATAGTTATTTCTTGGAGCTTTTGGAGAACACAATAAGGGAAGTGGACGGGCTTAAAGACAGCACACCGGACAAAGGCAAGCTTGTTATTCAGCTCAGGATTATTAACAAGCAAACAAGAGAGGTAGCAAAGCTCTTAAAGCAGGCAAAAGTTTAATTTAAATCAATAATTTATTAAAATCTATCTACGTAATATTCAACAATAGTTAGTGAGAATTAAAATGTTGATTATAAATTTACTAATACTGAAGTTACACAATTTCATGCTCAAATTTCACACGGAATTTATATAATTTAAAGCTTCTTTTCAAATTGTTAATAACTTCTCATATTATATTAAATTAATATTCCAAGCCGAGATTAGGGAAAAAAATAAAATCCATCTCTCTCTCACACACACACACACACAAATCATAAAGCTTAGTGTTGAAAAAAAACAAGACAAAAGCTCATCCTTTATATAACTTTGAAATTTCAGTGGTTTTGAAGTTTGGATTCGAACATTCACAGTACCTTTGAAGTTAAAGTTAGAATATAGTGGAGTGTTATAAATACTAATTCTTCTGTATGATGTGTATATTCGTGTGAAGGTGCATTTGGAGGATTACGTTTAATTTTTAAAAATTTACAAGTAGTTTTTAATATGTAATTAAGGTTTTCCTTAATTATATCATAACAAATAGCTGCAGAAGGGCCGCCTAATGAACAGTTTACGTCGTAGTAAATAGGCATTTTAAATCCGTCGTAAACAGTATTGAAATAAGAAGGGCCGCATAATCAACAGTTTATGTCACAATAAATGTTTAAGAGTCCATTTAATTAATAATTTATGTCAATAACAAATAGGCATTTTAAAATTCCTCGTAGACAGTATTAAAGTAAAAGGGCCGCATAATTAATAGTTTATGTCATGATAAATAGGTATTTGAAATCCGTCGTAAACAATATTGAAATAAGAGGGCCGCCTAATCAACAGTTTCATAATAAATAAGCATTTTAAATCCGTCATAAACAATATTGAAATAAAAGAGCCGTCTAATAAACAGTTTATGTCGTGAGAGGCCGCCTAATGAACAGTTTATGTCAAAATAAATAAGCATTTTAGATTCCTCTAAACAGTATTGAAATAAGAGGGGCCGCCTAATGAACAGTTTGGTCATAATAAATAAGCATTTTAAATCCTATGTAAATAATATTAAAATAAGAAGGGCGCTTAATGAACAGTTTATGTCATAATAAATAGGCATTTTAAATCCGTCGTAAACAATATTGAAATAAGAAGGGCCGCTTAATCAATAGTTTATGTCATAATAAATAGGCATTTTAAATCCCTCGTACACAGTATTGAAAAAACAAGGGCCGCCTGATAGTTTCTCATTGCAACAATTTGTGTCAAGGTTGAGTGTTTTGGGTACATTCTCAAGATTAGTTTACATGGCACTCCACAATTCAGAAGGTAATATATCTAAAATATGCATCATTTAATTACTCATATATAACATTTATATTTACATGTTTTATATAAAACTTGTGAGTTAAATTAATAAAGAGAGACTCAGTTCTAATTGACATTTCCACTGTTCAGATCCGATTGTCCTGAATGACTCCTCTAGCTCCAAGGACCTTACTAAGGACGAGTTTGCATTGCACCGTGCGAGCAGGGATGGCAATTTAATGTTGGTGAAGGACTTGCTTGGAAGTGATGAGGTCAAAACGAAAATATACTCAAAAAGGACAGGGATGGCGACACGGTTCTTCATGTTGCCAACACCGTCGATGTTCTGAGGTTTCTTTTGAATGAGCTAGGTGATCTGCTGAGAAGAGGGAATTTGCCAACCGGGTGAACGTGTTTCACAGTGCTCCATAAGGCTGTTTTGAGGGAAGATTTGGAGATGCTTATGGTGTTGGTTGACTTCCTGGAGGATCGACTAGTGGACGTGTTTTTCAGAGAGGACGATGACAACATGACAGTTCTACATCTTGCTGCCCGGATTGGTAATTTGAAGGCGGTCGAGATCTTCCTCTCTAAATTGGGCGATGAAGCCAAAGACGAAATTCTTCAAACGGATGAATCCGGTAAAACAGTTCTTTATTGTGCTGCCGAAGGTGGGGACATACAAGTTTTCAAGGAGATAATGTCTAGCTGAGCGATGACTATGAAATTCATTGTAAAAAAGACACTCTTGGTAACACAATCCTTCATACAGCTGCTGAGAAGGGTAGTGTTAGCATTGTGGAGTTTCTCTTAGAGAGACTAGGAGAGCAAGGTTCTAAAGATGCGATCCAGCAGAAAAACCATTCCAACGGAAATGTTCTTCATGTAGCTGCCTACGAGGGGAAGAAGGATGTTCTCGTAGTATTGCTTGACAAACTTGGCAACGAAGCAAAGCGTGTGATACGTGAGAAGGGTGGTGATAAAGGTGACACAGTGCTTCATGCAGCTGCTACATCTGGTCAGCTTGACATTGTGAAGGTTGTGGTGACTAAGCTAGGTCGTCAAGCACGCAATACCATCAATGAGAAAAATGAGTTGGGAGAAACAGTTCTTCATATAGCTGCTTACAATGGGAACATTGACATGGTAAATTTAATCTTCTCGAAGTTAGGTGGACATGCCCAAGATGCAATACTTGAAGAAGACTTGTATGGTAACACAGTCCTTCGTACAGCAATTGGAGGTGGCAATGTCGATGTTCAAGACACTCATGGATAAGCTTGGTGACAGAGAAAAGGAAGGGATTCGTAAAAAACATAAACAAAACCAGAACATTCTTCATGCAGCTGTACGTGGTGGCAATAGCGACATTTTTAAAATGTCATGCTGGAGTTGGGTGCTCAAGCCGAGGATGCAATTCGACAGGCAGATGATGATGGTAACACCCTCTTCACTTTGCTGTTATGTACAATAAGATCAACATGTTCAAGGAGATTGTTGAGCAAGGTGGTCGCGACCTTTTACGGCAACGCAATCTCAAGAATGCAACACCTATACACCTAGCTGCTTCTCAGTGGAGGAGGAGGAGGACACGCTCAAAAGATTATTCCAACGATTACTGATCGGTATGCAAGGCAATCGCATAGTCTGTGGAAGAAGATGTTCAAGGTTTATTCCCACAAATGAATATTAATGAATTGAAAGGTATGCTTACTAAACCACACCGTTTTGAAATGATACTCAATATATTACTTTACAGATATTCTCGACAAGGTCGCGCTCTGCACGTTGCTTGTGAATTAAGCAACAAGTATTTGGTGGAGATTTTGCTCGATCAAAATGCTGTGGAAATTAAAGATATTATGGCACGCGACGAGTTGTTCCTAGGTAACACTGCTCTTCACGCAGCTGCAATTGGAGGAGATGTTGACATTTTTAAACAACTGTTGGATGTGGCTGGTTCATCATGCAACGACGTCAACAAAGTTAAAAATTGGTACGGGCAAACACCTTTGCATTTTGCTGTAGCACAAGACAATTACGAGCTGGTTCAATATTTAATTAAGGAGAAAGGTGCTAATCCAGCTCAAGAGGATAATGCAGGTGTGACACCATTGCATTTTGCTGCCAGAAGCGCATCTATGTCTTACGGCTCATAAGACGGACTACAAGTTAACGGGCTTGGCTGGTCTTAGTCCTTTACATTATGCAGCATGGAATGCGAACTAGGGCTATTGACTGGTTACTGGGAGCAGAAAAGGACAACAAGGACCGAATTTGGAAGTAAAAGACAAAGTGGAAAATCTGACCTTGGTTATGGTCAGTTTAGATCTTTTCTATAGAAATACTTCAGGAAAGATGTATTGAGAAGTTTGCTGATTGCCCATATTAGCAAAGAAAAAATCCATTTACAGATGACATCCAGTTGAAGATCATTTGAATCTTGATGGCCAACTTTTGGATGTTGCATGCTGCGAGACGTTGAAAGGATGCTCTGATGGAAAGCTGAGTTTGAGTCGGAGTTTGATTTCATGTGTGGCTGCCTATGGTAATGCTACTACAGCTTCAAAACTTGCAGATGAGCTACAAAAGGTAAACCACAGACAGGAGTTGTTGCGTCAATCTCGACCATTGGAATTTCTTGCTATGCGTGCCAATGCTGACGAAAGTAGGGTGAGTGTGGCAGAGAAATTTCTGGCAGTAATGGAAAAAATGAGGAGCTTCATAAGCAACTAAGAGTCCAGTTTCAACACAGTGGGGGAAAAAAGGCTTAGAGTTTGCCAGACTCTTGGTGAAACACATGCGACTGTCTCAGGTACATGACTTATTGCAAGCTAATTATCTTCCAGAATGATGACTGACAACCCCGAACTAAAGACGACAATGGAGGATAATCTAAAGAACCTAAGGTCGGTGGATAAGCTCAAGGTTAAGGATTTTTTGGTCTGGTGCATGATGTGCCTCTGGCTTACTGGATGGCACATCTCCACCGAACTGAACAAAAGGCAGAAGTACTCCATACATCAACATCAACTGAACAAGAGGAAGCAGAAACAAGATCCAAAAGCGCAGGCCATTCAAGAGAGTCGACAACCAACATCATGACATTCATTAAGGAGCTTACCAGTACAAGCAAAGATGTGGTGGTGCTAGATGGCTATCCCAACAACGTGGGCAACCGCACTGGCCGGACAGCTTTACATTGGGCGGTCATCTTTGGTGACAAGGAGATTGTCAAGGAGCTTTGTGGAGACCCAGGGTGCAAGCGGGACGTGGTTGACAAGTTTGGAAAGCCACCTTACTGGTATGCAACGTTGCACCCGGATAAATACGATGATATGCTGGACTACCTCAAGTGGGATAAGTACTACGAGAACCTGCAGAGGGATCGGGACTGGTACATTGATGCACTCAATGCCATCCTGGTTGGAGCTGCATTGATTGCAACCGTCACATTTTCTGGTGTGTTACAGCCCCCACTTCAGTATGACCCCAACCCAAATTCAGCTATTAAGTATGTGGCCATCAACAGAGGGGACGTACAGACATTTTGGGTGTTGAACAGCTTGTCCTTCTTCTTTAGCATGGCCAGTGCTCTGGCTGGGGTCACCGGAGTGTTACCCAACGTTGCAGTTTTCAATTTACATCTGGTGGAGAATATTAGGAAGTTGTTAGTCCGAGCTGCTGTCTTGCTTGTCATCTCCATAATCTTTGTTCTTGCTGCTTTTGCATCGGCTGGCTTGGCAGTGTTACCAAAGGTGCTGAAGCTACAAGCTAACATGGTAGTCACAACAGCCATTGGAGGATTCTTTTGCGGATACAGGCTCTGGAAATTTGGCAAGGCTGTTAATGCTCTTACACCTGACAATTTATGGAGACGTCGTGTGGATCCATTCATCCGTCACCTTTGGTCTACAGCAAGGAATATGTGGAATAGTAAACGAGAGGACATGATAGAACCAGTACACTCTGCAGTGGATCAATCTATCATCAAACCTGCCAACAAACAGCGCGGCTCAATCCGCTCCCACATTGTAGATTCAGGTGGCTATGTTGATTGGTATCGTTGGGATGATGGCCTGTGGGATGAACCGTTTGCTAAGAAGGAGTACCGCATCGATATTTCAAGTGAGGGTTGAGATAGGATGTCCCAAGGCATAATAAAGTTTAATAAAGATATAATTGTTGGATACAATTGCTATAAATATAAGTGTGTATATGTTGCACACTTGTAAGTTAACCATGACAATCCCTTACGGCAGCTTCATATAACAAAATGTAATGGACTAGCCAGGGTTGCGTGTGTAAATACTGGACTTCTCAAAAGTTTTCTATTAAAGAATACATAGTTTTGTTACTTACACCTTCACCTTCATCATGCGTTTGTGTCACCGTGGATGTGCTTGAGTTCTTGTAGCTTCTCCTCCTGTAGAGGATCCCATCCAAAGTACTTGCAGACCTCCTCCAGACTTGGTCCCGGCACAACGAAGTAGATAAACACCACCGACGCCACCGCAATGGATGTGTACACAAAGAACGCCCCGGAGGTAGTCAAGGCAGTGGCCAAGCTGAGATAAGTGAGCGCAACCGTCCCACTTACACCACGGTTCACCGCGATGGACAGTGCCATAGCACACGCACGGACCGTAAGCGGGAAGATCTCTGACGTCAGGACGTAAACGGTCGGTCCGAATCCGATAGAGAAGCTCGCCATGAACCCGCATATTGCAACCATAGCAATGGCAACAACCGCCGGGGAGGCGTGTTCAGTTGCCGACATGTCCCCGTGGGCGCTGACGTGAACAGTCGGAACATGACGGCGACCGTCGCAAGCGCTGTCGCCATCCCTGTGGAGCTGATAAGCAACAAGGGCCTCCGTCCGAACGTATCCAGCCAGATGGTTGCAACAAGAATGAACAGCGTCTTGGTGAGACCGACCGCAATGGTCCAGAACTGCTGTTCTTCCCTTGATCCCGCCTGGTGAAACATAGTCGGACTGCGCGTCGACCCCAGACGCCTGCTGGAAGAAATGTATACCAGCGGAGGAGCATCCTCCGAACCAGAGCAGACGGTAACAGTAACTGTCTCCATACCCTCTCCTTGTTCCTCTTGCCTTACTATCCTCAACTCATCGTCGTCCTTGTTTGCCTCCGGTCCTGCCAGTACTGCACCGTCCTTCCTTACAAGCTCCACTTCCTCGCCCAGTGACTCCACTATAGCCATGAGACGGGTGTTTACTTCCTCCATATCCCCTACATATAGAAAAAAAGATTTATTTAAAAAGATATAGTAATTACAAATAGAGAAAAATTATCAAAATGACCCTCTACTTTTATATAATGTCAAATTTATTACTAATCAGAAGACACAAATAGATTGTTTAATGCGAAAATATATAACATTGCATGCGTGTGGGTATTATTAAGTATAGGTATTAAATTAGCTTATAATAAATTAATTTGAATAAGTTAAAAAACATTCAATTTATTAGAGAGATTCATAGCTATGAATAATTAAATATTTATTAAATATTGATATATAATAATTAAACTTGTAAATAAATGATTTACAAATATTGCTGATACTTATATATTGAAAACGAAAAATTAATTCAAATAATTAAAATATTTATTAATTAACTACCTGTATAAACTGGAGCAATAATCATAGCAAACCCAACTCCAATACCCGAAAACACACGTACTAATGAAGAATATTCCTGATGCTACTGTGTTTTCGTCCGAGTCTATCTGCGAACTTCCCTGCCATAAGAGCCCCCTGCAATACAATACACACAAATAAATAAATAAATAAACATTATATGTGTGTGTGTGTAGAGAGAGAATTGTATCATATGAAAATAGATTCAAAGAATCATAATATATACTATATATGTGGGTTTAGTATACTTACAACTAAAGGAGCCAACTAGAACTTCCTGTTCTACATTCTTCATATGGAAATAAAATATAAAACAAATAAGAAAAATAAGAGTGTACTAAACACAATTACATATTTCATAATTAGAGTTTAACTTAACAACATAGTTAAATTTTCAAATAAAGAACCAGTTCCCAAGGTATTTTAAATTATGTAAATGGAGAATAATCCACTCAGCAGAAAACATTAGGGTTCTTGGGAAGCTCAGAGGGATTTGACAAATCTTCCTCATCACTTAGCAACCATAATGTTAGATTATGTCTATTAACATACCCGTTTAGCTATACGGTTAACCTATATTTATTATACTAGTTCAATACTATGTTTGGAAGCGGGTGTATATATATGCATACTTTCACTTACACTTATGTTTACAAACACTGGTTTCAGTTTCGTGTGTATACACACACATAATAAAAATGCATAAATACCCTTCAGTGCCTACTGACAAATCTAACCACTGAGGAGCCTCAATGTGCTCCTGCAATTCGCAATAACATATTAGTTTGAAATGTTTCTTCAGTATTATTCATCAATCAGCAAAATAATGTAGAAAAATGCCTAAATATGTAAAAGTTAAATCAAATTATAACTAAAATAAGAATAAATTCATACTAGATTTATACCAGATAGTCCCAGTCCCAGTAATCCATTGCCGGAGGTTCTTGAGCTGCTGCCATTGATAACTGGTAAGCTTTCATAGCTAACGATGAGCTCTTCTGAGCCATTGCCTGCTCCAGTATCATTCCAGAAACAGAATATATGTATGAATCCGGTGATCAAATCAAAGAATTTCCAGGACCTAAGCCTTCTGCTGCCATTAGACTCGGTCTAGAAACCGTGATTAATCATGACCTAGAACATGCATTCAGTAATTAGAACTCTTTGGCGATTTAATGCATATGTATGACATGCATTTATACATGCGTGTGTGTATGCGCATTTTCACGCATAGTACATGGTTCATACATGCATGCAAAGGTAGATAGAAAGATATATACGTATGAATATTAGAATATACTAAGAGAATATCCCATAACCTTACACTTGTTCAAATTTTTAAGAGCACATAAACACATCTGACACATACATAGACACAAGATACATAGATAAACACATCTGAAACATACAAAATCAAATACAATGATTCCATAACTTATCACATAAATATATATATATGAACATATCCATCATCTAGTATAAAATAAATGTTTTAAAGATTCTTTGATGCATCTGTGTATATGCCGATTCGATGTATATATCATGAGAGCCACTACCAGGTTTAGAAGTGATGTACGTATAGAATATGTTTTGACAACTTATATACATATATGTAAGAATAAAGCTCATATATATGAACAGATACACATGTTTTAATGAAGTATTATATTCCGAGTGATTGATTTATTCTATACGCACTTGAGACAGCGATTTTACCTGAAATCGAGTATGAAGCAAGCGCCTAAAAGATTTTGCTATCCTTCTTGAAGTGCCTTCATCCGTCTAACTTGCGACTTGTCAATCTCTCCTGTTCTTTATCAGGATCGCTTGAAGAACAGGGAGCGCCGATTGACCGGACCTAGATTCACGATTTCCGACATAGAAATGTACAGATTTGAGCTTAGAATCACCATTCTGCTTCCTAGATTCGTGCTTTCTTCACATTTTATCTCAAGAACCCTAAACTCTTCTAGACCGTCCGATATCGGCTTGCTGGATCGACGGAATAGGTTTAATTACCCCTTAGTTATATTTGTGGGTCGTTGTGAGGTATATTCAGCTAAAAAACTGGCATTTTGATGTTGGACATTAAACTAATTATTTAAATTATCATTAATGTTAATTATATCATAAATAATAAAGTGATATTAATATTAATAAGCTATATTAATATAGGTTATTAATATTAATAGTTAATGAGTCAGGGTTGATGAGTCGTTCTGGGGTATATTCAGGAATCTAATGTGTCTGTTAAAAACTATTGAACATTGAATTAATTATTTAAATTTATCATAAAATTTATCGTTTATCATATTACACATACACACACATATCTTTGTATCTAATTAGAAATGAATTAGTGATGGGTTTTCTTAGAAATGCAAATCCGACACAGGAATGGGTCCAAAACTCCTCTGGTTTCACTTAATGTAAGATACATTTGCAAAGCTACTGATAAACAGAGAGGTATGTGACACATATACATATACGTATATATATGCACATATACACATATACATACGTATCAATAAAATTAATTGTTATTTATGTGTTTAATTTTTTTCAGATACTACTGTATCATACGATGCAACTGAAGTCTTAATGGACCTACTTAAATCCACAGACAAATATCAAGAGCACATGAACTAGTAGACAGCTTAAGTAAGGAGTTTTTTCACATCACTCAAGCATACTTATCGAAGGTAATATATGTATAACACACACACACACACACACACATAATATATATATTAACAGGCAAGGAAGGAGAATGATGTTGAAATTGTTGAACAAGTTGAAGTTGTTTAAAAGCAGCTATGGCTGCAAAAGACCGCACCTTACGCCCAGAAGTCCTTCTTTTTAACAAGGTTCGTTATATTTATTAATTACTTATTAATATAAATAAATAAATAATAAATAAATAGTTATTGAGGAACAATAACTCGGCTGAGAGGCAACAAACACTGCAAGAGAATTACCAGTATCTTCACCAAGATAGTTATTTCTTCGAGCTTTTGGAGAACACAATAAGGGAAGTGGACGGGCTTAAAGACAGCACACCGGACAAAGGCAAGCTTGTTATTCAGCTCAGAATTATTAACAAGCAAACGAGAGAGGTAGCAAAGCTCATAAAGCAGGCATTAGTTTAATTTTTTTTAATGTTTAAATCAATAATTTATCAAAATCTATCTACATTTTAATTCTTTAGAATTAAAATGTTGGTTATACATTTATTAATACTAAAGTTACACAATTTCATGCTCAATATTATATGGAATTTATATAAATAATATTAAATTTAATCAAGTTTCTTTTCAAAATATTAATAACTTCTCATATTTAATATTCCAAACCGAGATTGAGAAAAAAAAAATCATCTCACAAACAACACCACACACACACACATACTTACACGCACGCACCCACACAAATCGTAAAGCTTAAAATAAAGATAAAAGAACTTAGTGTTGAAAAAAAAAGGGAAAAAAAAAGAGAAAAGCTTAGCCTTTATATAAAATATTCAAAGGTAAGAAAACTTGGCCTTTGAGAAAAGAAAAAGAATTTATTTAAATTTAATCAAACTAATATTCCAAACTAAAAATTCATCTCTCAAACACACACCAACCCACACACACACACACAACACAAAGCTTATCCTTTATATAAAGCGAAAAGCAAAGATTCAAAACTTAGCCTTTAAGGAAAAAAAAGAAGCAAACAGTTGCTCAGTGGCTTCGAAGTTTCGATTCGGACATTGAACAGTACCTTTGAAGTTAAAAATAATATAAGGGAAATTTTACGTATGTGTGTATGTGCGTGCAATACTTACTGATTGGAAGAGGAGAAGCCCAAATGCAATTGACCATAGCCATTTTAATGAAATAAACCCTCAACCCTAATAGCTATTTACTTATTAATTAATGTCACTTTTCATAAAGCTTAAAATTAAGATAAAAGAAACTTAAAAAGATTCAAAGGTAACAAAACTTCAATAATCAGACGCACAAATCTTATCCTTTATATAAAAGAGAAGCAAACAGTTGCTTTGAAATTTCAGTGGCTTTCCAAGTTTCAATTCGGACATTCAACAGGAGAGTTGCAATAGCTTAGTGGAGTGTTATAAATACAGTATTGAAAACTCTATAATCAGTGATTGCAACAATTTGTCTCTGGTTGAGTGTTTTGGGTACATTCTCAAGATTAGTTTACCATGGCGCTCCACAATTCACAAGGTATAGAATATGCATAATTCATATATAACATTTATATTTACATGTTTTATATCCAATAAAGAGAGACTTATACTTCAATTTCTAATTGACATTTCCACTGTTCAGATCCGATTGTCCTGGATGACTCCTCTAGCTCCAAGGACCTTACTAAGGACGAGTTTGCATTGCACCATGCAAGCAGGGATGGCAATTTAATGTTGGTGAAGGACTTGCTTGGAAGTGATGGGGTCAAAACGAAAATACTCAAAAAGGACAGCGATGGCGACACGGTTCTTCATGTTGCCAGCACTATCGATGTTCTCAGTTTCTTTTGAATGAGCTATGATACTGCAGAAGAGGGAATTTGCCAACCGGGTGGACGTGATCTCACAGTGCTCCATAAGGCTGTTTTGGGAAAAGATGTGGCATGCTTATGGTGTTGGTTGACTTCCTGGAGGATCGACTAGTGGATGTGTTTTCAGAGAGGATCTTGACAACATGACAGTTCTACATCATGCTGCCAAGATTGGTAATTTGAAGGCTGTTGTCGAGATCTTCCTTTCTAAATTGGGCGATGAAGCCAAAGATGAAATTCTTCAAAGATTAGAGTAGAACAGTTCTTCATTGTGCTGCCGAAGGTGGGGACATACAAGTTTTCAAGGAGATAATGTCTAGGCTGAGCGATGACTATGAAATTCATCGTGAGAAAGACAATGGTGATAACACAATCCTTCATACAGCTGCTAAGAACGGTAGTGTTAGCATTGTGGAGTTTCTCTTAGAGAGACTAGGAGAGCAAGGTTCTAAAGATGCGATCCAGCAGAAAAACAGAGACATCCAAAATGTTCTTCATGTAGCTGCCTACGAGGGAAAGAAGGATTCTCGTAGTTGCGAGGGAAAGAAGGATGTTCTCAGTATTGCTTGACAAGCTTGGCAACGAAGCAAAGCGTGTGATACGTGAGAAGGATGGTTTAAAGGTAACACAGTGCTTCATACAGCTGTTATATCTGGTCAGGTTGACATTGTGAAGGTTGTGGTGACTAAGCTAGGTCGTCAAGCACGCAATACCATCAATGAGAAAGATGTGTTCAGAAGGACACTTCTTCATATAGCTGCTCAGCTTGGGAACATTGACGTGGTAAATTTAATCTTATGAAAGTTAGGTGGACATGCCCAAGATGCAATACTTGAAAAAGACTTGGATGGTGACACAGTCCTTCGTACAGCAATTGGAAGAGGCAATGTCGATATATTAAAGACACTCATGGATAAGCTTGGTGACAGAGCAAAGGAAGGGATTCGTAAAAAACATAAACAAAAAGAGACCCTTCTTCATGCAGTTGCACGTGGTGGCAATAGCGACATTTTTAAAATGTTGATGCTGGAGTTGGGTGCTCAAGCCGAGGATGCAATTCGACAGGCAGATGATGATGGTAACAACCCTCTTCACTTTGCTGTTAAGTACCGTAAGAGCAACATGTTCAAGGAGATTGTTGAATCACGATAATGCAACACCCATACACCTAGCTGCTTCTGTGGAAGAGAGGACACGTTCAAAAGTTTATTCCAACAAATGAATATTAAGGTGCAAGAATTGAAAGGTATGCTTACTAAACCACACCGTTTTGAAATGATGCTCAATATATTACTTTACAGATATTCTCGACAAGGGTCGCGCTCTGCACGTTGCTTGTGAATTAAGCAACAAGTATTTGGTGGAGATTTTGCTCGATCAAAATACTGAAGGAGCTGTGAAAATTAAAGATATTATGGCACATGACGAGTTGTTCCTAGGTAACACTGCTCTTCACGCAGCTGCAATTGGAGGAGATCTTGACATTTTTAAACAACTGTTGGATGTGGCTGGTTCATCATGCAACGACGTCAACAAAGTTAAAAATTGGTACGGGCAAACACCTTTGCATTTTGCTGTAGCACAAGACAAGTACAAGCTGGTTCAATATTTAATTAAGGAGAAAGGCGCTAATCCAGCTCAAGAGGATAATGCAGGTGTGACACCATTGCATTTTGCTGCCAGAAGCGCATCTAAGAGTTTACGGCTCATAAGTGATTCACTTGGGACGGACTACAATAACAGGCTTAACGCGGCTGGTCTTAGTCCTTTACATTATGCAGCATGGAATGCAACAGCAGTGCTATTGACTGGTTACTGGGAGCAGAAAAGGACAACAGGACCGAATTGATTTGGAAGTAAAAGACAAAGTGGAAAATCTGACACCTTGGTTATGGTCAGTTCTAGGCCTTCTACTCCAGGTATTGAGAACTTTGCTGATTGCCCATATTAGCAAAGAAAAGAATCCATTTACAGATGACATCCAGAGGTTTCTTGAAGATCATTTGAATCTTGATGGCCAACTTTTGGATGTTGCATGCTGCGAGACGTTGAAAGGATGCTCTGATGGAAAGCTGAGTTTGAGTCGGAGTTTGATTTCATGTGTGGCTGCCTATGGTAATGCTACTACAGCTTCAAAACTTGCAGATGAGCTACAAAAGGTAAACCACAGACAGGAGTTGTTGCATCAATCTCGACCATTGGAATTTCTTGCTATGCGTGCCAATGCTGACGAAAGTAGGTGGGTGTGGCAGAGAAATTTCTGGCAGTAATGGAAGAAAATGACGAGCTTCATAAGCAACTAGAGTCCAGTTTCAAGAGAATGTTGCAGAGTGGGGGAAAAAAAGGCTTAGAGTTTGCCAGACTCTTGGTGAAACACATGCGACTGTCTCAGGTACATGACTTATTGCAAGCTGAATTATCTTCCAGAATGATGACTGACAACCCCAACTAAAGAAGATAATGGAGATAATCTAAAGAAGTTAAGGTCGGTGGATAAGCTCAAGGTTGAGAATTTCTCTTCTGGTGCATGATGTGCCTCTGGCTTACTGGATGGCACATCTCCACCGAACTGAACAAAAGGCAGAAGTACTCCATACATCAACATCAACTGAACAAGAGGAAGCAGAAACAAGATCCAAAAGCGCAGGCCATTCGAGCGAGTCGACAACCAACATCATGACATTCATTAAGGAGCTTACCAGTAAAACACAAGCAAAGATGTGGTGGTGCTAGATGGCTATCCCAACAACGTGGGCAACCGCACTGGCCGGACAGCTTTACATTGGGCGGTCATCTTTGGTGATAAGGAGATTGTCAAGGAGCTTTGTGGAGACCCAGGGTGCAAGCGGGATGTGGTTGACAAGTTTGGAAAGCCACCTTACTGGTATGCAACGTTGCACCCGGATAAATACGATGATATGCTGGACTACCTCAAGTGGGATAAGTACTACGAGAACCTGCAGAGGGATCGGGACTGGTACATTGATGCACTCAATGCCATCCTGGTTGGAGCTGCATTGATTGCAACCGTCACATTTTCTGGTGTGTTACAGCCCCCACTTCAGTATCCCATCAGCGACCCCAACCCAAATTCAGCTATTAAGTATGTGGCCATCAACAGAGGGGACGTACAGACATTTGGGTGTTGAACAGCTTGTCCTTCTTCTTTAGCATGGCAGTGCTCTGGCTGGGGTCACCGGAGTGTTACCCAACGTTGCAGTTTTCAATTTACATCTGGTGGAGAATGTTATGTTTGTCTTGCTTGTCATCTCCATAATCTTTGTTCTTGCTGCTTTTGCATCGGCTGGCTTGGCGGTGTTACCAAAGGTGCTGAAGTTACAAGCTAACATGGTAGTCACAACAGCCATTGGAGGATTCTTTTGCGGATACAGGCTCTGGAAATTTGGCAAGGCTGTTAATGCTCTTACACCTGACAATATATGGAGACGTCGTGTGGATCCATTCATTCGTCACCTTTGGTCTACAGCAAGGCCGTTCATCGTCACCTTTGGTCTACAGTAAGGAATATGTGGAATAGTAAACGAGAGGACATGATAGAACCAGTACACTCTGCAGTGGATCAATCTATCATCAAACCTGTCAACAACAAGCAGCGCAACTCAATCCGCTCCCACATTTAGATTCCGGTGGCTATGCTCATGGGCGCTATGGTAGCACTATTCCTTATGACTGGGACGATGGCCTGTGGAATGAACCGTTTGCTAAGAAGGAGAACCGCATCGATATTTCAATTGAGGATTGAGAGATGATGGGCATAATAAAGTTTAATAAAGATATAGTTGCTATAAATGTAAAATGTGTGTATATGTTGCACGCTTTTAAGTTATCCATGACAATCCCTTACAGCAGCTTCATATAACAAAATGTAATGGACTAGCCAGGGATTGTGTGTGTAAATACTGGCCTTTTCAAAAGTTTTCTATTAAAGAACACATATTTTTGTTGTCATCATGCGTTTGTGTCACCGTGGATGTGCTTTGAGTTCTTGTAGCTTCTCCTCCTGTAGAGGATCCCATCCAAAGTACTTGCAGCCTCCTCCAGACTCTTCCCCTTGGTCTCCGGCACAACGAAGTAGATAAACACCACCGACGCCAATGCGATGGAGGTGTACACAAAGAACGCCCCGGAGGTAGTCAAGGCAGTGGCCAAGCTGAGATAAGTGAGTGCAACCGTCCCACTTACACCACGGTTCACCGCGACGGACAGTGCCATAGCACACGCACGGAGCGTAAGTGGGAAGATCTCCGACGTCAGGACGTAGACGGTCGGTCCGAATCCGATAGAGAAGCTCGCCATGAACCCACATATAGCAACCAGGGCAATGGCAAAACCGCTGGGGAGGCGTGTTCAGTTGCCCTGTCGAGCTGATCAGCAGCAGCGGCCTCCGTCCGAACGTATCCAGCCAGATGGTCGCAACAAGTATGAACAGCATCTTGGTGAGACTGACAACGATGGTCATACCCAGGACTGCAGTCCTTCCCTTGATCCCTGCCTGTGTGAAACACAGTCGGACTGTAGTACACCAGCGCGTCAACCCAGACGCCTGCTGGAAGAAACGTATACCCAGCGAGACGAGGAGGAGCAGACGGTAACAGTAATTGTCTCTATGCATTCCCCTTGTTCCTCTTGCCCTTCCTTACTATCCTCAACTCATCGTCGTCCTTGTCCGGCCCTGCCAGTACTGAACCGTCCTTACAAGCTCCAGTGACTACTATAGCCATGAGACCCTGCATATCCCTTACATGAAAAATATTTATTTAAAAGATTATAGTAATTATAAATAACTATCAGAATGACCCTCTACTTTTATATAATGGCCTTGAGTTAAATTTACTACTAATCAGAACACACACACGCACTATTGTTTAAAGCTAAATATATAATAACACAAATGATAAATAGATTGTTTAATGCGAAAATATATAACATTGCATGTGTGTGGTATTAATAAGCTGATATAACTGAGGATCAGTTTGATAATTATATATAAATTGGAGGATCAGTTTATATTTTTCCCTTATACCTGCACATGTTTTTGTAAGGACCTTCTTGTAAGGACCTTCTTTGCCTCTGGTACCCGATCCTGCATAATGAGCCACCGGGGTGACTCCGGCATGATAAAGACTACTCCGAAAAGGAAGATGGATGGGATACCACCGAATCCCAGCATTACCGTGGAAAGTGCAAAGTTTGCCACGTAACCGTAAGTATTCCTGTGTTAATAAACACTTCGAAAACGACACCAAGGAACCCCTACTCCCCGGCGGTGACAGCTCCGCTGTAAAATATATAATTTTTACTAGGTTAATAATATAATTTTGTTAATTAATTAATATAAGTCCTCCGTTTTAAAATATATTTATGATGTAAATTAATTTTAAATTTGAGATATACACTTTTAATATTTCATTACTCAAAGAATGTGAAAAAGAGAATGATATTAATCTAATACTTATAGTAAATTAAGATAAGCTAAAAACATTATGTGATTTTATTAGAGAGATTCATAATTTAAAAATTCATTAAATATTGATATAATAATAATAAATCTTTACAAATATTACTGATACTTATATATTTAAAACGAAAAATTAATTTAAATAATTAAAATATTTATTAATTTTTACCTGTATAAACTGGAGCAATAATCATAGCAAACCCAACTCCAATAAGTACCCGAAAATAACACGTCCAGTCACGAGTACTGGGAACGATGGGCCAAAGCCATTAACAAAGCTCCAATAAGGAATATTCCTGATGCTACTGTCATTGTTTCTTTCGGCCGAGTCTAATTGCCATGAGCCCCCTGCAATACAATACACACAATTAAATAAATAAATAAATATTATTTATTTATTTGTGTGTATAAATATTATGTGTGTGTGTGTGTGTGTGTGTATAGAAAGAGAGAGAGAGAGAGAGAATTATATCATATGAAAATAGATTGAAAGAATCATAATATATGATATTAACATAAAAGTAATACATTTATATGTAGACTACATATGTGCGTTACAACTAAAGAGACAAGGTTAAGGAGCCAACTAAACTCCCTGTTTACATTCTTCATATGGAAATCATCCTTTATAAACAGCATGCACCACTCATCTCACCACTATCCGTAATAAAAATATAAAAATATAAAACAAATAAAAAAAATAAGAGCATACTAAACAGAATTACATATTTCATAATTAGAGTTTAACTTAACAACATAGTTAAATTTTCAAATAAAGAACCAATTCCAATGGTATTTAAAAATTATGTAAATGGAGAATAACAATGATAATCCCACGTGGACAAAAAAAAAAACTCAGCAGAAAAAACATTAGGTTCTTGGGGCTCAGAGGGATTTGACAAATCTTCATCATCACATTAGCGGTTGAAACTACCAAACATAATGTTAGATTATGTCACATATTAACATACCCGTTTAGCTATACGGTATAACCTATATTTATTATACTACTAAACAAGTGGCTTGTTTAATAGTATGTTTCGAAGCGGGTGTATATATATGCATATTTTCACTGGTTTCGGTTTCGTGTGTATATACACACATGTACACACATGAACCGCGTAACCGCGTAATGATAATTATTGACGAATGCATAAATACCCTCAGTGCATTCTAGAGATGCTTCCAGTGACAATTCTACCCACTGAGAGCCTCAATGTGCTCCCGCAATCACAATCAAATTATTTATATGTTTTTTCAGTATTATTCATCAATCAGCAAAAGAATGTAGAAAAATGCCTAAATATTTTTAAGTGTGTAGATGCACATATACCAGAATTGCCGGAGGTTCTTGAGCTGCCGCCATTGACAACTGGAAAGCTTTCATAGCTAACGATGAGCTCTTCTGAGCCATTGGCTGCTCCAGTTTCATTCCACAAACAGAATATATGTATGAATCCGGTGATCAAATCAACAATTTCCAAGACCTAAGCCTTCTGCTGCTCTAGAAACGTGATTAATCATGACCTAGAAATGCATTCAGTTATTAGAACTCTTTGGAGATTTAGTGCATATGTATATGACACGCATTTATACATGCGTGTGTGTGTACGCGCATTTTCACGCATAGTACATGGTTCAAATATCAGAATATATTAAGAGAATATTCCTTACACTCGTTCAAATTTTAAGAGCAACAGACAAGATACATAAATAAACACATCTGAAATATATTTATGCTACAAAATCAAAAACAATGATTCCATAACTTTTCACATAAACATACATATATATGAACATATCCATCATCTAGATATAAAATGAATGTTTTAAAGATTTCTGTGTGTATGCTGATTCGATATGTATACGTGAATTCGATGTATATAATGTTTAGAAGTGATGTACGTATAAAATATGTTTTAATAACTTATATAAGAATAAAGTTCCATGTATATGTGTCCTATATTATGAACAGATACACAGGTTATGTATGATTTAATGAAATATTATATTCCGAGTGATTGATTTATTCAATTACGCCTTGAAGCGATTTACCTGAAATCGAGTATGAAGCAAGCGCCTAACAGATATTGCTATCCTTTTTGAAGTGCCTTCATCCGTCTAACTTTAAGAGCGTGACTGGTCTGTTCTTTATCAGGATCGCTTGAAGAACAGGGAGCGCCGATTGACCGGCTAGATTCACGATTTCCGACATAGAAATGTACAGATTTGATGTAGAATCACGCCTTCTGCTTCCTAGATTCGTGCTTTCTTCATCTTCTTGGAAAAGGCGCTCGCTCGCCCTGCATTTAAAACCCTCAAATGTCTCAAAACCCTAAATTCGTCCGAAATCGGCCGGCCGTATCGACGGGATAGATTTAATTACCCCTTAGTTAAATTTGTGGGTCGTTGTGGGGTATATTCAGGAATCCAACGTGTCTATAAAAAACTGAATCTGACCAAGTATTTTGATTTTGGAAATTATTTAAATTATCATAAAATTTATCGTTTACACAAAATAAATAATAAGGTGACATTAAGCTATTAAAGTTGAGGGTTTATTTCACTAAAATGGCTATGGGTCAGTCGCATTTGGGCTCCTCCTCTTCCAATCAGTAAGTATATGCACGCACATACACACACGCACGCGCACACATACACACACATATCTTTGTATCTAATTAGAAATGAATTAGTGATGGGTTTTCTTAGAAATGCAAGTCCGACACAGGAATGGGTCCAGAATTTCACTTAATACAAGATGCATTTGCAAAGCTACTCATAAACAGAGAGGTATGTGACACATATACATATACGTATATATATGCACGTATACACATATACATACGTATCAATAAAATTAATTGTTATTTATGTGTTTAATTTTTTTCAGATACTATTGTATCATATGATGCAACTGAAGTCTTAATGGACCTACTTAAATCCACAGACAAATATCAAAGAGCAACGCAGCTTAAGTAAGGAGTTTTTTCACATCACTCAAGCATACTTATCGAAGGTCATATATGTATAACACACACACACACACACACACACACACACACACATATATATATTATATATATATAACAGGCAAGGAAGGAGAATGATGTTGAAATTGTTGAACAAGTTGAAGTTGTTATGAAAGCAGCTATGGCTGCAAAAGACCGCACTTTACGCCCAGAAGTCCTTCGTTCGTTAATATTTATAATTACTTAATATTAATTAATATAAATAAATAAATAGTTATTGAGGAACAATAACTCGCTGAGAGGCAACAAACACTGCAAGAGAATTACCAGTATCTTCACCAAGATAGTTTATTTTTCGAGCTTTTGGAGAACACAATAAGGGAAGTGGACGGGCTTAAAGACAGCACACCGGACAAAGGCAAGCTTGTTATTCAGCTCAGGATTATGAACAAGCAAACGAGAGAGGTAGCAAAGCTCTTAAAGCAGGCATTAGTTTAATTTAAATCAACATTTATTAAAATCTATCTACATAATATTCAACAAGTTATTAAGTGAGTCTTGTTCAGAATTAAAATTATAAATTTACTAATACTAAAGTTACACAATTTCATGCTCAGTGTTACACGGAATTTATATAAATAATATTAAATTTAATCAAGCTTATTTTCAAATTGTTAATAACTTCTCATATTATATTAAACTTATATTCCAAGCCTAGATTAGGAAAAAAATTAAAATTCAAACACACACACACACAATAAATACTTACACACACACACACACACACACACAAATCATAAAGCTTAAATTAAAGATAAAACAAACTTAGTGTTGAAAAAAACAAGAGAAAAGCTTATCCTTTATATAAAGAAAAAAGCAAGTAAACAGTAGCTTTGAAATTTCAGTGGCTTTGGACTTTCGATTCGAACATTCAACAGTACCTTTGAAGTTAAAGTTCGGATATAGTGGAGTGTTATAAATACTCGTTCTGTTAAAGATGTATATTCGTTTGTGAGGCTGCATTTAGAGGATTACGTGGGTGTAATGTTTAATTTTAAAGAATTTACAAGTAATTTTTAATATGTTATTAAGGTTTTCCTTAATTATGTCATAAGGGCCGCCTAATCAACAGTTTAATAGGCATTTTAAATTCCTCGTAAACAGCATTAAAATAAGAGGGGCCGCTAATGAAGTCATAATAAATAAATAAGCATTTTAAATTCCTCGTAAACAGTATTAAATAGGAGGGACCGCCTAATCAACAGTTTATGTCATAATAAGTAGCATTTTAAATTCCTCGTAAACAGTATTAAAATAAGAAGGGCCGCCTAATCAATAATTTATGTCATAATAAGTAGGCATTTTAAATTCCTTGTAAGCAGTATTAAAATAAGGAAGGCCGCATAATCAACAGTTTATGTCATAATAAATAGGCATTTTAAATTCCTTGTAAACAGTATTGAAAAAAGAGGGGCAACAGTTTCTCATTGCAACAATTTGTCTCAAGGTTGAGTGTTTTGGGTACATTCTCAAGATTAGTTTACATGGCGCTCACAATTCAGAAGGTAATATATCTAGAATATGCATCATTTCATATATAACATTTATATTTACATGTTTTATATACATAAAACTTGTGAGTTAAATTAATAAAGAGAGACTCTATATTTCAATTTCTAATTGACATTTCCACTGTTCAGATCCGATTGTCCTGGATGACTCCTCTAGCTCCAAGGACCTTACTAAGGACGAGTTTGCATTGCACCGTGCAAGCAGGGATGGCAATTTAAGTTGGTGAAGGACTTGCTTGGAAGTGATGAGATCAAAACGAAAATACTCAAAAAGGACAGCGATGGCAACACGGTTCTTCATGTTGCCAGCACTGTCCGTGTTCTCAGGTTTCTTTTGAATGAGCTAGGTGATACTGCAGAAGAGGGAATTTGCCAACCGGGTGGAGGTGGTTTCACAGTGCTCCATAATGCTGTTTTGAGAAAGATGTGAAGATGCTTATGGTGTTGGTTGACTTCCTGGAGGATCGACTAGTGGATGTGATTTTCAGAGAGGACGATTACAGCTGGACAGTTCTACATCTTGCTGCCGAGATTGGTAATTTGAAGGCTGTCAAGATCTTCCTCTCTAAATTGGGAGATGAAGCCAAAGATGAAATTATTCGAACAGATAAGTCCGGTAAAACAGTTCTTCATTGGCTGCCAAAGGTGGGGACATACAAGTTTTCAAGGAGATAATGTCTAGGCTGAGCGATGACTATGAAATTCATAGTGAGAAAACCGTTACGGTGACACAATCCTTCATACAGCTGCTGAGAAGGGTAGTGTTAGCATTGTGGAGTTTCTCTTAGAGAGACTAGGAGAGCAACGTTCTAAAGATGCGATCCAACAGAAAAACAGATCCATCGAAAATGTTCTTCATGTAGCTGCCCGCAAGGGGAAGAAGGATGTTCTCGTAGTATTGCTTCACAAGCTTGGCAACGAAGCAAAGCGTGTGATATCTGAAAGGACAGTATATTTGGCACAGTGCTTCATGCAGCTGTTAGATCTGGTCAGTTGACATTGTGAAGGTTGTGGTGACTAAGCTAGGTCGTGAAGCACGCAATACCATCAACGAGAAAGATGTGTGGGAGGGACAGTTCTTCATGTAGCTGCTGAGCATGGGAACATTGATGTGGTAAATTTAATCTTTTCGAAGTTAGGTGGACATGCCCAAGATGCAATACTTGAACAAGACTTGGATGGTAACACAGTCCTTCATACAGCAATTCGAGCAGGCAATGTCATGTATTAAAGACACTCACGGATAAGCTTGGTGACAGAGCAAAGGAAGGGATTCGTAAAAAACATAAACGAAACGAGACCTTCTTCATGCAGCTGTACGTGGTGGCAATAGCGACATTTTTAAAATGTTGATGCTGGAGTTGGGTGCTCAAGCCGAGGATGCAATTCGACAGGCAGATGATAATGGTGACAGCCCTCTTCACTTTGCTGTTACTGTAACAACAACAACATGTTCAAGGAGATTGTTGAGCAAGGTGGTCGCGACCTTTTACGGCAACGCAATCACTATAATGCAACACCCATACACCTAGAGCTGCTTCTCGGTGGAAGGAGGACATGTTCAAAAGTTTATTCCAACAAATGAATATTAAGGTGCAAGAATTGAAAGGTATGCTTACTAAACCACACCGTTTTGAAATGATGCTCACAATATTACTTTACAGATATTCTCGACAAGGGTCGCGCTCTGCACGTTGCTTGTGAATTAAGCAACAAGTATTTGGTGGAGACTTTGCTCGATCAAAATACTGAAGGAGCTGTGAAAATTAAGATATTATGGCACACACGACGAGTTGTTCCTAGGTAACACTGCTCTTCACGCAGCTGCAATTGGAGGACGTCTTGACATTTTTAAACAACTGTTGGATGTGGCTGGTTCATCATGCAACGACGTCAACAAAGTTAAAAATTGGTACGGGCAAACACCTTTGCATTTTGCTATAGCAGAACAACTACGAGCTGGTTCAATATTTAATTGAGGAGAAAGGTGCTAATCCAGCTCAAGAGGATAATGCAGGTGTGACACCATTGCATTTTGCTGCCAGAAGCGCATCTCAACGTGTTTTACGGCTCATAAGTGATTCACTTGGGACGGACTACAATATTAACAGGTTAACAGGCTTGGCTGGTCTTAGTCCTTTACATTATGCAGCATGGAATGCGAACACAGGCTATTGACTGGTTACTGGGAGCAGAAAAGGACAACAGGGACCGAATTGATTTGGAAGTAGTGGAAAATCTGACGCCTTGGTTATGGTCAGTTCTAGGTTCTTCTGGCTATATGAAAGACGTCAGGATAAATGTATTGAGAACTTTGCTGATTGCCCATATTAGCAAAAAAAAGAATCCATTTACAGATGACATCCAGAGGTTTCTTGAAGATCATTTGAATCTTGATGGCCAACTTTTGGATGTTGCATGTGCGAGACGTTGAAAGGATGCTCTGATGGAAAGCTGAGTTTGAGTCGGAGTTTGATTTCATGTGTGGCTGCCTATGGTAATGCTACTACAGCTTCAAAACTTGCAGATGAGCTACAAAAGGTAAACGACAGACAGGAGTTGTTGCGTCAATCTCGACCATTGAATTTGTTGCTATGCGTGCCAATGCTGACGAAAGTAGGGTGAGTGTGGCAGAGAAATTTCTGGCAGTAATGGAAAAAAATGATGAGCTTCATAAGCAACTAGAGTCCAGTTTCAACAGAGTGTTGCAAGTGGGGGAAAAGAAGGATTAGAGTTTGCAAAACTCTTGGTGAAACACATGCGACTGTCTCAGGTACACGACTTATTGCAGGCTCAATTATCTTCTAGAATGATGACTGACAACCCGAACTAAAGACGACAATGGAGGATAATCTGAAGAAGCTAAGGTCGGTGGATAAGCTCAAGGTTGAGAATTTCTCTGGTCTGGTGCATGATGTACCTCTGGCTTACTGGATGGCACGTCTCCACCGAAGCCCAGGCCATTCAAGCGAGTCGACAACCAACATCATGACATTCATTAAGGAGCTTACCAGCAACCAGAGTAAAGACACAAGCAAGCATGTGGTGGTGCTAGATGGCTATCCCAACAATGTGGGCAACTGCACTGGCCGGACAGCTTTACATTGGGCGGTCGTCTTTGGTGACGAGGAGATTATCAAGGAGCTTTGTGGAGACCCAGGGTGCAAGCGGGACGTGGTCGACAAGTTTGGAAAGCAACCTTACTGGTATGTAACGTTCCACCCGGATAAAAAAGATGATATGCTAGACTACCTCAAGTGGGATAAGTACTACGACAACCTGCAGAGGGATCGGGACTGGTACATTGATGCACTCAATGCCATCCTGGTTGGAGCTGCATTGATTGCAACCGTCACGTTTTCTGGTGTGTTACAGCCCCGCTTCAGTATCCCATCAGCGACCCCAACCCAAATTCAGCTATTAAGTATGTGGCCATCAACAGAGGGGACGTACAGACATTTTGGGTGTTGAACAGCTTGTCCTTCTTCTTTAGCATGGCTAGTGCTCTGGCTGGGTCACCGGAGTGTTACCCAACGTTGCAGTTTTCAATTTATATCTGCTGGAGAATATTCGAGAGTTGTTAGTTCGAGCTGCTGTCTTGCTTGTCATCTCCATATCTTTGTTCTTGCTGCTTTTGCATCGGCTGGCTTGACGGTGCTACCAAAGGTGCTGAAGCTACAAGCTAACATGATAGTCACAACAGCCATTGGAGGATTCTTTTGCGTATACATGCTTTGCAAATTTGTCAAGGCTGTTAACGCTCTTACACCTGACAATCCATGGAGACGTCGTGTGGATCCATTCATTGGTCACCTTTGGTCTACAGCAAGGAATATGTGGAACAGTAAACGAGAGGACATGATAAAACCAGTACACTCTGCAGTGGATCAATCTATCATCAAACCTGTCAATAACAAGCAGCGCAGCTCAATCCGCTTCCACATTTTGAATTCGGCTGGCTATGCTCATAGGCTGTATGATTTCTATGGGGTCTATGATTTCTCTTATGACTGGGACGATGGCCTGTGGGATGAACCGTTTGCTAAGAAGGAGAACCGCATAGATATTTCAAGCGAGGGTTGAGATAGGATGTCCCAAGGCATAATAAAGTTTAATAAAGATATAGTTGTTGGATATAGTCGCTATAAATGTTAAATGTAAGTGTGTGTATATGAAGTTAAGCATGACAATCCCTTATGGGAGCTTATATAACAAAATGTAATGGACTAGTCAGGGATTGTGTGTGTAAATACTGGCCTTTTCAAAAGTTTTCTATTAAAGAATACATAGTTTTGTTACTTACACCTTCACCTTCATCATGCGTTTGTGTCACCGTGGATGTGCTTGAGTTCTTGTAGCTTCTCCTCCTGTAGAGGATCCCATCCAAAGTACTTGCAGACCTCCTCCAGACTCTTCCCCTTGGTCTCCGGCACAACGAAGTAGATAAACACCACCGACGCCACCGCAATGGAGTGTACACAAAGAACGCCCCGGAGGTAGTCAAGGCAGTGGCCAAGCTGAGATAAGTGAGCGCAACCGTCCCACTTACACCACGGTTCACCGCGATGGACAGTGCCATAGCACACGCACGGAGTGTAAGCAGGAAGATCTCTGACGTCAGGACATAGACGGTCGGTCCGAATCCAATAGAGAAGCTCGCCATGAACCCGCATATTGCCGGGGAGGCGTGTTCAGTTGCCGACGTGTTCCCGTGTGCGCTGACGTGAAGCAGTCGGAACATGACGGCGACCGTCGCAAGCGCTGTCGCCATCCCTGTGGAGCTGATAAGCAACAAGGGCCCCCGTCCGAACGTATCCAGCCAGATGGTTGCGTCTTGGTGAGACCGACCGCAATGGTCCAGAACTGCTGTTCTTCCCTTGATCCCCGCCTGGTGAAACATAGTCGGACTGCGCGTCGACCCCAGACGCCTGCTGGAAGAAATGTATACCCAGCGGAGGAGCATCCTCCGAACCGGAGCAGACGGTAACAGTAACTGTCTCCATACCCTCCCCTTGTTCCTCTTGCCCTTCCTTACTATCCTCAACTCATCGTCGTCCTTGTTTGCCTCCGGTCCTGCCAGTACTGCACCGTCCTTCCTTACAAGCTCCACTTCCTCGCCCAGTGACTCCACTATAGCCATGAGACGGGTGTTTACTTCCTCCCGTATCCCATATAGAAAAAAAGAATTATTTAAAAAGATTATAGTAATTACAAATAGAGAAAATTATCAAAATGACCCTCTACTTTATATAATGTCAAATTTACTATTAATTAGAACAATTGTTTAAAGGTAAATATATAATAAATAGATTGTTTAATGCGAAAATATATAACATTGCATGCGTGTGTGGGTATTATTAAGTATAGGTATTAAATTAGTTTATAATAAACTAATTTGAATAAGTTAAAAAACATTCACAGAGAGATTCATAGCTATGAATAATTTAAATATTTATTAAATATTGATATATAATAATTAAACTTGTAAATAAATGACTTTACAAATGTTGCTGATACTTATATATTGAAAACAAAAAAATTAATTCAAATAATTAAAATATTTATTAATTAACTAACCTGTATAAACTGGAGCAATATCGTAGCAAACCCAACTCCAATACCCGAAAACACACGTCCAGTCGTGAGTACTAATGAAGAATATTCCTGATGCTATTGTGCTTTCGTCCGAGTCTATCTGCGAACTTCCCTGCCATAAGAGCCCCTGCAATACAATACAAAATAAATAAATAAATAAACATTATATGTGTGTGTTAGAGAGAGAAAATTGTATCATATGAAAATAGATTGAAAGAATCATAATATATACTATATATGTGGGTTTAGTATACTTACAACTAAAGGAGCCAACTAGAACTTCCTGTTCTACATTCTTCATATGGAAATAAAATATAAAACAAATAAGAAAAATAAGAGTGTACTAAACACAATTACATATTTCATAATTAGAATTTAACTTAACAACATAGTTAAATTTTCAAATAAAGAACCAGTTCCCAAGGTATTTTAAAATTATGTAAATGGAGAATAATCCACGTGGACAAAAAAAATCAGCAGAAAAACATTAGGGTTCTTGGGAAGCTCAGAGGGATTTGACAAATCTTCCTCATCACTTAACAACCATAATGTTAGATTATGTCTATTAACATACCCGTTTAGCTATACGGTATAACCTATATTTATTATACAACTAAACAAGTGACTTGTTCAATACTATGTTTGGAAGGGGTGTATATATATATGAATACTTTCACTTACACTTATGTTTACACACTGGTTTCAGTTTCGTGTGTATACACACACATAAAAAAAAATGCATAAATACCCTTCAGTGCCTTCTAGAGATGCTTCCACTGACAAATCTAACCACTGAGGAGCCTCAATGTGCTCCTGCAATCGCAATAACATATTAGTTGAAATGTTTCTTCAGTATTATTCATCAATCAGCAAAATAATGTAGAAAAATGCCTAAATATGTAATAAAGTTAAATCTAAATTATAACTAAAATAAGAATAAATTCACACTAGATTTATACCAGATAGTCCCAGTCCCAGTAATCCATTGCCGGAGGTTCTTGAGCTGCCGCCATTGACAACTGGAAAGCTTTCATAGCTAACGATGAGCTCTTCTGAGCCATTGCCTGCTCCAGTTTCATTCCAGAAACAGAATATATGTATGAATCCGGTGATCAAATCAAACAATTTCCAAGACCTAAGCCTTCTGCTGCTCTAGAAACCGTGATTAATCATGGCCTAGAACATGCATTCAGTAATTAGAACTCTTTGGCGATTTAATGCATATGTATGCATGCATTTATACATGTGTGTGTGTATGAGCATTTTCACGCATAGTACATGGTTCATACATGTAGATAGATACGTATGAATATTAGAATATACTAAGAGAATATCCCATAACCTTACACTTGTTCAAATTTTTAAGAGCATATCTTTGTATCTAATTAGAAATGAATTAGTGATGGGTTTTCTTAGAAATGCAAATCCGACACAGGAATGGGTCCAAAACTCACTTAATATAAGATACATTTGCAAAGCTACTGATAACAGAGAGGTATGTGACGCATATACATATACGTATATATATGCATGTATACACATATATATACGTATAAATAAAATTAATTGTTATTTATGTGTTTAATTTTTTCGATACTACTTCATACGATGCAACTGAAGTCTTAATGACCTACTTAAATCCACAAACAAATATCAAGCACATGAACTAGTAGACAGCTTAAGTAAGGAGTTTTTTCACATCACTCAAGCATACTTATCGAAGGTATATACATATCATACATATATGTGTGTGTATGTGTGTGTGTGTTAACAGGCAAGGAAGGAGAATGATGTTGAAATTGTTGGCAAGTTGAAGTTGTTATGAAAGCAGCTATGGCTGCAAAAGACCGCACTTTACGCCCGGAAGTCCTTTTTAACAAGGTTCGTTATTAATTATTTATTATATTAATTAATATAAATAAATAAATAGTTATTGAGGAACAATAACTCGGCTGAGAGGCAACAAACATTGCAAGAGAATTACCAGTATCTTCGCGAAGATAGTTATTTTTTCGAGCTTTTGGAGAACACAATAAGGGAAGTGGACGGGCTTAAAGACAGCACACCGGACAAAGGCAAGCTTGTTATTCAGCTGAGGATTATTAACAAGCAAACGAGAGAGGTAGCAAAGCTCTTAAAGCAGGCATTAGTTCAACACTTAATCAAAATCTATCTACATAATATTCAATAATAGTTATTAAGTGAGTCTTCTTTAGAATTAAAATGTTGATTATAAATTTACTAATACTGAAGTTACACAATTTCATGCTCAAATTTCACACGGAATTTATATAAATAATATTAATTTAAAGCTTCTTTTTAAACTGTTAATAACTTCTCATATTATATTAAATTAATATTCTAAGCCGAGATTGGGAAAGAAAAAAAAAATCCATCTCCTCTCTCTCTCTCTCTCTCACACACACACACACACACAATCATAAAGCTTAGTAACAAGAGAAAAGCTTATCCTTTTTATAACTTTGAAATTTCAGTGGTTTTGAAGTTTCGATTCGAACATTCAACAGTACGTTTGAAGTTAAAGTTAGAATATAGTGGAGTGTTATAAATACTAATTCGTTCTGTTAATGATGTATATTCGTTTGTGAAGGTGCATTTGGAGAATTACGTTTAATTTTAAAAAATTTACAAGTAATTTTTAATATGTAATTAAGATTTTCCTTAATTATGTCATAATAAATAGGCATTTGAAATCCGTCGTATTGAAATAGCCTAATGAACAGTTTTATTTAATAAATAAGCATTTTAAATCCGTCATAAACAGTATTGAAATAAGAAGAGCCGTCTAATAAACAGTTTATGAGAGGCCGCCTAATGAACAGTTTATGTCAAAATAAATAAGCATTTTAGATTCCTCTAAACAGTATTGAAATGAGAGGGGCCGCCTAATGAACAGTTTGTCATAATAAATAAGCATTTTAAATCCTTTGTAAATAATATTAAAATAAGAAGGGCCACTTAATGAACAGTTATGTCGTAATAAGTTGACATTTTCAATCCGTCGTAAACAATATGAAATAAGAAGGGCCGCCTAATCAACAGTTTATGTCATAATAAATACGCATTTTAAATCCCTCGTACAAGAGAGGGCCGCCTGGTCAATAGTTTCTCATTGCAACAATTCGTGTCAAGGTTGAGTGTTTTGGGTACATTCTCAAGATTAGTTTACATGGCGCTCCACAATTCAGAAGGTAATATATCTAGAATATGCATCATTTAATTACTCATATATAACATTTATATTTACATGTTTTATATACAAGTTAAATTAATAAAGAAAGACTCTATACTTCAAGTTCTAATTGACATTTCCACTGTTCAGATCCGATTGTCCTGGATGAATCCTCTAGCTCCAAGGACCTTACTAAGGACGAGTTTGCATTGCACCATGCAAGCAGGGATGGCAATTTAATGTTGGTGAAGGACTTGCTTGGAAGTGATGAGGTCAAAACGAAAATACTCAAAAAGGACAGCGATGGCGACACGGTTCTTCATGTTGCCAGCACTGTCGACGTTCTCAGGTTTCTTTTGAATGAGCTAGGTGATACTGCACAAGAGGGAATTTGCCAACCAGGTGAATTGGTTTCACAGTGCTCCTAAGGCTGTTTTCGGAAAAGATGTGGACATGCTTATGGTGTTGGTTGACTTCCTGGAGGATCGACTAGTGGATGTGATTTTCAGAGAGGACGATTACAACAGTGACAGTTCTACATCATGCTGCCAGATTGGTAATTTGAAGGCTGTCGAGATCTTCTCTCTAAATTGGGCGATGAAGCCAAACATGAAATTCTTCGAAAAGATACGTTCCGTGGTAGAACAGTTCTTCATTGTGCTGCCGAAGGTGGGGACATACAAGTTTTCAAGGAGATAATGTCTAGGCTGAGCGATGACTATGAAATTCATCGTGAGAAAGACAGTGATGGTGACACAATCCTTCATACAGCTGCTGAGAAGGTAGTGTTAGCATTGTGGAGTTTCTCTTAGAGAGACTAGGAGAGCAAGGTTCTAAAGATGCGATCCAGCAGAAAAACGATACATGGCAAATGTTCTTCATGCAGCTGCTTTTCTGGTCAGCTTGACATTGTGAAGGTTGTGGTGACTAAGCTAGGTCGTCAAGCACGCAATACCATCAATGAGAAAGATCGTCGGGAAGACAGTTCTTCATGTAGCTGCTCAGCGTGGGAACATTGACATGGTAAATTTAATCTTATGGAAGTTAGGTGGACATGCCCAAGATGCAATACTTGAAGAAGACTCGGATGGTAACACAGTCCTTCGTACAGCAATTGAAAGTGGCAATGTCGATATATTAAAGACACTCATGGATAAGCTTGGTGACAGAGCAAAGGAAGGGATTCGTAAAAAACACAAACGAAACGAGACCCTTCTTCATGCAGCTGCACGTGGTGGCAATAGCGACATTTTTAAAATGTTGATGCTGGAGTTGGGTGCTCAAGCCGAGGATGCAATTCGACAGGCAGATGATATGGTAACAACCCTCTTCACTTTGCTGTTGTACGGTAGAGCAACATGTTCAAGGAGATTGTTGAGCAAGGTGGTCGCGACCTTTTACGGCAACGCAATCGCAATAATGCAACACCCATACACCTAGCTGCTTCTCGGTGAGGACATGGAGGACAAAAGTTTATTCCAACAATGAATATTAATGTGCAAGAATTGAAAGGTATGCTTACTAAACCACACCGTTTTGAAATGATGCTCAATATATTACTTTACAGATATTCTCGACAAGGGTCGCGCTCTGCACGTTGCTTGTGAATTAAGCAACAAGTATTTGGTGGAGATTTGCTCGATCAAAATACTGAAGGAGCTGTGAAAATTAAAGATATTATGGCACATGACGAGTTGTTCCTAGGTAACACTGCTCTTCACGCAGCTGCAATTGGAGGAGATCTTGACATTTTTAAACAATGTTGGATTGGCTGCTGGTTCATCATGCAACGACGTCAACAAAGTTAAAAATTGGTACGGGCAAACACCTTTGCATTTTGCTGCAGCAGAACAATACGAGCTGGTTCAATATTTAATTGAGGAGAAAGGCTAATCCAGCTCAAGAGGATAATGCAGGTGTGACACCATTGCATTTTGCTGCCAGAAGTGCATCTCAGATGTCTTACGGCTCATAAGTGATTCACTTGGGACGGACTATAATATTAACAGGCTTAACGTTGGCTGGTCTTAGTCCTTTACATTATGCAGCATGGAATGCGCAACAGAGGCTATTGACTGGTTACTGGGAGCAGAAAAGGACAACAAGGACCGAATTGATTTGGAAGTAAAAGACAAAGTGGAAAATCTGACGCCTTGGTTATGGTCAGTTCTAGGTTCTTCTGGTTCTCCTGGCTATATGGAATTCAGGTATTGAGAACTTTGCTGATTGCCCATATTAGCAAAGAAAAGAATCCATTTACAGATGACATCCAGAGGTTTCTTGAAGATCATTTGAATCTTGATGGCCAACTTTTGGATGTTGCATGCTGCGAGACGTTGAAAGGATGCTCTGATGGAAAGCTGAGTTTGAGTCGGAGTTTGATTTCATGTGTGGCTGCCTATGGTAATGCTACTACAGCTTCAAAACTTGCAGATGAGCTACAAAAGGTAAACCACAGACAGGAGTTGTTGCGTCAATCTCGACCATTGGAATTTCTTACTATGCGTGCCAATGCTGACGAAAGTAGGGTGAGTGTGGCAGAGAAATTTCTGGCAGTAATGGAAGAAAATGAGGAGCTTCATAAGCAACTAGAGTCCAGTTTCAACATAGTGTTGCAGAGTGGGGGAAAAGAAGGATTAGAGTTTGCGAAACTCTTGGTGAAACACATGCGACTGTCTCAGGTACATGACTTATTGCAAGCTCAATTATCTTCCAGAATGATGACTGATACCCCGAACTAAACGACAATGGAGGATAATCTAAAGAACCTAAGGTCGGTGGATAAGCTCAAGGTTGAGAATTTCTCTGGTCTGGTGCATGATGTGCCTCTGGCTTACTGGATGGCACATCTCCACCGAACTGAACAAAAGGCAGAAGTACTATACATCAACATCAACTGAACAAGAGGAAGCAGAAACAAGATCCAAAAGCGCAGGCCATTCAAGCGAGTCGACAACCAACATCATGACATTCATTAAGGAGCTTACCAGTAAAGACACAAGCAAAGATGTGGTGGTGCTAGATGGCTATCCCAACAACGTGGGCAACCGCACTGGCCGGACAGCTTTACATTGGGCGGTCATCTTTGGTGACAAGGAGATTGTCAAGGAGCTTTGTGGAGACCCAGGGTGCAAGCGGGACGTGGTTGACAAGTTTGGAAAGCCACCTTACTGGTATGCAACGTTGCACCCGGATAAAACGATGATATGCTGGACTACCTCAAGTGGGATAAGTACTACGAGAACCTGCAGAGGGATCGGGACTGGTACATTGATGCACTCAATGCCATCCTGGTTGGAGCTGCATTGATTGCAACCGTCACATTTTCTGGTGTGTTACAGCCCCCACTTCAGTATCCCATCAGCGACCCCAACCCAAAGTCAGCTATTAAGTATGTGGCCATCAACAGAGGGGACGTACAGACATTTTGGGTGTTGAACAGCTTGTCCTTCTTCTTTAGCATGGCCAGTGCTCTGGCTGGGGTCACCGGAGTGTTACCCAACGTTGCAGTTTTCAATTTACATCTGGTGGAGAATATTAGGAAGTTGTTAGTCCGAGCTGCTGTCTTGCTTGTCATCTCCATAATCTTTGTTCTTGCTGCTTTTGCATCGGCTGGCTTGGCGGTGTTACCAAAGGTGCTGAAGTTACAAGCTAACATGATAGTCACAACAGTCCATTGGAGGATCTTTTGCGTATACAGGCTTGGAAATTTGGCAAGGCTGTTAACCTCTTACACCTGACAATCCATGGAGACGTCGTGTGGATCCATTCATTCGTCACCTTTGGTCTACAGCAAGGAATATGTGGAATAGTAAACGAGAGGACATGATAGAACCAGTACACTCTGCAGTGGATCAATCTATCATCAAACCTGCCAACAACAAGCAGCGCGGCTCAATCCGCTCCCACATTAGATTCAGGTGGCTATGCTCGTCGCGCTATGGTCCTTATGTTTGGGACGATGGCCTGTGGGATGAACCGTTTGCTAAGAAGGAGAACCGCATCGATATTTCAAGTGAGGTTGAGATAGGATGTAATAAAGTTTAATAAAGATATAGTTGTGAATACAATTGCTATAAATGTAAGTGTGTATATGTTGCACACTTTAAGTTATCCAATAACAAAATGTAATGGACTAGCCGGTCTTTTCAAAAGTTTTCTATTAAAGAATACATAGTTTTGTTACTTACACCTTCACCTTCATCATGCGTTTGTGTCACCGTGGATGTGCTTGAGTTCTTGTAGCTTCTCCTCCTGTAGAGGATCCCATCCAAAGTACTTGCAGACCTCCTCCAGACTCTTCCCCTTGGTCTCCGCACAACGAAGTAGATAAACACCACCGACGCCACTGCAATGGAGGTGTACACAAAGAAGCCCCGGAGGTAGTCAAGGCAGTGGCCAAGCTGAGATAAGTGAGCGCAACCGTCCCACTTACAGATGGACAGTGACATAGCACACGCACGGAGCGTAAGGGAAGATCTCCGACGTCAGGACGTATACGGTCGGTCCGAATCTGATAGAGAAGCTCGCCATGAACCCACATATAGCAACCATAGCAATGGCAACAACCGCCGGGGAGGCGTGTTCAGTTGCCAACGTGTCCCCGTGGGCGCTGACGGAACATGACGGCGACGGTCGCAAGCGTTGTTGCCATCCCTGTGAAGCTGATCAGCAGCGGCGCCCTCCGTCCGAACGTATCCAGCCAGATGGTTGCAACAAGTATGAACAGCGTCTTGGTGAGACCGACCGCAATGGTCATACCAGAACTGCTGTTCTTCCCTTGATCCCCGCTGGTGAAACACAGTCGGACTGTAGTACACCAACGCGTCAATCCCAAACGCCTGCTGGAAGAAATGTGTACCGAGCGATACGAGGAGCATCCTCCGAACCGGAGCGGATGGCAACAGGAGCTGTCTCCATATTCCTCTTGCCCTTCCTTATTATCCTCAACTCCTCGTCGTCCTTGTTTCCCTCCGGTCCTGTCAGTACTGCACCGTCCTTCCTTACAAGCTCCACTCCACCCAGTGACTCCACTATAGCCATGAGACGGGCGTTTACTTCCTACATGTTAAAAAAGAGATTTATCTAAAAGATTAAGTAATTAGAAATAGAGAAAATTATCAAAATGACCTCTACTTTTATATAATTAACAAAGTGGCGTCAAATTTACTATTAATCAGAACACACACATGTAATATATTGTTTAAAGCTAAATATATAATAACACAAATGATAAATATATTATTAATATATAACATTGCATGTGTGTGTGCGTATTATTAAACTGATAATTTTAATTAAATAAAAACTAGAGGACCAGTTTGATAATTATATAGATTAGACCGAAAAGGAAGATGGATGGGATGCCACCGAATCCAGCATTACCCTCCACCCAATGGAGTATTCCTGTGTTAATGAACACTTCCGAAAGCGACACCAAGGAACCCCTACTCCCGGCGGTGACGGTTCAGCTGTAAAGGATATAATATATAATATATATATATATATAGAGAGAGAGAGAGAGAGAGAGAGAGAGAGAGAGAGAGAGAGAGAGATTTGTATATATGATGTACATTCATTTTTATTTAGTCAGCATCACATGTCATTATAATAAGAAGAACATGATAATAAGTCTATTACTTAATAGTGAATTAAATAAGTTAAAAAACATTAGATTTTATTATAGCTAATGAGAAATTTGCATACTCCTCATATAGACTTTATATATATTTAAAACGAAAATTAACTTAATAATATAAAACATTTATTAATTAACATACCTGTGTAAACTGGAGCAAGAATCATAGCAAAACCAACTCCAATACCCAACAACACATCCAGTCATGAACTATGGGGTCAAAGCCATTAACAAAGCTCCAATGAAGAATATTCCCGATGTTACTGCCATTGTTTTCTTCCGGCCGAGCCTATCTGCGAACTTCCCTGCCATAAGAGCCCCCAATACACAAATATTAAAGTTTATATATGTGTATAAAGAGAGAGAATTGTGAAAATAGATTCAAAGAATCATAATATATGATCTTAATTTAAAAATAATACATGTGGGTTAGTATACTTACAACTAAAGAGACAAGGTTTAGGAGCCAACTAACACTTCCTGTTCTACATCAATCATCCTTTATAAACAGCAGTGCACCACTGATCACACCACTATCTGTAATAAAAAATAAAACATAAAACAAATAAGAAAAATAAAAGTGTACTAAACACAATTACATATTTCATAATCAGAGTTAACTTAACAACATAGTTAGATTTTCAAATGAAGAACCCAAGGTATAACGAGTACTAATGTTCAAGAAATATACGAGCACATTTTGTCCTTAAGATTTTCCATATTTTCACATAAATACTGCAAACTGAGGAATAACTATAAATGATTTTCATCAATAGAAAAAAAACAAAATGAATTATATGAACTAAAATCTCTCTCACACACTCACACACACATGATGAAGATTTGGCGCTCGTCGGACGCCCATTTAAAAATTATATAATGGAGAATAACTATGATAATCCACGTGGACAAAAAATCAGCAGAAAAACATTAGGGTTCTTGGGAAGCTCAGCGGGATTTGCCAAATCTTTCTCATCACCTAGCGGTTGAAAACTACCAAACATACATATTAACATACCCGGTATAACCTATATTTGTTATACTACTAAACAAGTGGCTTGTTAATACATACACATACACATACATATATATATATATATGATACCCTTCAGTGCCTTCTAGAGATGCTTCCAGTGACATATCTACCCACTGAGGAGCCTCAATGTGCTCCTGCAATCACAATAACATATTAGTTTAAATGTTTAGTAGTATTCATCAATCAGTAAAATAATGTAGAAAAATGCCTAAATATGTAATAAAGTTAAATCTAAACTATAATTAAAATAAGAATAAATTCATACTAGATTATACCAGATAGTCCCAGTAATCCATTGCCAGAGGTTCTTGAGCTGCCGCCATTGACAACTGGAAAGCTTTCATAGCTAACGATGAGCTCTTCTGAGCCATTGCCTGCTCCAGTATCATTCCAGAAACAGAATATATGTATGAATCCGGTGATCAAATCAAACAATTTCCAAGACCTAAGCCTTCTGCTGCCATTAGACTCGGTCTAGAAACCGTGACCTAGAACATGCATTCAGTAATTACTCTATGACACC
Source organism: Selaginella tamariscina (assembly GCA_003024785.1). NCBI lineage: Eukaryota > Viridiplantae > Streptophyta > Lycopodiopsida > Selaginellales > Selaginellaceae > Selaginella > Selaginella tamariscina. The sequence goes on along the minus strand of PUQB01000064.1, from coordinate 105,513 downwards.
ATTTATACATGCGTGTGTGTATGCGCATTTTCATGCATAGTCATGCATGTAAAGGTAGATAGAAAGATATATACGTACGTCCGGTGAATATCAGAATATACTAAAAAAATAACCTTACACTATAATATATGTTCAAATTTTTAGGAGCATATAAACACAACAGACAACAACATAGACACAAAAAACATATTTATGCTTCAAAATCAAATACAATGATTCCATAACTTATCACATAAACATATGGTTACATATCCTATGAACATATCCATCATCTAGAATATAAAATGAATGTTTTAAAGATTCTTTGACGCATCTGTATGTATGCCGATTCTATATGTATACGTGAATTCCATGTATACATCATGAAGTGATGTACATATAAAATATGTTTTCACAACTTATATACATATATGTCTCTCTCTCTTCTCTCTCTCTCTCTCTCTCTCTCTATATATATATATAATATATATGAACACATATATGTTTAATGAAGTATTATATTCCGAGTGATTGATTTATTCTATACCTGAAATCGAGTATGAAGCAAGCGCCAAACAGATTTTGCTATCCTTCTTGAAGTGCCTTCATCCGTCTAACTTTAAGACGCCAATCTCTCTATCAGGATCGCTTGAAGTACAGGGAGCGCAGATTGACCGGACCTAGATTCACGATTTCCGACATAGAAATGTACAGATTTGAAGAAATCAGTGCTTAGAATCACGCATTCTGCTTCCTAGATTCGTGCTTTCTTCAGCTTCTCGCCCATTTAAAACCCTCAGAACCCTAAAGTCTTCTAGACCGTCGGATATCGGCCGGCTGGATCGACGGGATAGATTTAATTACCCTTTAGTTAAATTTGTGGGTCGTTGTGGGTATATTCAGGAATCCAACGTTTCTATAGAAAAATGTCGATTGTCTACCAAGTATTTTGATGTTGGACATTGAACTAATTATTTAAATTATCATAAAATTTATCGTTTATCATATTAATGCTAATTATAAAATAAATAATAGGGTGCGTGCGTGTAAGTATTTATTGTGCGTGCGTGTGTGTGTTTGTGAGATGATTTATTTTGGTTTGGAATTTATATATATGAGAAGCTATTAATAGTTTGAAAAGAAACTTGATTAAATTTAATATTATTTATATAATTCCATATATTATTGAGCATGAAATTGTGTAACTTTACTTAATAACTATTGTTGAATATTGTGTAGATAGATTTTGATAAATTATTGATTTAAACATTAAAAAAAATTAAACTAATGCCTGCTTTAAGAGCTTTGCTACCTCTCTCGTTTGCTTGTTAATAATCCTGAGCTGAATAACAAGCTTGCCTTTGTCCGGTGTGCTGTCTTTAAGCCCGTCCACTTCCCTTATTGTGTTCTCCAAAAGCTCAAAGAAATAACTATCTTCGTGAAGATACTGGTAATTCTCTTGCAGTGTTTGTTGCCTCTCAGCCGAGTTATTTTCCTCAATAACTATTTATTTATTTATATATTAATAATAATAAATAATTAATAAATATAACGAACCTTGTTAAAAAGAAGGACTTCTGGGCGTAAGGTGCGGTCTTTTGCAGCCATAGCTGCTTTCATAACAACTTCAACTTGTTCAACAATTTCAACATCATTCTCCTTCCTTGCCTGTTAATACACACACAACACACACATGTGTGTGTGTGTGTGTGTGTGTTATACATATATTACCTTCGACAAGTATGCTTGAGTGATGTGAAAAAACTCCTTACTTAAGCTGTCTACTAGTTCATGTGCTCTTTGATATTTGTCTGTGGATTTAAGTAGGTCCATTAAGACTTCAGTTGCATCGTATGATACAGTAGTATCTGAAAAAAAATTAAACACATAAGTATATATGTGTAAACGTGCATATAATATACGTATACGTATACGTATATGTGTCACATACCTCTCTGTTTATCAGTAGCTTGCAAATGTATTTATATTAAGTGAAACCAGAGAAGTTATTTACTTATTAATTAATGTCATTTTTCATAAAGCTTTAAAATTAAAACGTAAGTTATAATGTGATATATATATAATGTGATATATAATTAGTCAATAAGTGGCTTTAATTTTTTTAAACTTAAAAAGATTCAAAGGTAGCCTTTAAGAAAAGAAAAAGAATTTATTTAAATTTAATCAAACTAATATTCCAAACTAAAAGTTAATCTCTCAAACACACACACACAATAATTACTTACACGCACGCACGCACACACACACACACAAAGCTTATCCTTTATATAAAGGGAAAAGAAAATATTTAAAACTTAGCCTTTAAGGAAAGCAAACAGTTGCTTTGAAATTTCAGTGGCTTCCGAAGTTTCGATTCGGACATTGAACAGTACCTTTGAAGTTAAATATACATAAAGAGAGTTGCAATAACTTAGTGGAGTGTTATAAATACAGTATTGAAAACTCTATAATCAGTGATTGCAACAATTTGTCTGGTTGAGTGTTTTGGGTACATTCTCAACATTAGTTTACCATGGCGCTCCACAATTCAGAAGGTATAGAATATGCATAATTCATATATAACATTTATATTTACATGTTTTATATACATTGTTTTCCACTTCAAAGTTCTAAGTGACATTTCCACTGTTCAGATTGGTTGTCGTGCAATTTGATGAGGATGACTGCTCTAACTCCAACGGTGAGGTGTTGGACCTTTCAGAAGGTAAATATCTAACATTAATTACTCATATAATATTTATATTTACATGTTTTATATACATAAACTTGTGAGTTAAATTAATAAAGAGAGACTCTATACTTCAATTTCTAATTGACATTTCCACTGTTCAGATCCGATTGTCCTGGATGACTCCTCTAGCTCCAAGGACCTTACTAAGGACGAGTTTGCATTGCACCGTGCAAGCAGGGATGGCAATTTAGTGTTGGTGAAGGACTTGCTTGGAAGTGATGAGGTCAAAACAAAAATACTCAAAAAGGACAGCGATGGCGACACGGTTCTTCATGTTGCCAGCACTGCGATGTTCTCAGGTTTCTTTTGAATGAGCTAGGTGATACTGCAGAAGAGGGAATTTGCCAACCGGTGAACGTGGTTTCACAGTGCTCCATAAGGCTGTTTTGGGAAAGATGTGGACATGCTTATGGTGTTGGTTGACTTCCTGGAGGATCGACTAGTGGATGTGATTTTCAGAGAGGACATTCAACATGACAGTTCTACATCATGCTGCCAGATTGGTAATTTGAAGGCTGTCGAGATCTTCCTCTCTAAATTGGGCGATGAAGCCAAAGATGAAATTCTTCGAAAAATAAGTTCAATGGTAGAACAGTTCTTCATTGGGCTGCCAGGTGGGACATACAAGTTTTCAAGGAGATAATGTCTAGGCTGAGCGATGACTATGAAATTCATCGTGAGAAAGACAGTTGGTAACACAATCCTTCATACAGCTGCTGAACGGTAGTGTTAGCATTGTGGAGTTTCTCTTAGAGAGACTAGGAGAGCAAGGTTCTAAAGATGCGATCCAGCAGAAAAACGTACACATGCAAAATGTTCTTCATGTAGCTGCCGACCGGGGAAAGAAGGATGTTCTCGTAGTATTGCTTGACAAGCTTGGCAACGAAGCAAAGCGTGTGATACGTGAGAAGGGTTATAACGGTGACACAGTGCTTCATGCAGCTGTTAGATCTGGTCAGGTTGACATTGTGAAGGTTGTGGTGACTAAGCTAGGTCGTCAAGCACGCAATACCATCAATGAGAAAGATGTGTCAGAAGACAGTTCTTCATATAGCTGCTCAGTGGGAACATTGACGTGGTAAATTTAATCTTATGGAAGTTAGGTGGACATGCCCAAGATGCAATACTTGAAGAAAACTTCATGGTGACACAGTCCTTCGTACAGCAATTGGAAGTGGCAATGTCGATATATTAAAGACACTCATGGATAAGCTTGGTGACAGAGCAAAGGAAGGGATTCGTAAAAAACATAAACGAAACGAGACCCTTCTTCATGCAGCTGCACGTGGTGGCAATAGCGACATTTTTAAAATGTTGATGCTGGAGTTGGTGCTCAAGCCGAGGATGCAATTCGACAGGCAGATGATCATGGTAACAACCCTCTTCACTTTGCTGTTGTACGTAACAGCAACATGTTCAAGGAGATTGTTGAGCAAGGTGGTCGTGACCTTTTACGGCAACGCAATCAAAATGCAACACCCATACACCTAGCTGCTTCTCTTGGCGTGGACGAAGACATGGTCAAAAGTTTATTCCAACAATGAATATTAATGTGCAAGAATTGAAAGGTATGCTTACTAAACCACACCGTTTTGAAATGATGCTCAATATATTACTTTACAGATATTCTCGACAAGGGTCGCGCTCTGCACGTTGCTTGTGAATTAAGCAACAAGTATTTGGTGGAGATTTTGCTCGATCAAAATACTGAAGGAGCTGTGAAAATTAAAGATATTATGGCACATGACGAGTTGTTCCTAGGTAACACTGCTCTTCACGCAGCTGCAATTGGAGGAGATGTTGACATTTTTAAACAACTGTTGGATGTGGCTGGTTCATCATGCAACGACGTCAACAAAGTTAAAAATTGGTACGGGCAAACACCTTTGCATTTTGCTGTAGCAGGAACAGTCACGCTGGTTCAATATTTAATTGAGGAGAAAGGTGCTAATCCAGCTCAAGAGGATAATGCAGGTGTGACACCATTGCATTTTGCTGCCAGAAGCGCATCTCAGAGTTTACGGCTCATAAGTGATTCACTTGGGACGGACTACAATATTAACAGGTTAACGTTGGCTGGTCTTAGTCCTTTACATTATGCAGCATGGAATGCGAACTACCGGGCTATTGACTGGTTACTGGGAGCAGAAAAGGACAACAAGGACCGAATTGATTTGGAAGTAAAAGACAAAGTGGAAAATCTGACGCCTTGGTTATGGTCAGTTCTAGGTTCTTCTGGTTCTTCTAGGAAAGATGTATTGAGAAGTTTGCTGATTGCCCATATTAGCAAAGAAAGAATCCATTTACAGATGACATCCAGAGGTTTCTTGAAGATCATTTGAATCTTGATGGCCAACTTTTGGATGTTGCATGCTGCGAGACGTTGAAGGATGCTCTGATGGAAAGCTGAGTTTGAGTCGGAGTTTGATTTCATGTGTGGCTGCCTATGGTAATGCTACTACAGCTTCAAAACTTGCAGATGAGCTACAAAAGGTAAACCACAGACAGGAGTTGTTGCATCAATCTCGACCATTGGAATTTCTTGCTATGCGTGCCAATGCTGACGAAAGTAGGGTGAGTGTGGCAGAGAAATTTCTGGCAGTAATGGAAGAAAATGAGGAGCTTCATAAGCAACTAGAGTCCAGTTTCAACAGAGTGTTGCAGAGTGGGGGAAAAAAGGATTAGAGTTTGCAGAAACTCTTGGTGAAACACATGCGACTGTCTCAGGTACATGACTTATTGCAAGCTCAATTATCTTCCAGAATGATGACTGAGAACCCCAACTAAAGACGACAATGGAGGATAATCTAAAGAAGCTAAGGTCGGTGGATAAGTTCAAGGTTAAGGATTTCTCTGGTCTGGTGCATGATGTGCCTCTGGCTTACTGGATGGCACATCTCCACCGAACTGAACAAAAGACAGTACTCCATACATCAACATCAACTGAACAAGAGAAGCAGAAACAAGATCCAAAAGCGCAGGCCATTCGAGCGAGTCGACAACCAACATCACAACATTCATTAAGGAGCTTACCAGCAACCAGAGTAAAGACACAACAAAGATGTGGTGGTGCTAGATGGCTATCCCAACAACGTGGGCAACCGCACTGGCCGGACAGCTTTACATTGGGCGGTCATCTTTGGTGACAAGGAGATTGTCAAGGAGCTTTGTGGAGACCCAGGGTGCAAGCGGGACGTGGTTGACAAGTTTGGAAAGCCACCTTACTGGTATGCAACGTTGCACCCGGATAAATACGATGATATGCTGGACTACCTCAAGTGGGATAAGTACTACGAGAACCTGCAGAGGGATCGGGACTGGTACATTGATGCACTCAATGCCATCCTGGTTGGAGCTGCATTGATTTGCAACCGTCACATTTTCTGGTGTGTTACAGCCCCCACTTCAGTATCCCATCAGCGACCCCAACCCAAAGTCAGCTATTAAGTATGTGGCCATCAACAGAGGGGACGTACAGACATTTTGGGTGTTGAACAGCTTGTCCTTCTTCTTTAGCATGGCCAGTGCTCTAGCTGGGGTCACCGGAGTGTTACCCAACGTTGCAGTTTTCAATTTACATCTGGTGGAGAATATTCGGGAGCTGTTAGTCCGAGCTGCTGTCTTGCTTGTCATCTCCATAATCTTTCTTGCTGCTTTTGCATCGGCTGGCTTGGCGCGTGTTACCAAAGGGTGCTGAAGCTACAAGCTAACATGATAGTCACAAACTCTTGGAGGATCCTTTTGCGTATTACAGGCTTTGCAAATTTGTCAAGGCTGTTAACGCTCTTACACCTGACAATCCATGGAGACGTCGTGTGGATCCATTCATCCGTCACCTTTGGTCTACAGCAAGGAATATGTGGAACAGTAAACGAGAGGACATGATAGAACCAATACACTCTGCAGTGGATCAATCTATCATCAAACCTCCCAACAACACAAGCAGCGCCGTTCAATCCGCTCCATTTTGAATTCAGGTGGCTATTCCAGCTATTATGTTTGGGACGATGGCCTGTGGGATGAACCGTTTGCTAAGAAGGAGAACCGCATCGATATTTCAAGTGAGGGTTGAGATAGGATGTCCCAAGGCATAATAAAGTTTAATAAAGATATAGTTGTTGGATAAATTGCTAGAATGTAAGTGTATATGTTGCACACTTGTAAGTTAACCATGACAGCTTCATATAACAAAATGTAATGAACTAGCCAGGGGCCTTTTTCAAAAGTTTTCTATTAAAGAATACATAGTTTTGTTACTTACACCTTCACCCTCATCATGCGTTTGTGTCACCGTGGATGTGCTTGATTGTAGCTTCTCCTCCTGTAGAGGATCCCATCCAAAGTACTTGCAGACCTCTTCCAGACTCTTCCCTTGGTCTCTGGCACAACGAAGTAGATAAACACCACCGACGCCACTGCAATGGAGGTGTACACAAAGAACGCCCCGGAGGTAGTCAAGGCAGTGGCCAAGCTGAGATAAGTGAGCGCAACCGTCCCACTTACACCACGGTTCACCGCGATGGACAGTGCCATAGCACACGCACGGAGCGTAAGCAGGAAGACCTCTGACGTCAGGACATAGACGGTCGGTCCGAATCCAATAGAGATGCTCGCCATGAACCCGCATATTGCAACCATAGCAATGGCAACAACCGCCGGGGAGGCGTGTTCAGTTGCCGACGTGTCCCCGTGTGCGCTGACGTGAAGCAGTCGGAACATGATGGCGACCGTCGCAAGTGCTGTCGCCATCCCTGTGGAGCTGATAAGCAACAAGGGCCTCCGTCCGAACGTATCCAAGCCAGATGGTTGCAACAAGCATGAACAGCATCTTGGTGAGACCGACCGCAATGGTCCAGAACTGCTGTTCTTCCCTTGATCCCCGCCTGGTGAAACATAGTCGGACTGTGCATCGACCCCAGAGAAATGTATACCTAGCGGAGGAGCATCCTCCGAACCGGAGCAGACGGTAACAGTAACTGTTTCCATACCCTCCCCTTCTTCCTCTTGCCCTTCCTTACTATCCTCAACTCATCGTCGTCCTTGTTTGCCTCCGGTCTGCCAGTACTGCACCGTCCTTCCTTACAAGCTCCACCCAGTGACTCCACTATAGCCATGAGACGGGTGTTTACTTCCTCCATATCCCCTACATATAGAAAAAAAGATTTATTTAAAAAGATTATAGTAATTACAAATAGAGAAAATATCAAAATGACCCTCTACTTTTATATAATGTCAAATTTACTACTAATCAGAACAATTGTTTAAAGGTAAATATATAATAAATAGATTTTTAATGCGAAAATATATAACATTGCATAAGTGTGTAGGTATATTAGTATAGGTATTATTAAGTATAGGTATTATTACTTATAATAAATTAATTTGAATAAGTTAAAAAACATTCAATTATATTAGAGAGATTGAAAGCTATGAATAATTAAAATATTTATTAAATATTGATATATAATAATTAAACTTGTAAATAAATGACTTTACAAATATTGCTGATACTTATATATTGAAAACGAAAAATTAATTCAAATAATTAAATATTTATTAATTAACTCACCTGTATAAACTGGAGCAATAATCATAGCACCCAACTCCAATACCCGAAAACACACGCCCAGTCGTGAGTACTAATGAAGAATATTCCTGATGCTACTGTGCTTTCGTCCGAGTCTATCTGCGAACTTCCCTGCCATAAGAGCCCCCTGCAATACAATACACACAAATAAATAAATAAACATTATATGTGTGTGTGTGTGTAGAGAGAGAATTGTATCGTATGAAAATAGATTCAAAGAATATATAATATATACTGGGTTTAGTATACTTACAACTAAAGGAGCCAACTAGAACTTCCTGTTCTACATTCTTCATATGGAAATAAAATATAAAACAAATAAGAAAAATAAGAGTGTACAAAACACAATTACATATTCATAATTAGAGTTTAACTTAACAACATAGTTAAATTTTCAAATAAAGAACCAGTTCCCAAGGTATTTAAAAATTATGTAAATGGAGAATAATCCACTTAGCAGAAAAACATTAGGGTTCTTGAGAAGCTCAGAGGGATTTGACAAATCTTCCTCATCATTTAGCAACCATAATGTTAGATTATGTCTATTAACATACCCGTTTAGCTATACGGTATAACCTATATTTATTATACTAGTTCAATACTATGTTTGGAAGCGGGTGTATATATATGAATACTTTCACTTACACTTATGTTTACAAACACTGGTTTCAGTTTCGTGTGTATACACACACATAATAAAAAATCCTTCTAGAGATGCTTCCAGTGACAAATCTAACCACTGAGGAGCCTCAATGTGCTCCTGCAATCGCAATAACATATTAGTTTAAATGTTTCTTCAGTATTATTCATCAATCAGCAAAATAAATTCATACTAAATTTATACCAGATAGTCCCAGTAATCCATTGCCGGAGGTTCTTGAGCTGCCGCCATTGACAACTGGTAAGCTTTCATAGCTAACGATGAGCTCTTCTGAGCCATTGCCTGCTCCAGTTTCATTCCAGAAACAGAATATATGTATGAATCCGGTGATCAAATCAAACAATTTCCAAGACCTAAGCCTTCTGCTGCTCTAGAAACCGTGATTAATCATGACCTAGAACATGCATTCAGTTCTTTTGCGATTTAGTGCATATGTATGACACGCATTTATACATGCGTGTGTGTATGCGCATTTTCATGCATAGTACATGGTTCATACATGCATGTAAAGGTAGAGAGAAAGATATATACGTACGTACGGGTGAATATCAGAATATATTAAGAGAATATCCCATAACCTTACACTATAATATATGTTCAAATTTTTAAGAGCATATAAACACAACAGACAACATACACAAATACATCTTTAAAACATTCATTTTATATTCTAGATGATGGATATGTTCATATATCTGTACGACGGATATGTTTATGTTCTTTGACGCATCTGTATGTATGCTGATTCGATATGTATACGTGAATCCCATATATACATCATGGATGTACGTATAAAATATGTTTTCACAACTCAGATATGTAAGAATAAAGCTCCATGTATGTGTGTCTATATATTATATATATATATTATATATAATATATGAAACACATACACACGTTATGTATGTTTTAATGAAGTATTATATGAGTGATTGATTTACCTGAAATCGAGTATGAAGCAAGCGCCAAAAAGATTTTGCTATCCTTCTTGAAGTGCCTTCATCCGTCTAGCTTTAAGAGCGCGACTTGCCAATCTGTCTATCAGGATCGCTTGAAGTACAGGAGCGCCGATTGACCGGACCTAGATTCACGATTTCCGACAGATTTGATGAAATCATTGCTTAGAATCACGCATTCTGCTTCCTAGATTCTCAGCTTCTCGCCCATTTAAAACCCTCAAAAGTCTCAGGAACCCTAAAGTCTTCTAGACCGTCCGATATAGGCTGGCTGGATCGACGGGATAGGGTCGTTGTGGGGTATATTCAGGACTCCAACGTTTGATAGAAAAATGTCGATTGTCTACCAAGTATTTTCATGTTGAACATTGAACTAATTATTTAAATTATTATAAAATTTATCGTTTATCATATTAATGCTAATTATAAAATAAATAATAGGGTGCGTGCGTGTAAGTATTTATTGTGTGTGTGTGAGAGAGAGAGAAGTTATTAATAGTTTAAAAAGAAACTTGATTAAATTTAATATTATTATATAAATTCCATATAATATTGAGCATGAAATTGTGTAACTTTACTTAATAACTATTGTTATATTATGTAGATAGATTTTGATAAATTATTGATTTAAACATTAAAAAAAATTAAACTAATGCCTGCTTTATGAGCTTTGCTACCTCTCGTAAATAAACACACACACACAACAGACACACATATGTATGTATATTAACAGGCAAGGAAGGAGAATGATGTTGAAATTGTTGAACAAGTTGAAGTTGTTATGAAAGCAGCTATGGCTGCAAAAGACCGAAGTCCTTCTTTTTAATAAGGTTCGTTATATTTATTAATTATTAATTATATTAATAGAAATAAATAAATAAATAAAATAGTTATTGAGGAACAATAACTCGGCTGAGAGGCAACAAACACTGCAAGAGACTTCACACGAAGATAGTTATTTTTCGAGCTTTTGGAGAACACAATAAGGGAAGTGGACAGGCTTAAAGACAGCACACCGGACAAAGGCAAGCTTGTTATTCAGCTCAGAATTATTAACAAGCAAACGAGAGAGGTAGCAAAGCTCTTAAAGCAGGCATTAGTTTAATTTAATCAACACTTAATCAATATCTATCTACATAATATTCAACAATAGTTATTAAGTGAGTCTTCTTTAGAATTATTATAACTTTACTAATACTGAAGTTACACAATTCCATGCTCAAATTTCACACGGAATTTATATAACTTAAAGCTTCTTTTCAAATGTTAATAACTTCTCATATTATATTAAATTAATATTCCAAGCCGAGATTAGGGAAAAAAATAAAATCCATCTCTCACACACACACACACACACACACACAAATCATAAAGCTTAGTGTTGAAAAAAAACAAGAGAAAAGCTTATCCTTTATATAACTTCGAAATTTCAGTGGCTTCGAAGTTTACCTTTGAAGTTAAAATTGGGATATAGTCGAGTGTTATAAATGCAGTAATTAAATTCATTGAACACTCTGATTTTTGCTGTCACATATGATCAGTGATAATCAACAATTTCTCATTGCAACAATTTGTCTCAGGTTAAGTGTTTTAGTACATTCTCAATCTCAAGATTAGTTTACCATGGTATTTATTTTAATCTCAAATGATACAGCTCCTTTTAAAAAAGATGAGTTGATAAAGTCACGATAAATAATTGTAGTCCTTTGAAAAAAGACAAATTGTGGATGTTGAAAAAAATAAGTTGATAAGTCGTGATAAATAATTCTAGTCCTTAGAAAAAAGATAAATAGTGGATGTTGAAAAAATAAGTTGATAAAGTCACGATAAATAATTTTAATCATTAAATTAAATAATACACAGTGAGATGAAGAATTGATTATAAATAATTAGTAATTAATTCATTTGTCATATGTTTTGGGTGGAGCACTTCGGAGCGTAGGCCAAAATCAACTGTATTCAAGTCCTAAATTTAGCATCTGTGTGTTATATGAGATCAAAATTTACCATGGCACTCCACAATTCAGAAGGTAATATATCTAGAATATGCATAAATTAATTACTCATATATAACATCTGCATTTACATGTTTTATATACATTGATTTCTGAAACTTGTGAGATAAATTAATAAAGAGAGACTCTATACTTCAAGTTCTAATTGACATTTCCACTGTTCAGATCCGTTTGTCCTGGATGACTCCTCTAGCTCCAAGGACCTTACTAAGGACGAGTTTGGATTGCACCATGCAAGCAGGGATGGCAATTTAGTGTTGGTGAAGGACTTGCTTGGAAGTGATGGGTCAAAACGAAAATACTCAAAAAGGACAGCGATGGCGACACGGTTCTTCATGTTGCCAGCACTGCCGACGTTCTCAGGTTTCTTTTGAATGAGCTAGGTGATACTGCAGAAGAGGGAATTTGCCAACCGGGTGGACGTTTCACAGTGCTCCGTAAGGCTGTTTTGGGGAAAGATGTGGACATGCTTATGGTGTTGGTTGACTTCCTGGAGGATCGACTAGTGGATGTGATTTTCAGAGAGGCCGATGACAACTCGACAGTTCTACATCTTGCTGCCCGGATTGGTAATTTGAAGGCTGTCGAGATTTCCTCTCTAAATTGGGCGATGAAGCCAAAGATGAAATTCTTCGAACGGATACGTTCCTGGTAGAACAGTTCTTCATTGTGCTGCCGAAGGTGGGACATACAAGTTTTCAAGGAGATAATGTCTAGGCTGAGCGATGACTATGAAATTCATCGTGAAAAGACTGTTGCGGTGACACAATCCTTCATACAGCTGCTGAGAAGGGTAGTGTTAGCATTGTGGAGTTTCTCTTAGAGAGACTAGGAGAGCAAGGTTCTAAAGATGCGATCCAGCAGAAAAACAATTCCAACAAAAATGTTCTTCATGCAGCTGCCGACCGGGGAAAGAAGGATGTTCTCGTAGTATTGCTTGACAAGCTTGGCAACGAAGCAAAGCGTGTGATACGTGAGAGTAACACGCTTCATGCAGCTGTTATATCTGGTCAGCTTGACATTGTGAAGGTTGTGGTGACTAAGCTAGGTCGTCAAGCACGCAATACCATCAATGAGAAAGATGTGTCGGGAAAGACAGTTCTTCATGTAGCTGCTCAGCGTGGGAACATTGACATGGTAAATTTAATCTTATGGAAGTTAGGTGGACATGCCCAAGATGCAATACTTGAACAAGACTTGCATGGTAACACAGTCCTTCGTACAGCAATTGAAAGAGGCAGTGTCGATATGTTAAAGACACTCATGGATAAGCTTGGTGACAGAGCAAAGGAAGGGATTCGTAAAAAAATAAATTAAACAGAGCCTTCTTCATGCAGCTGCAGGTGGCAATAGCGACATTTTTAAAATGTTGATGCTGGAGTTGGGTGCTCAAGCCGAGGATGCAATTCGACAGGCAGATGATGATGGTAACAACCCTCTTCACTTTGCTGTTGAGCACCGTAAGAGCAACATGTTCAAGGAGATTGTTGAGCAAGGTGGTCGCGACCTTTTACGGCAACGCAATTGCGAAAATGCAACACCCATACACCTAGCTGCTTCTCGGTGGAAGGAGGAGGACACGTTCAAAAGTTTATTCCAACTAATGAATATTAAGGTGCAAGAATTGAAAGGTATGCTTACTAAACCGCACCATTTTGAAATGATGCTCAATATATTACTTTACAGATATTCTCGACAAGGGTCGCGCTCTGCACGTTGCTTTGTGAATTAAGCAACAAGTATTTGGTGGAGATTTTGCTCGATCAAAATACTGAAGGAGCTGTGAAAATTAAAGATATTATGGCACATGACGAGTTGTTCTAGGTAACACTGCTCTTCACGCAGCTGCAATTGGAGGAGATCTTGACATTTTTAAACAACTGTTGGATGTGGCTGGTTCATCATGCCGACAACAGTTAAAAATTGGTACGGGCAAACACCTTTGCATTTTGCTGTAGCAGAAGACGATTACGAGCTGGTTCAATATTTAATCGAGGAGAAAGGTGCTAATCCAGCTCAAGAGGATAATGCAGGTGTGACACCATTGCATTTTGCTGCCAGAAGCGCATCTCAACGTGTTTTACGGCTCATAAGTGATTCACTTGGGACGGACTACAATATTAACAGCTTAACGGGCGGCTGGTCTTAGTCCTTTACATTATGCAGCATGGAATGAGAACAAATGGGCTATTGACTGGTTAGTGGGAGCAGAAAAGGACAACAAGGACCGAATTGATTTGGAATAAAAGACAAAGTGGAAAATCTGACACCTTGGTTATGGTCAGTTCTAGATTCTTCTAGCTACTCAGGAAAGATGTATTGAGAAGTTTGCTGATTGCCCATATTAGCAAAGAAAAGAATCCATTTACAGATGACATCCAGAGGTTTCTTGAAGATCATTTGAATCTTGATGGCCAACTTTTGGATGTTGCATGCTGCGAGACGTTGAAAGGATGCTCTGATGGAAAGCTGAGTTTGAGTCGGAGTTTGATTTCATGTGTGGCTGCCTATGGTAATGCTACTACAGCTTCAAAACTTGCAGATGAGCTACAAAAGGTAAACGACAAACATTTGTGAAGGAGTTGTTGCGTCAATCTCGACCATTGGAATTTGCTTACTATGCGTGCCAATGCTGACGAAAGTAGGGTGAGTGTGGCAAGAAATTTCTGGCAGTAATGGAAGAAAAATGATGAGCTTCATAAGCAACTAAGGTCCAGTTTCAACATAGTGTTGCAGAGTGGGGGAAAAAAAGGCTTCGAGTTTGCCAGACTCTTGGTGAAACACATGCGACTGTCTCAGGTACATGACTTATTGCAAGCTCAATTATCTTCCAAAATGATGACTGACAACCCCGAACTAGAGAAGATAATGAAGGATAATCTAAAGAAGCTAAGGTCGGTGGATAAGCTCAAGGTTGAGAATTTCTCTGGTCTGGTGCAGGATGTGCCTCTGGCTTACTGGATGGCACATCTCCACCGAAATGAACAAAAGGCAGAAGTACTCCATATATCATCATCAACTGAACAAGAGGAAGCAGAAACAAGATCCAAAAGCGCAGGCCATTCGAGCGAGTCGACAACCAACATCATGACATTCGTTAAGGAGCTTACCAGTAAAAGCACAAGCAAAGATGTGGTGGTGCTAGATGGCTATCCCAACAACGTGGGCAACCGCACTGGCCGGACAGCTTTACATTGGGCGGTCATCTTTGGTGACAAGGAGATTGTCAAGGAGCTTTGTGGAGACCCAGGGTGCAAGCGGGACGTGGTTGACAAGTTTGGAAAGCCACCTTACTGGTATGCAACGTTGCACCCGGATAAATACGATGATATGCTGGACTACCTCAAGTGGGATAAGTACTACGAGAACCTGCAGAGGGATCGGGACTGGTACATTGATGCACTCAATGCCATCCTGGTTGGAGCTGCATTGATTGCAACCGTCACATTTTCTGGTGTGTTACAGCCCCCACTTCAGTATCCCATCAGCGACCCCAACCCAAATTCAGCTATTAAGTATGTGGCCATCAACAGAGGGGACGTACAGACATTTTGGGTGTTGAACAGCTTGTCCTTCTTCTTTAGCATGGCCAGTGCTCTGGCTGGGGTCACCGGAGTGTTACCCAACGTTGCAGTTTTCAATTTACATCTGGTGGAGAATATTAGGAGTTGTTAGTCGAGCTGCTGTCTTGCTTGTCATCTCCATAATCTTTGTTCTTGCTGCTTTTGCATCGGCTGGCTTGGCGGTGTTACCAAAGGTGCTGAAGCTACAAGCTAACATGGTAGTCACAACAGTCATTGGAGGATTCTTTTGCGGATACAGGCTCTGGAAATTTGCAAGGCTGTTAATGCTCTTACACCTGACAATTTATGGAGACGTCGTGTGGATCCATTCATCCGTCACCTTTGGTCTACAGCAAGGAATATGTGGAATAGTAAACGAGAGGACATGATAGAACCAGTACACTCTGCAGTGGATCAATCTATCATCAAACCTGCGAACAACAAGCAGCGCAACTCAATCCGCTCCCACATTTTAGATTCCGGTGGCTATGCTCGTGGGGCTTATGACTGGGACGATGGCCTGTGGGATGAACCGTTTGCTAACAAGGAGAACCGCATCGATATTTCAAGAGTGAGGTTGAGATAGGATGTCCCAAGACATAATAAAGTTTAATAAAGATATAGTCGTTGGATATAATTGGTATAAATGTAAGTGTGTGTATATGTTGCAAATCCCTTACGGCAGATTCATATAACAAAATGTAATGGACTAGCCACTGGCCTTTTTAAAAGTTTTCTATTAAAAATACATATTTTTGTTACTTACACCTTCACCTTCATCATGCGTTTGTGTCACCGTGGATGTGCTTGAGTTCTTGTAGCTTCTCCTCCTGTAGAAGATCCCATCCAAAGTACTTGCAGACCTCCTCCAGACTCTTCCCCTTGGTCTCCGGCACAACGAAGTAGATAAACACCACCGACGCCACTGCAATGGAGGTGTACACAAAGAACGCCCCGGAGGTAGTCAAGGCAGTGGCCAAGCTGAGATAAGTGAGCACAACCGTCCCACTTACACCACGGTTCACCGCGATGGAACACGCACGGAGCGTAAGTGGGAAGATCTCCGACGTCAGGACGTATACGGTCAGTCCGAATCCGATAGAGAAGCCAATCCCTGTGGAGCTGATAAGTAACAAGGGCCTCCGTCCGGAACGTATCCAGCCAGATGGTTGCAACAAGCATGAACAGCGTCTTGGTGAGACCGACCGCAATGGTCATACCCAGAACTGCTGTTCTTCCCTTGATCCCCGCCTGGTGAAACATAGTCGGACTGTAGTACACCAACGCGTCAATCCCAAACGTCTGCTGGAAGAAATGTGTACTGAGCGATACGAGGAGCATCCTCCGAACCGGAGCGGATGGCAACAGGAGCTGTCTCCATATTCCTCTTGCCCTTCCTTACTATCCTCAACTCCTCGTCGTCCTTGTTTCCCTCCGGTCCTGCCAGTACTGCACCGTCCTTCCTTACAAGCTCCACTTCCTCACCCAGTGAATCCGAGACGGGCTTCCTACATATTAAAAAAGAGATTTATCTAAAAGATTATAGTAATTAGAAATAGAGAAAATTATCAAAATGACCCTCTACTTTATATAATTAACAAAGTGGCCTTGAGTCAAATTTACTATTAATGAGAACACACACATGCAATATATTGTTTAAAGCTAAATATATAATAACATAAATGATAAATATATTGTTTTATGTGAACATATATAACATTGCATGTGTGTGTGCGTATTATTAAACTGATATAACTCAAGGCCAATTTGAGAATTAAATAAAACTAGAGGACCAGTTTGATAATTATATAGATTAGACCGAAAAGGAAGATGGATGGGATGCCACCGAATCCCAGCATTACCCTCCACCCAATGGTCCTCGGAAGTGGGGAGAGCGCAAAGTTTGGCACGTAACCGATAAGTATTCCTGTGTTAATGAACACTTCCGAAAGCGACACCAAGGAACCCCTACTCCCCGGCGGTATAAAGGATTATATATATATATATATATATATATATAGAGAGAGAGAGAGAGAGAGAGAGAGAGAGAGAGACTTTGTATATTTATGATGTACATTCATTTTTATCTAGTCAGCATCACATGTCATTATACTAAGATAGAACATGATAATAAGTCTATTACTTAATAATAAATTAAATAGCTAATGAGAAATTTGCATACTCCTCATATAGACTTTACAAATATTGCTGATACTTATATATTTAAAACGAAAATTAACTTAAATAATTACAACATTTATTAATTAACATACCTGTGTAAACTGGAGCAAGAATCATAGCAAAACCAACTCCAATACCCGAAACACACATCCAGTCATGAACTATGGGGTCAAAGCCATTAACAAAGCTCTAATGAAGAATATTCCCAATGTTACTGCCATTGTTTTCTTCCGGCCGAGCCTATCTGCAAACTTCCCTGCCATAAGAGCCCCCTGCAATACACAAATATTAAAGTTTATATATGTGTGTATAAAGAGAGAGAATTGTGAAAATAGATTCAAAGAATCATAATATATGATCTTAATTTAAAATAATACATGTGGGTTAGTATACTTACAACTAAAGAGACAAGGTTTAAGGAGCCAACTAACACTTCCTGTTCTACATCAATCATCCTTTATAAACAGCAGTGCACCACTCATCACACCACTATCTGTAATAATAAAAAATAAAATATAAAACAAATAAGAAAAATAAAAGTGTACTAAACACAATTACATATTTCATAATCAGAGTTTAACTTAACAACATAGTTAGATTTTCAAATGAAGAACCAATTCCCAAGGTATAACGAGTACTAATGTTCAAGAAATATATGAGCACATTTTGTCCTTAAGATTTTCCATATTTTCACATAAATACTGCAAACTGAGGAATAACTATAAATGATTTTCATCAATAGAAAAAAAACAAAATGAATTATATGAACTAAAACCTCTCTCACACACTCACACACACATGAGCGCCCATTTAAAAATTATGTAATGGAGAATAACTATGATAATCCACGTGGACAAAAAAATCAGCAGAAAAACATTAGGGTTCTTGGGATTTGCCAAATACCTAGCGGTTGAAAACTACCAAACATACATATTAACATACCCGGTATAACCTATATTTGTTATACTACTAAACAAGTGGCTTGTTATATATATATATATATATATATATGATACCCTTCAGTGCCTTCTAGAGATGCTTCCAGTGACAAATGTACCCACTGAGGAGCCTCAATGTGCTCCTGCAATCGCAATAACATATTAGTTGAAATGTTTCTTCAGTATTATTCATCAATCAGCAAAATAATGTAGAAAAATGACTAAATATGTAATAAAGTTAAATCTAAACTATAACTAAAATAAAAATAAATTCATACTAGATTTATACCAGATAGTCCCAGTAATCCATTGCCAGAGGTTCTTCAGCTGCCGCCATTGACAACTGGTAAGCTTTCATAGCTAACGATGAGCTCTTCTGAGCCATTGCCTGCTCCAGTTTCATTCCAGAAACAGAATATATGTATGAATCCGGTGATCAAATCAAACAATTTCCAAGACCTAAGCCTTCTGCTGCTCTAGAAACCGTGATTAATCATGGCCTAGAACATGCATTCAGTAATTAGAACTCTTTGGCGATTTAGTGCATATGTGTCATAGTGCATATGTATGACACGCATTTATACATGCGTGTGTGTATGCGCATTTTCACGCATAGTACATGGTTCATACATCCATGTAAAGGTAGATAGAAAGATATATACGTATGAATATCAGAATATACTAAGAGAATATTCCATAACCTTACACTTGTTCAAATTTTTAAGAGCACATAAACACATCTGACACATACATAGACACAAGATACATAAATAAACACATCTGAAACATATTTATGCTACAAAATCAAATACAATGATTCCATAACTTATCACATAACATATATATATATGAACATATCCATCATCTAGAGTATAAAATAAATGTATTAAAGATGCTTTGACGCATCTGTGTGTATGCCGATTCGATGTATATATCATGAGAGCCACTACCAGGTTTAGAAGTGACGTTCGTATAGAATATGTTTTGACAACTTATATACATATATGTAATAATAAAGCTCATATATATGAACAGATACACATGTTTTAATGAAGTATTATATTCCGAGTGATTAATTTATTCTATATGCACTTGAGACAGCGATTTTACCTGAAATCGAGTATGAAGCAAGCCTAACAGATTTTGCTGAAGTGCCTTCATCCGTCTAACTTGCGACTTGTCAATCTCTCCTGTTCTTTATCAGGATCGCTTGAAGAACAGGGAGCGCCGATTGACCGGACCAGCTTAGAATCACCATTCTGCTTACTAGATTGGTGCTTTCTTCACATTTTATCTCAAGAACCCTAAACTCTTCTAGACCGTCCGATATCGGCTCGCTGGATCGACGGAATAGATTTAATTACCCCTTAGTTATATTTGTGGGTTATTCAGCTGAAAAACTGTTGTCTACCAAGCATTTTGATGTTGGACATTAAACTAATTATTTAAATTATCATTAATGTTAATTATAAAAAAATAATAAAGTGATATTAATATTAATAAGCTATATTAATATAGCTTATTAATATTAATAAGTTAATGAGTCAGGGTTGATGAGTCGTTCTGGGTATATTCAGGAATCTAACGTGTCTGTAAAAAACTATTGAACATTGAATTAATTATTTAAATTTATGGTACAATTTATCGTTTATCATATTAATGTTAATTATAATAAGTACATTAATATTAATAAGTAAATGGGGTCAATCGCATTTGGGCTTCTCCTCTTCCCATCAGGAAGTACATGCGCGCACATACACACACGCACGCGCACACATACACACACAATATATATATATATATATATTAACAGGCAAGGAAGGAGAACGATGTTGAAATTGTTGAACAAGTTGAAGTTGTTATGAAAGCAGCTATGGCTGCAAAAGACCGCACCTTACGCCCAGAAGTCCTTCTTTTTAACAAGGTTTCGTTATATTTATTAATTATTTATTAATTAATAAAATAAATAAATAAATAAATAGTTATTGAGGAACAATAACTCGGCTGAGAGGCAACAAACACTGCAAGAGAATTACCAGTATCTTCACCAAGATAGTTATTTCTTCGAGCTTTTGGAGAACACAATAATGGAAGTGGACGGGCTTAAAGACAGCACACCGGACAAAGGCAAGCTTGTTATTCAGATCAGAATTATTAACAAGCAAACGAGAAAGGTAGCAAAGCTCTTAAAGCAGGCATTAGTTTAATTTTTTTTAATGTTTAAATCAATAATTTATCAAAATCTATCTACATTTTAATTCTTTAGAATTAAAATGTTGGTTATACATTTATTAATACTAAAGTTACACAATTTCATGCTCAATATTAATGGAATTTATATAAATAATATTAAATTTAATCAAGTTTCTTTTCAAACTATTAATAACTTCTCATATTATAATATTCCAAACCGAGATGAGAAAAAAAAAATCATCTCACAAACAATCACACACACACACACAAATACTTACACGCACGCACCCACACAAATCGTAAAGCTTAAAATAAAGATAAAAGAAACTTAGTGTTGAAAAAAAAAGGGAGAGAAAAGCTTATCCTTTATATAAAAAGATTCAAAGGTAAGAAAACTTGTCCTTTGAGAAAAGAAAAAGAATTTATTTAAATTTAATCAAACTAATATTCCAAACTAAAAATTCATCTCTCAACACACACACACCCACACACACACACAAAGCTTATCCTTTATATAAAGCGAAAAGCAAAGATTCAAAACTTAGCCTTTAAGGAAAAAAAAGAGAAGTAAACAGTTGCTCAGTGGCTTCGAAGTTTCGATTCGGACATTGAACAGTACCTTTGAAGTTAAATATACATAAAGAGAGTTGCAATAGCTTAGTGGAGTGTTATAAATACAGTAATTAAATGTATTGAAAACTCTATAATCAGTGATTGCAACAATTTGTCTCTGGTTGAGTGTTTTGGGTACATTCTCAACATTAGTTTACCATGGCGCTCCACAATTCAGAAGGTATAGAATATGCATAATTCATATATAACATGTATATTTATATTTACATGTTTTATATACATTGTTTTCCACTTCAAAGTTCTAAGTGACATTTCCACTGTTTCAGATTGGGTTGTCGTGCAATTTGATGAGGATGACTGCTCTAACTCCAACGGTGAGGCGTTGGACCTTTCAGAAGGTAATATATCTACTCAATATATAACATTTTATACATGTTTTATATACATAAACTTGTGAGTTAAATTAATAAAGAGAGACTCTATACTTCAAGTTCTAATTGACATTCCACTGTTCAGATCCGATTGTCCTGGATGACTCCTCTAGCTCCAAGGACCTTACTATGGACGAGTTTGCATTGCACCGTGCAAGCAGGGATGGCAATTTAGTGTTGGTGAAGGACTTGCTTGGAAGTGATGAGGTCAAAACAAAAATACTCAAAAAGGACAGCGATGGCGACACGGTTCTTCATGTTGCCAGCACTGCCGATGTTCTCAAGTTTCTTTTGAATGAGCTAGGTGATACTGCAAAAGAGAGAATTTGCCAACCGGGTAATGTGGTTTCACAGTGCTCCATAAGGCTGTTTTGGGGAAAGATGTGGACATGCTTATGGTGTTGGTTGACTTCCTGGAGGATCGACTAGTGGATGTGATTTTTAGAGAGGACATTTACAACATGACAGTTCTACATCGAGCTGCCAAGATTGGTAATTTGAAGGCTGTCGAGATCTTCCTCTCTCTAAATTGGGCGATGAAGCCAAACATGAAATTCTTCGAACAGATAAGTTCTTTGGTAGAACAGTTCTTCATTGGGCTGCTACAGGTGGGGACATACAAGTTTTCAAGGAGATAATGTCTAGGCTGAGCGATGACTATGAAATTCATCGTGAGAAAGACCTTTACGGTGACACAATCCTTCATACAGCTGCTCGGGAGGGTAGTGTTAGCATTGTGGAGTTTCTCTTAGAGAGACTAGGAGAGCAAGGTTCTAAAGATGCGATCCAGCAGAAAAACAATTCCAACAAAATGTTCTTCATGCAGCTGCTCACTCTGTCAGCTTGACATTGTGAAGGTTTTGATGACTAAGCTAGGTCGTCAAGCACGCAATATCATCAATGAGAAAAATGAGTGGGGAGAAACAGTTCTTCACGAAGCTGCTCAGCGTGGGAACATTGACGTGGTAAATTTAATCTTATGGAAGTTAGGTGGACATGCCCAAGATGCAATACTTGAAGAAGACTTCTATGGTAACACAGTCCTTCGTACAGCAATTGGAAGTGGCAATGTCGATATATTAAAGACACTCACTGATAAGCTTGGTGACAGAGCAAAGGAAGGGATTCGTAAAAAACATAAACGAAACGAGACCCTTCTTCATGCAGTTGCACGTGGTGGCAATAGCGACATTTTTAAAATGTTGATGCTGGAGTTGGGGATCAACCGAGGATGCAATTCGACAGGCAGATGATGATGGTAACAACCCTCTTCACTTTGCTGTTG
Source organism: Selaginella tamariscina (assembly GCA_003024785.1). Taxonomy (NCBI): domain Eukaryota; kingdom Viridiplantae; phylum Streptophyta; class Lycopodiopsida; order Selaginellales; family Selaginellaceae; genus Selaginella; species Selaginella tamariscina. The sequence continues at coordinate 82,399 of PUQB01000064.1, read as the reverse complement.
TACGGTAGAGCAACATGTTCAAGGAGATTGTTGAGCAAGGTGGTCGTGACCTTTTACGGCAACGCAATCGCAATAATGCAACACCCATACACCTAGCTGCTTCTCAGTGGAAGGAGGAGGACATGTTGAAAAGTTTATTCCAACAAATGAATATTACGGTGCAAGAATTGAAAGGTATGCTTATAAACCACACCGTTTTGAAATGCTGCTCAATATATTACTTTACAGATATTCTCGACAAGGGTCGCGCTCTGCACGTTGCTTGTGAATTAAGCAACAAGTATTTGGTGGAGATTTTGCTCATCAAAATACTGAAGGAGCTGTGAAAATTAAAGATATTATGGCACATGACGAGTTGTTCATAGGTAACACTGCTCTTCACGCAGCTGCAATTGGAGGAGATCTTGACATTTTCAAACAACTGTTGGATGTGGCTGGTTCATCATGCAACGACGTCAACAAAGTTAAAAATTGGTACGGGCAAACACCTTTGCATTTTGCTGCAGCAGGACGCAATTACGAGCTGGTTCAATATTTAATTGAGGAGAAAGGCGCTAATCCAGCTCAAGAGGATAATGCAGGTGTGACACCATTGCATTTTGCTGCCAGAAGCGCATCTGAAGAAGTTTTACAGCTCATAAGTGATTCGCTTGGGACGGACTACAATATCAATAGGCTAACGTCGGCTGGTCTTAGTCCTTTACATTATGCAGCATGGAATGCGAACGACGAGGCTTTTGACTGGTTACTGGAGCAGAAAAGGACAACAAGGACCGAATTGATTTGGAAGCAAAAGACAAAGTGGAAAATCTGACGCCTTGGTTATGGTCAGTTCTAGGTTCTTCTGGTCTTGGTTACGCTGTATTGAGAACTTTGCTGATTGCCCATATTAGCAAAGAAAAGAATCCATTTACAGATGACATCCAGAGGTTTCTTGAAGATCATTTGAATCTTAATGGCCAACTTTTGGATGTTGCATGTGCGAGACGTTGAACGGATGCTCTGATGGAAAGCTGAGTTTGAGTCGGAGTTTGATTTCATGTGTGGCTGCCTATGGTAATGCTACTACAGCTTCAAAACTTGCAGATGAGCTACAAAAGGTAAACCACAGACAGGAGTTGTTGCGTCAATCTCGACCATTGGAATTTGTTGCTATGCGTGCCAATGCTGACGAAAGTAGGATGAGTGTGGCAGAGAAATTTCAGTTCAACAGAGTGTTGCGGAGTGGGGGAAAAGAAGGATTAGAGTTTGCGAAACTCTTGGTGAAACACATGCGACTGTCACTTATTGCAAGCTCAATTATCTTCCAGAATGATGATGATAACCCCCAACTAAAGACGACAATGGAGGATAATCTAAAGAAGTAAGGTCGGTGGATAAGCTCAAGGTTGGAATTTCTCTGGTCTGGTGCAGGATGTGCCTCTGGCTTACTGGATGGCACGTCTCCACCGAACTGAACAAAAGGCAGAAGTACTCCATACATCAACATCACTGAACAAGAGGAAACAGAAACAAGATCCAAAAGCGCAGGCCATTCAAGCGAGTCGACAACCAACATCATGACATTCATTAAGGAGCTTACAGCAACCAGAGTAAAGACACAAGCAAATGTGGTGGTGCTAGATGGCTATCCCAACAACGTGGGCAACCGCACTGGCCGGACAGCTTTACATTGGGCGGTCATCTTTGTGACAAGGAGATTGTCAAGGAGCTTTGTGGAGACCCAGGGTGCAAGCGGGACGTGGTTGACAACTTTGGAAAGCCACCTTACTGGTATGCAACGTTGCACCCGGATAAATACGATGATATGCTGGACTACCTCAAGTGGGATAAGTACTACGACAACCTGCAGAGGGATCGGGACTGGTACATTGATGCACTCAATGCCATCCTGGTTGGAGCTGCATTGATTGCAACCGTCACATTTTCTGGTGTGTTACAGCCCCCACTTCAGTATCCCATCAGCGACCCCAACCCAAATTCAGCTATTAAGTATGTGGCCATCAACAGAGGGGACGTACAGACATTTTGGGTGTTGAACAGCTTGTCCTTCTTCTTTAGCATGGCCAGTGCTCTGGCTGGGGTCACCGGAGTGTTACCCAACGTTGCAGTTTTCAATTTACATCTGGTGGAGAATATTAGGAGTTGTTAGTCCGAGCTGCTCTTGCTTGTCATCTCCATAATCTTTGTTCTTGCTGCTTTTGCATCGGCTGGCTTGGCAGGTTACCAAAGGTGCTGAAGCTACAAGCTAACATGGTAGTCACAACAGTCCTTGGAGGATTCTTTTGCGGATACAGGCTCTGGAAATTTGGCAAGGCTGTTAATGCTCTTACACCTGACAATTTATGGAGACGTCGTGTGGATCCATTCATCCGTCACCTTTGGTCTACAGCAAGGAATATGTGGAATAGTAAACGAGAGGACATGATAGAACCAGTACACTCTGCAGTGGATCAATCTATCATCAAACCTACCAACAACAAGCAGCGCGGCTCAATCCGCTCCCACATTTTGATTCAGGTGGCTATGCTCGTTGGCACATATTTCATTATGGTGGACGATGGCCTGTGGGATGAACCGTTTGCTAAGAAGGAGAACCGCATCGATATTTCAAGTGAGGGTTGAGAAGGATGTCCCAAGGCATAATAAAGTTTCATAAAGATATACTTGCTGAATACAATTGCTATAAATGTAAGTGTGTGTATAATATTGCACACTTTTAAGTTATCCATGACAAAATGTAATGGACTAGCCGGCCTTTTCAAAAGTTTTCTTAGTTTTGTTACTTACACCTTCATCATCACGCGTTTGTGTCACCGTGGATGTGCTTGAGTTCTTGTAGCTTCTCCTCCTGTAGAGGATCCCATCCAAAGTACTTGCAGATCTCCAGACTCTTCCCCTTGGTCTCCGGCACAACGAAGTAGATAAACACCACCAACGCCAACGCGATGGAGGTGTACACAAAGAACGCCCCGGAGGTAGTCAAGGCAGTGGCCAAGTTGAGATAAGTGAGTGCAACCGTCCCACTTACACCACGGTTCACCGCGACGGACAGTGCCATAGCAACACGCACGGAGCGTAAGTGGGAAGATCTCCGACGTCAGGACGTAGACGGTCGGTCCGAATCCGATAGAGAAGCTCGCCATGAACCCACATATAGCAACCATGGCAATGGCACCAACCGCCGGGGAGGCATGTTCAGTTGCCGACGTGTCCCCGTGGGTGCTGACGTGAAGCAGACGGAACATGACGGCGACCGTCGCAAGCAATGTCGCCATCAGCAGCGGCCTCCATCCGAACGTATCCAGCCAGATGGTCGCAACAAGTATGAACAGCATCTTGGTAAGACCGACCGCAATGGTCATGCCCAGAACTGCTGTTCTTCCCTTGATCCCCGCCTGGTGAAACACAGTCGGACTGTAGTACACCAGCGTGTCGACGTCAGACGCCTGCTGGAAGAAATGTATACCCAGCGAGACGAGGAGCATCCTCCAAACCGGAGTGGACGGTAACAGTAACTGTCTCCATACCCTCCCCTTGTTCCTCTTGCCCTTCCTTCCTATCCTCAACTCCTCGTCGTCCTTGTTTCCCTCCGGCCCTGCCAGTACTGCCCGTCCTTCCTTATAAGCTCCACTTCCTCGCCCAGTGACTCCACTATAGCCATGAGAACGGTTTAAAAAGATTATAAAAATTATAAATAGAAAAAATTATTAAAATGACCCTTTACTTTTATATAATTATCAAAGTGGCCTTGAGTCAAATTTACTACTAATCAGAACACACACGCACTATTGTTTTAAAACTAATATATATAACACAGATGATAAAAGATTGTTTAATGCAAAAATATAAAACATGTGTGGATATTATTAAGCTTATATAATTCGAGGCCAATTTGAGAATTATATAAAACTAGAGGATCAGTTTGAAAATTATATAAATTAGAGGGTGAATTTAATAATTTTTCCCTTATACCTGTACATGTTTTTGTAAGGACCTTCTTTGCCTCTGGTACCCGGTCCCGCGTAATGAGCCATTCTGAAAAGCAGTGATATATGCCGTAGTAAAAAAATGTTACGGATTAATAATTAAACTAGATTAGTAATTAATAAATTAGTAATTAAATTAATAATTAAACATTTCCGTAGCATTTTTCGACTACGGATTTAATTACTGCCGAAAAGCCACCGAATCCCAGCATTACCCTCCACCCGATGGTCTTCGGAAGGGGGGAGAGTGCAAAGTTTGCCACATAATTAATAAGTATTCCTGTGTTAATAAACACAACCAAGAAACCCCTACTCCCCGGCGGTGACAGCTCCGCTGTAAAATATATAATGTTTACTGATTTAATAATATAATATTGTTAATTAATTAATATAACACAATATTTTAATTAGTAGTTTTAGTCCTCTGTACGCTTTAAAATATATTTCTGATGTGGATTAACTTTAAATTTGAGATATACACTTTTAATATTTCATTACTCTAAGAATATTGAGAAAGAGAATGATATTAATCTAATACTTATAGTAAATTAATTTAGATAAGTTAAAAACATTTGATTTTATAGAGAGATTCATAATTTAAATATTTATTAAATATAATAATTAAACTTGTAAATAAATGACTTTACAAATACTGCTGATACTTATATATCTAAAAAAAAAAATTAATTTAAATAATTAAAATATTTATTAATTAACTCACCTGTATAAACTGGAGCAATAGTCATAGCAAACCCAACTCCAATACCCGAAAACACACGTCCAGTCGTGAGTACTAATGAAGAATATTCCTGATGCTACTGTCCTTCGTCCGAGTCTATCTGCGAACTTCCCTGCCATAAGACCCCCTGCAATACAATACACACAAATAAATAAATAATAAACATTATATGTGTGTGTGTGTAGAGAGAGAGAATTGTATTGTATGAAAATAGATTGAAAGAATCATAATATATACTATATATGTGGGTTTAGTATACTTACAACTAAAGGAGCCAACTAGAACTTCCTGTTCTACATTCTTCATATGGAAAAAAAAATAAAATATAAAACAAATAAGAAAAATAAGAGTGTACTAAACACAATTACATATTTCATAATTAGAGTTTAACTTAACAACATAGTTAAATTTTCAAATAAAGAACCAGTTCCCAAGGTATTTAAAAAATTATGTAAATGGAGAATAATGCACTCAACAGAAAAACATTAGGGTTCTTGGGAAGCTCAGAGGGATTTGACAAATCTTCCTCATCACTTAGCAACCATAATGTTAGATTATGTCTATTAAGATACCCGTTTAGCTATACGGTATAACCTATATTTATTATACTACTAAACAAGTGGCTTGTTCAATACTATGTTTGGAAGCGGGTGTATATATATGCATACTTTCACTTACACTTATGTTTACACACACTGGTTTCAGTTTCGTATGTATACACACACATAATAAAAAATGCATAAATACCCTTCAGTGCCTTCTAGAGATGCTTCCACTGACAAATTTAACCACTGAGGAGCCTCAATGTGCTCCTGCAATCGCAATAACATATTAGTTTAAATGTTTCTTCAGTATTATTCATCAATCAGCAAAATAATGTAGAAAAATGCCTAAATATGTAATAAAATTATAACTAAAATAAGAATAAATTCATACTAGATTTATACCAGATAGTCCCAGTCCCAGTAATCCATTGCCGGAGGTTCTTGAGCTGCCGCCATTGACAACTGGTAAGCTTTCATAGCTAACGATGAGCTCTTCTGAGCCATTGCCTGCTCCAGTATCATTCCAGAAACAGAATATATGTATGAATCCGGTGATCAATCAAAGAATTTCCAGGACCTAAGCCTTCTGCTGCCATTAGACTCGGTCTAGAAACCGTGATTAATCATGACCTAGAACATGCATTCAGTAATTAGAACTCTTTGGCGATTTAATGCATATGTATGACATGCATTTATGCATGCGTGTGTGTATGCGCATTTTCACGCATAGTACATGGTTCATACATGCATGCAAAGGTAGATAGAAAGATATATACGTATGAATATTAGAATATACTAAGAGAATATCCCATAACCTTACACTTGTTCAAATTTTTTAAGAGCACATAAACACATCTGACACATACATAGACACAAGATACATAGATAAACACATCTGAAACATACAAAATCAAATACAATGATTCCATAACTTATCACATAAATATATATATATGAACATATCCATCATCTAGAATATAAAATAAATGTTTTAAAGATTCTTTGATGCATCTGTGTATATGCCGATTCGATGTAATATATCATGAGAGCCACTACCAGGTTTAGAAGTGATGTACGTATAGAATATGTTTTGACAACTTATATACATATATGTAAGAATAAAGCTCATATATATGAACAGATACACATGTTTTAATGAAGTATTATATTCCGAGTGATTAATTTATTCTATACGCACTTGAGACAGCGATTTTACCTGAAATCGAGTATGAAGCAAGCGCCTAAAAGATTTTGCTATCCTTCTTGAAGTGCCTTCATCCGTCTAACTTGCGACTTGTCAATCTCTCCTGTTCTTTATCAGGATCGCTTGAAGAACAGGGAGCGCCGATTGACCGGACCTAGATTCACGATTTCCGACATAGAAATGTACAGATTTGAGCTTAGAATCACCATTCTGCTTCCTAGATTCGTGTTTTCTTCACATTTTATCTCAAGAACCCTAAGCTCTTCTAGACCATCCGATATCGGCTTGCTGGATCGACGGAATAGATTTAATTACCCCTTAGTTATATTTGTGGGTCGTTGTGAGGTATATTCAGCTAAAAAACTGGCATTTTGATGTTGGACATTAAACTAATTATTTAAATTATCATTAATGTTAATTATAAAATAAATATAGCTTATTATTAATAAGTTAATGAGTCAGGGTTGATGAGTCGTTCTGGGGTATATTCAGGAATCTAATTTGTCTGTAAAAACATTGAATTAATTATAATAAAGTGACATTAATATTAATAAGTAAATGGGGTCAATCGCATTTGGGCTTCTCCTCTTCCAATCAGTAAGTACATGCACGCACATGCACACACGCACGCGCACACATACACACACATATCTTTGTATCTACTTATAAATGAATTAGTGATGGGTTTTCTTAGAAATGCAAATCCGACACAGGAATGGGTCCAAAACTCCTCTGGTTTCACTTAATATAAGATACATTTGCAAAGCTAGTGATAAACAGAGAGGTATGTGACACATATACATATACGTATATATATGCACGTATATATATATACATACGTATCAATAAAATTAATTGTTATTTATGTGTTTAATTTTTTTCAGATATTACTGTATCATACGATGCAACTGAAGTCTTAATGGACCTACTTAAATCCACAGTCAAATTTCAAAGAGCACATGAACTAGTAGACAGCTTAAGTAAGGAGTTTTTTTCACATCACTCAAGCATACTTATCGAAGGTCATATATGTATAAACACACACACACACAGATATAATATATATATATATATATTAACAGGCAAGGAAGGAGAATGATGCTGAAATTGTTGAACAAGTTGAAGTTGTTTATGAAAGCAGCTATGGCTGCAAAAGACCGCAGTTTACGCCCAGAAGTCCTTTTTAACAAGGTTCGTTATATTTATTTAATTACTTATTATATTAATTAATTAATATAACTAAATAGTTATTGAGGAACAATAACTCGGTTGAGAGGCAAACAAAACACTGCAAAGAATTACCAGTATCTTCACCAAGATAGTTATTTTTTCGAGCTTTTGGAGAACACAATAAGGGAAGTGGACAGGCTTAAAGATAGCACACCGGACAAAGGCAAGCTTGTTATTCGGATTATTAACAAGCAAACAAGAGAGGTAAAGTTAATTTAAATCAACAATTAATTAAAATCTATCTACATAATATTCAACAATAGTTATTAAGTGAGTCTTCTTTAGAATTAAAATGTTGATTATAATTTTACTAATACTAAAGTTACACACTTTCATGCTCAGTGTTACACGGAATTTATATAAATAATATTAAATTTAATCAAGCTTCTTTTCAAACTGTTAATAACTTCTCATATTATATTAAACTAATATTCCAAGCCGAGATTAGGAAAAAAATAAAATTCATCTCACAAACACAAACACACACACACAAATCATATAGCTTAAATTAAAGATAAAACAAACTTAATGTTGAAAAAAAAACAAGAGAAAAGCTTATCCTTTATATAGCAAGTAAACAGTAGCTTTGAAATTGCAGTGGTTTTGCAGTTTCGATCCGAACATTCAACAGTACCTTTGAAGTTAAAGTTCCGGATATAGTGGAGTGTTATAAATACTAATTCGTTCTGTTAATGATGTATATTCGTTTGTGAGGGTGCATTTGAGGGGTTTGACATTTCCTCGAGCGCAGTTTGCCGAGCGTACGGATTTCCGTCATACCGGAATATTCCATTCCGTACAGAATATTCGTTTTCATATAAAGAATATTCTGGTGCGGCGGGCGGGCAATCATGGCGGCACGGTAATGTGTCAAAGTTTCACAAATTTGGGGGTTAATCTGACATATATATTTATATATTTATATTTATATTTATGTTTTTTTTTTTAATATTTATATTTATAACTATAATTATATTTTTATATAAATACCGCATCAAACTAAATAAAAATTACAATAAAAACATAACTCAATCATGAAGACTCGTTTCCACCAGCCAGTGCCTCGTCGTTAATGAATGCATTGTTACGGTGTCGTGAACGTTTCTCCAAAATCTGTCTGTCGTAAACTTCGAACTCTTCAACCATTTTCTTTGCCATCTGATTAGCGTAGTCTGGTAGAACAATACTGAAAACATATTAAAGTTTAAAACCAAAGAAATGATAAAACAAATCTCACTCATCATCTGATGACTCGTATGATCTCTCTTCTGCTGACTCATCTGATGACTCGTCGTTGTGCTCCACGGACTTCTCCGTAACAACATCCTCGTTTCGAGAAGGCGGATCCTGGTCTCCATCGTTGTCGCTAGCCAAAGGCAAATCCTGTGCTTCTGTTTCCATGGCCCTCTTCCACTCATCAAAAGGAGTAATCATGGAAACAACTTGATCATCCCCACCACCTTCAGCTGCTGTAACACTTGGAATGACCTTCCTGAAGACATCTCTGGCTGCTAAAACCAGATCCTTGTTGATGTCGATTCCATAACCATGTCTCCCTGTGTGAAAAGCTGCAAGAATACTAGCACCGGTTCCCACTGTTAGATCCACAACAGTTCCACCAGGCTTTGTGAGCTTCTCCACTAGCATCGCAAACAACTTGGGAGATTTCGGGCCAATTGAAATCCTGAAAGTTACAATATTAGAACATGAGAAATAACAAACAACATTATACCATGGGAGCTGGAAATCTTCTGGCTCATCAAAAAGAAGAGTGTAGCGAGTGTCCAAGATCTCCTTGTTCTTGGCAACCTTAGAGTAGGGGGAACCAAAAATACACATGGCAATGATGCTTTCCTGAAAAAAAAACATTAAAAAATGACATTCTCAAAAAGAAGAATTACCTTTCTAGAGAAACGGTATCCCCATGACTTTGTCGTGTGCACATAACTCATCTGCAGAAACTTTAGCTTGCAAGTTTCTGCAGTGTTCTTCAAAGCTGAACATCATCCGGTAGCACAAACACTACCACATGGCCAGCTCTGTCTAATATCCCGAAAGCAAGGTTCACCAAGTTCTTCAGCAAAGCATCCGAGAACTTCGTGTATTGATCCACCATCCCGCCTGCCTCAGCAACGCATCCGGTAGGCGGGTCGATGACAACGAGATCAACAGCTCCCTGGATGCATTTTGGTGGAGGCTTCGCACCAAACACATGAATAGTCCAACTTGACTTGTGACTCACGATCCAATCCTCAAGCTCCTTCAATCCTGACGGAAAAGGCCTTCCGGCTTTGAAGTACTGGACTGCAAGGTTCTCTGAATCTGCATGAATGATTTCCCAGCTTCCATTTCCCTTCTCAGGCATCACCATCCTCAACATATCATCTTCTTCCAATCCAGCCGAGATGAAGGATGGGGCTGAAGAAGAAGCTTCCCTTGCTGACCTTGCTCGCCGATCTAGCATACCTGATATCCATCTTCACATGGAGCTTCCTTGCAGCACTTCGTTCTTCCATAATAGCTCTCGCCGATCATCCTTGTGTATCTTATAGCTGGCCATCTCCCATTCGGGACAGTCACCAGGAAGGAAATCCAGCCAGAAAGGACAGTGTTCCACTTCGTAATCACTGATATCACGTAACAACCGGCTCCACATGCTAGAATCCTTGGTAACATCCATCCACTCTTTGAAATCTTCAGGGAGTGCATCGTTTTTCCATTTTAAAAACCTGTAAAAATAGATAAAAATCTGTAAAGAAACAAAAAAAAAACTTGCCTGAATGCCATTCTTTTTGCAGATTTTTCCAGCTCAAATAGTCGAGAGGTGGAATTGTCGCACCGAACTCCTTGTTCTCGAGCATGTTCTGGTACATATCCAACTTAATTTCATTGTGCATCTTCATATACCATGTCATGAACTCCTCTACATGCTCGACCAAAAGCTCTTTAGCTGCCTCCGCGACCTGGCACGATAAAACGAATAAAAATGAAAAATATAAATATTAAATTACCTGGAACCAGTAAGTAAAGATGTGCAAAAACTTGATGAAGTCCTTGTCAGGCCAGCCGGTGACACCTTCCTTCTTGTCTTTCTCCGTCATGTTCACCAGCTTCTCAAGAACGCCACGTTCTTGAATGTGCACAAGCTTTCCAAGGATATCAACCTTGACGTTGGAAGGAAGCTGGGACTTCGCGAGCATTTGAAGCTTCTCCAGAGTTATTTGCTTCGTTGATGGTTTGATAGTGATATCTGTGATCGCCTTGAACCAATCTTCACCGACCGCCGGATCAGCAATGGTGAGGAATTTGTTCATCCGAACTGTGAATGTCTTGTAAACGCTGGAGAGGATCTGAGATTCTGTCTGGTTTGGTTTTCTGTTCGCAAGTTTTGTAGCGATTTGTCGCTTCAGTTGATTCTGCAAAAGAAACCGAAAATCAAAAAACAGTCAAAAGAAGAAGAAAAGATTACCTCCCAAAAAATCTTCACCAATGTCGTCTTTGGATACTCGTACCAAACGTCTTCTTTTCTGTTCGATCTCCACACTTCCACAGCTTTTCTATCTTCCTCCGGCATCCCGCGAAGAACATGATCGGTAGAAAGATCTGCAGACTTCACACAACAATTCCGTAAGAACTGCAAGGTGTGAATGATTGTTGTAGGAACCACACGAGCAGTTGCTCTGCAAAACAAAACAACATTTATTTAGTATTTAAATAATGAAACAAACAAGTCACTTACTCATTCAACCGATTGCAAGCAGCGATTAGTCTCTTCTCCTCTTGCACTGTGGATGCTATGAGTGTTGCACGTACACGCAAAGTCCATTTCAAACCTGGCTCTTCAGCAAGCAAAGTGTTCAAAGCAACCCGACGATGATTCCCATCCCACACCAGAAACTTTGCATCTTTCAGAAATCGATACCACGCAGAAAATGCTGGCTTATGCAAATCCGCTTCAAACTCTCTATCGACCTGTGCTTCTGACTCATTCCAACTTCGGCGTTCGTCTGCACTCAGCTGTGGTCCGAAAGATAAGGTGAACACTGACGTCTCCTGGTAAAATCCTTCAGCTCTAATCCATCCAACAAGGTCTTTCACGCCGTCCTTAGTGACATTCCTCAAACGTTGGTGTGGGAGCAACCTGTGAACCGGGATACGCGGAGGCTCACCAAGCTCAACTGGAACGTAGTGGTCTCGTCCTTGTAGCGATGTGTCAATATCCGTGTCATACCGAATAACAAGATCCCGAAGAAGCTTGGATGGAGCCTCAAGTGTCAGCCGCTCCGGAATTGCATATGATTCGGCAACATCCTCAGGAGCATCCAGTTTCCTCTTCTTATTGAACATTTTACTACCAAGATCAATGTCCGGTACTTCCTCTGCATTACCGTGTTCTGCAGAGCTTCCTGCATCTCCCTATTTCTAGGCATCCATTCACTCACCACAGTATGTTCATCAATGACTTGCGAACTATCCACAGGTTCATTGTTCGTCGGCATCTTCTCTTGCAGTTGTTGCTTGGCGCCTCGGCCTCCTTTCTTGCCACGAGGTTTTGGAGCCATATCTGCAAGAGCTTCTTGGACGATATGTTCTTGAAGTGTCAAAGTCTTGTATTTATCTCGCAGTCTCTTACTCTGCCTTTGCTCATTCTGCAATTACAACAACTGATAAGAGTGTGTGTGTGAGTTGTTTTAATTTATGGACACACATTTACTATATATGTATACCTATCAATATATATAGACACACACGCACACACACACATATTTATACATGTAATGTTGTTTGTGTGTGTGCTCACTATATAATGTTCCTTGTGTATGTGTGTAATGTTGATTATGTGTGTGTGTGTGCAATGTTGTTTGTGTTTTGTGATGTGTCTGTGTGAGAGAATATGGGTATATTCATATCTCTTCACATGTATATACAGACGAAAAAGCATCATCTCATATATACAAGTCTTAAATTCATATACTTATACATACATATATATATATATATATATATATATATATATAAGTCTTTTTAAGTATGTATTTAAATATATATATTTATATATACACACACATGTATACAAGTCTAATGTTGTATAATCATACGTGTGTAAAATGTTATTTATGTGTGTGCGCAAACAAAAACAAACACACACACACACACGGATTTTCCTGCCGAATTGGGCAGGAAATCCTGCCACCAGGATGGTGCGGCCACCGCACCATTCCGACGGCAGGATTTCCTGCCCAATTCGACAGGAAAATCCTGCCGCCCAATGGTGAGGCGCCGCACCATCTAGGCGGCAGGAATTCCTGCCCAATTCGGCAGGAAATCCTGCTGCCCAGATGGTGCGGCTGCCGCACCATTCCGACGGCAGGATTTCCTGCCGAATTGGCAGGGAATGTGTGTGTGTGTGAGTGTGTTTTCGAAATTGGCAATAACTCATGCTGTCGGAGGTGTGTGTGTGTGTGCACGCGCGCGTGCATTTGTGAATAGAGAGAAATCCTATTGAATTCGCACATACATGCACAGAAATTGCTATACACATATATAAGATTTTACCTATAGCCATGTCGCCGTGACGCTCACACTAGCCTCTTGTCGCCCAAATGCAGAACAAGAGCGACCTCAAAAAAAAGAACAAAAGTGCCCTCTCTCGACAATGGAAATGGAGAAGAAGAATGGCCGACCCTAAACCTTTACCCTAAAATCTAACACTTAACCCTTTACCCTTAACTATAAAACTGTGTTTAATCAAACCATACAATAGTATATATAATACTTGCGATAAATAACGTACTATATAAAAGGATACAAATACAAACACATATTTAAGTAAAAATTTGTATGTTAAAAAAATATATTATTATATAATTAAATAAATATTCGTGTAAAAATATGTATTTATAATGTCTACATTAGATAAAATACTGATCAAATAACTATATAATTATAATAAATAAATTAACAGAATATAAACAAGTCATAAATAAATATGTCAGATGAATGTAGATTAGACACACATTTATTTAAAAGACAATAAAGATTGCTCTATCTCTACGTGAAGTGCTATACTATATTAGCATCTAAAATCTATACGTTTCCTTGAATTAAATATTCGCCCACGTTGACTCATGATTATGAATTTTTGAAATGGTAATATCCGATATTTACCAAAAGATGATTAAGTAATGTTGTTTTTCTGTCACGTTTGTGGTAACTGCTTGCAAAATGGCCAGGATTGTTTACGGCAATTTGGATCATGATGTTCCTGTGATAGATGGTGTTGGAATCATTCTTACTAATCAGATCAGAACGTTCTTTGGCATTTTTGATTGGCAAAGTGTTCGTCTTTTTAAACTTCTTCATGGGCAATCTGCTTTAGAGATCGAAATAAACGAGGACCAAGATGCTGGAGGGAAGGATAATCCAGGATATGTTTTGTTACCGGATGAAGGACCATTGTTTAAGCTTGTCGTTGCTTCTGACTCTGAATACTCAACGTTAAAGGACCTTTTCACTTCTAATACCTGCAAAAAGGGAAGAATTCTTATCGAGGGTTCCACGATCATTCATACAAATGAATTGCCTATTGCGTATGATGGGGATGTCATTTTTGAGCTCCCTCCTTCCGAATACAAATACAAAGGAATGAATCGGAAAGAGGATGGACATACCTGGACAGCAGGAACGACCAGCAACTGGAATTTTCAAGCGAGGGTGTCCAGGAGCAAATGTGTTGGGAGCCTTTGCTGTATCAACCCGGACTGCCCTGCTTCTAAGGCAGGATTTCCGAACTGCACTAAATGGAAAGGATGTATTGTTTCCCCACCTTCAATCGACAAACTGGCAAAAGGATTGACATGTTTTTTCTGTAAAGAAAATCCATTGTGCCTTGAAGTTTGTCATGCTGTGGCGTTCTGCGTTTTCCCAAACGACATAACCAAGACTAGATTGTTTATCCACCAGGGAAAACATTCACATCCAGTGGGTGATGGTGTTTCTGCATCGAACAAAGAAGAAATGCATATGGCGGTCCAGAATGCAACAGAAAGAACTCCCAGAGCTAGTCCAAGAGTCATCGAAAATGGCAGCATGTAAAGATGCTATTTTGGTTTCCTATTAGATAATTCTGAGCCTGGAAGTTGGGATAAGCTCATGGATCATTTGCAGCCATTATCAAACAATCGAAGGTACAATTAGAGTTTTACTTTGTGCTAGCATTCTTTGATAATACCTTTGATGCAGAGTTCGTCAATGGGTAGCGTCCGCAAAGAGAACTGCTGAAATGCCAGAGAATATTGATGGATTATTGGAGCTAAACGAAGGTTGTCTATCCCATTCATCCACGTGATTCACTATTCCTGGATGAATTTCCGTGGTTCAGACGACCAGGCATTAATTTTTAAGATGACGATTTCAGAGCCAGGTTCTGGAATCGATTATGTAAGAATGTGCCAACCTCCTCTTGGCCCTTTGCAGAAGAGTTGGGTTCTACTTGATCACACACACCGTGTTGTTGATAAGTGGATCACTCTGGCATTGCATGTTTACGACCCAAAGTAAGATGTTATCTTTTTGTTGTTTGCTTAACTCTTTGATTATTTTATAGTGTGCGTCGATTATCCACCATTGCTTATGGTGACATAAGAGACAAATGGCTGGAGCTGTGGAGAAGTTTTTTCATGCTATGTTGGATGTCTGTTCCGAGAAGGGAATCTACAATGTGCAGTTCGCTGGGTTTATGTCCGATGAAGCAGGAGCGATCTGGCAAGCAATCAGGAATGTGTTCTTTAATGGCCAAGAAATTCCTGGAGCTGTATCTTTCACTATGAACAAGCCATACAACATGTGACAAGGAAGTGGGTCCCTCTTGAACATCAACAACAACATCTTCAACTTTTGAGATCATGGCCAACAGCCACATCAACAACTGATCGTGAAGAAATTGAAAATAATCTTTTCCGCTTTTGGAATGAAAATGTGAAGGATGTTGGAGTTATGCAACGTGGTTTTCATGGTGGGAAAGACAGAAGAATCATATTTCAAATGTTGTTCTTGAAAGCATGCCGGAGAATGCTGCAAGGGTTGTGCCCATGACAAACCAGTCGGAGTCTGTTCACGGAAGATGGAGGAGGGCTAGAGATTCAAAATACATTTCATTGTACCAAGCTACAATCCACGACCTGACTGAATCAGTGCGACAATGTGCTCTTGTGAAGGCTTTTAGAGATGGAAGGTATAGTGGTTCCGGGCCGACTTCAGAGGAGCTCTCAGCAAGGTTCGAGAGAAGAATGTCAAATGCTAACTCAACAACACCTACAGCAAAGGTTATCATCGACTTAGTTGAAGATGTTGCTCCATCAAGCATGCAGATACTGCTTTTGTGGCTGCCACGAATGTTGAACATCGCACTGTGCAAAGAAATATGGGGTCAGAGGCTGAACGATCCCACCGATCGGACATCTTCTATAGTGAACAGTTATTCCAACACAGTGTAGACGGAAGCGACGATTGGATTTTCCTGTTGCAGAAGAACATGAAGAATATGTTCTGGTTGAAGAACAAGATGTTACACCTGGACAATGGGCGATTAGAAGATGTGGTGAAAGAAGTTCTGTGAAATGTCTGGCAGGCTTTCCCTCTTAGGAGGTCAGTGGAGTGCTTGTGACAAAAAGATCAGTCCTAGTGGTAATCGAGTGGCTGCTCCTTGTTTTTTTTGGAAGGATCAGATACAATGACAAAGAAACTGTGAAGAATGCTTTCGCTCACAAATGATGTATTTTTGTCCAACAAACATGCTTTGCAGCAGACATCCAAGACCAACTATTGTTTCTCCCAGCTTCTACCTCGGTTTGGAAAGTTCAAGTGGGCACGAAGCTGATAGCAGTGGAGATCAATGATCTGGCAAGATCAGGTTTTATGCTAGCTGGGCTTCCTTCAGCTCATGCAGGAGTGCCAGGTTTTTCAACACCTCATGTTCCTTCAGTTCCTGTTGGAGTCACTGGATTTTCAACACCCCCACAATTTCGTGGACCTCCTGTTCCTGCAAGTGGTCGTGCAACAAGAACACCTTTAGGGATGTCTAAGAAACAAAGGTAAGTTTTGAAGCATGTTTGACGTTGGGAGCATATGTCGCAGAAGTTGACGTGGTTGATCCTCCAACATGCATTCGCTTCAAGTATGTGACAACGACCATACATCTGCTTGGGTTGTCATTTGCAGCGCACCATCTTGTTCATGCTCAGAGTTTTGTAATGGTCGTCAGTGGGTGCCTTGCAAACATATGTATTTTGTTTACAAGCGTGTACTGGGAGCTGATCCTCGAGTTGTCAAGCATTTGCAACGTTGTACACTTGCACCCCGTGAACTAAGTTCTTTATTGATGTTACCAAGGAACCTCCATCCTCCACCATCTATTTAGTGTGTTTGGTTTGTTTTCAAATAGCTTTGGTTTTATATTTGTTATTTCAAACTTATAATTTTTCATATAAATTTTAATGGTAATTTTATGCTTAGCATATTTTTAAGTAATTTAATGTATATTTCCTTTAAATACAACAAAAATATACTACCATATTTTGTATGCAGCCGCCGCACTAGAATATTCTAGAATTATCTTGAAAATTTTGGAAGGTCCAATTGTGTGTACATTTGGCAGCATGAAAATTCCGTACAGAATATTCAAGGATATCTAGACGGAAATCATACGGAACAACAAAATATTTAAGAATATTCACAAATCTAGGTCAAGCTCGTTGACCTGCGCTCGAATTTCGCCGTGCCCCCGTTTGGAGGATTACGTCAGTGTAATGTTTAATTTTAAAGAATTTACAAGATATGTTATTAAGGTTTTCCTTAATTATGTCATATAAATACACATTTTAAATCGCTTAATCGATAATTTATCATAACAAATAAGCATTTTAAATCCCTAGTAAATAAGAAAGGCTGCCTAATCGATAATTTATGTCATAACAAATAAGTATTTAAAATCCCTCGTAAACAGTATTGAAATAATAAGGGCCGCCTAATCAACAGTTTATGTTCGTGACAAATAGGCATTATAAATCCCTAGTAAACAGTATTGAAATAATAGAGCCGCTTAATCAACAGTTATGTCGTGACAAATAGGCATTTTAAACAATATTTAAGTAAGAGAGGCCGCTAATCAACAGTTTATGTTCGTGACAAATAGGCATTTTAAACCTCATAAACAGTATTTAAATAAGAGGGCCTTATCAACAGTTTCTCATTGCAACAATTTGTCTCAAGGTTGAGTGTTTTAGGTACATTCTCAAGATTAGTTTACATGTCGCTCCACAATTCAGAAGGTAATATATCTAGACTATGCATAATTTAATTACTCATATATAACATTTATATTTACATGTTGTATATGTGAGTTAAAATAATAAAGAGAGACTCTATACTTCAAGTTCTAATTGACATTTCCACTGTTTAGATCCGTTTGTCCTGGATGACTCCTCTAGCTCCAAGGACCTTACTAAGGACGAGTTTGCATTGCACCGTGCAATCAGGGATGGCAATTTAATGTTGGTGAACGACTTGCTTGGTGGTGATGAGGTCAAAACGAAAATACTTAAAAAGGACAGTTATGGAGACACGGTTCTTCATGTTGCCAGCACTGTCGATGTTCTGAAGTTTCTTTTGAATGAGCTAGGTGATACTGCAAAAGAAGGGAATTTGCCAACCGGGTGAACATGGTTTCACAGTGCTCCATAAGGCTGTTTTGAGGAAAGATGTGGACATGCTTATGGTGTTGGTTGACTTCCTGGAGGATCGACTAGCGGATGTGATTTTCAAAGAGGACGATGACAACAAGACAGTTCTACATCATGCTGCCCGGATTGGTAATTTGAAGGTTGTCGAGATCTTCCTCTCTAAATTGGGCGATGAAGCCAAACATGAAATTCTTCGAACAGATAAGTTCGGTAGAACAGTTCTTCATTGGGCTGCTGCGGGTGGGGACATACAAGTTTTCGAGGAGATAATGTCTAGGTTGAGCGATGACTATGAAATTCATCATCCTGAGAAAGACATTGATGGTAACACAATCCTTCATACAGCTGCTGAGACGGGTAGTGTTAGCATTGTGGAGTTTTCTCTTAGAGAGACTAGGAGAGCAAGGTTCTAAAGATGTGATCCAGCAGAAAAACGGATACATCGGAAATGTTCTTCATGTAGCTGCCTACAAGGGAAAGAAGGATGTTCTCGTAGTATTACTTAAAAGCTTGGCAACGAAGCAAAGCGTGTGATATGTGAGAAGGATGATGAGAATGGTAACACAGTGCTTCATGCAGCTGCTGAATCTGGTCATGTTGACATTGTGAAGGTTGTGATGACTAAGCTAGGTCGTCAAACACGCAATTCATCAATGAGAAAAATCAGCGGGGAGAGACAGTTCTTCATCTAGCTGCTGAGCATGGGAACATTGACATGGTAAATTTAATCTTCTGGAAGTTAGATGGACATGCCCAAGATGCAATACTTGAAGAAGACTTGGATGGTAACACAGTTCTTCGTAAAGCAATTCAAGGAGGCAATGTCGATGTATTAAAGACACTCATGGATAAGCTTGGTGACAGAACAAAAGAAGGGATTCGTAAAAAACAAAACGAAACGAGACCCTTCTTCATGCAGTTGCACGTGGTGGCAATAGCGACATTTTTAAAATGTTGATGCTGGAGTTGGGTGCTCAAGCCGAGGATGCAATTCGACAGGCAGATGATGATGGTAACAACCCTCTTCACTTTGCTTTCAGTACGATGAAATCAACATGTTCAAGGAGATTGTTGAGCAAGGTGGTCGCGACCTTTTACGGCAACGTAATCGCAATAATGCAACACCCATACACCTAGCTGCTTCTAGGTGGAAGGAGGAAGACACGCTCAAAAGTTTATTCCAACAAATGAATATTAATGTGCAAGAATTGAAAGGTATGCCTACTAAACCGCACCGTTTTGAAATGATGCTCAATATATTACTTTACAGATATTCTCGACAAGGGTCGCGCTCTGCACGTTGCTTGTGAATTAAGCAACAGGTATTTGGTAGAGGCTTTGCTCGATCAAAATACTGAAGGAGCTGTGAAAATTAAAGATATTATGGCACATGACGAGTTGTTCTTAGGTAACACTGCTCTTCACGCAGCTGCAATTGGAGGAGATCACATTTTTAAACAACTGTTGGATGTGGCTGGTTCATTATGCAACGACGTCAACAAAGTAAAAATTGGTACGGGCAAACACCTTTGCATTTTGCTGTAGCACAAGACGATTACGAGCTGGTTCGATATTTAATTGAGGAGAAAGGTGTTAATCCAGCTCAAGAGGATAATGCAGGTGTGACACCATTGCATTTTGCTGCCAGAAGCGCATCTCAACGTGTCTTACGGCTCATAAGTAATTCACTTGAGATGAATTACAATATTAACAGGTTAACGGGCTTGGCTGGTCTTAGTCCTTTACATTATGCAGCATGGAATGTGAACGTAAGGGCTATTGACTGGTTACTAGGAGCAGAAAAGGACAACAGGGACCGAATTGATTTGGAAGTAAAAGACAAAGTGGAAAATCTGACACCTTGGTTATGGTCAGTTCTAGATTTTCCTGGCGGTTTTCTGACTATATGCAATACTACATGGAAGATGTATTGAGACCTTTGCTGATTGCCCATATTAGCAAAAAAAGGAATCCATTTACAGATGACATCCAGAGGTTTCTTGAAGATCATTTGAATCTTGATGGCCAACTTTTGGATGTTGCATGCTGCGAGACGTTGAAAGGATGCTCTGATGGAAAGCTGAGTTTGAGTCGGAGTTTGATTTCATGTGTGGCTGCCTATGGTAATGCTACTACAGCTTCAAAACTTGCAGATGAGCTACAAAAGGTAAACCACAGACAGGAATTGTTGCGTCAATCTCGACCATTGGAATTTCTTGCTATGCGGGCCAATGCTGATGAAAGTAGGGTGGGTGTGGCACAGATATTTTCGGCAGTAATGGAAGAAAATGAGGAGCTTCTTAACCAACTAGAGTCTAATTTCAACAGAGTGCTACAGAGTGGGGGAAAAAAAGGCTTAGAGTTTGCGAAACTCTTGGTGAAACACATGCGACCGTCTCAGGTATATGACTTATTGCAAGCTGAATTATCTTCTAGAATGATGACTGACAACCCTGAACTAAAGAAGATAATGGAGGATAATCTAAAGAAGTTAAGATCGGTGGATAAGCTCAAGGTTGAAAATTTCCATGGTCTGGTGCATGATGTGCCTTTGGCTTACTGGATGGCACGTCTTCACCAAACTTTGCAAATGGCAAAAGTAGTTCATACATCAACATCAACTGAACGAGAGGAAGCAGAAACAAGATCCAAAAGCGCAGGCCATTCAAGTGAGTCAACAACCAACATCATGACATTCATTAAGGAGCTTATCAGTAAATGCACAAGCAAAGATGTGGTGGTGCTAGATGGCTATCCCAACAACGTGGGCAACCGCACTGGCCGCACAGCTTTACATTGGGCGGTCATCTTTGGTGACAAGAGATTGTCAAGGAGCTTTGTGGAGACCAAAAGTGCAAGCGGGACGTGGTCGACAAGTTTGGAAAGCCACCTTACTGGTATGTAACGTTCCACCCGGATAAAAAAGATGATATGCTAGACTACCTCAAGTGGGATAAGTACTACGAGAACCTGCAGAGGGATCGGGACTGGTACATTGATGCACTCAATGCCATCCTGGTTGGAGCTGCATTGATTGCAACCGTCACATTTTCTGGTGTGTTACAGCCCCCACTTCAGTATCCCATCAGCGACCCCAACCCAAATTCAGCTATTAAGTATGTGGCCATCAACAGAGGGGACGTACAGACATTTTGGGTGTTGAACAGCTTGTCCTTCTTCTTTAGCATGCCAGTGCGCTGGCTGGGGTCACCGGAGTGTTACCCAACGTTGCAGTTTTCAATTTACATCTGGTGGAGAATATTAGGAAGTTGTTAGTCCGAGCTGCTGTCTTGCTTGTCATCTCCATAATCTTTGTTCTTGCTGCTTTTGCATCGGCTGGCTTGGCGGTGCTACCAAAGGTGCTGAAGTTACAAGCTAACATGGTAGTCACAACCGTCATTGGAGGATTCTTTTGCGGACACAGGCTCTGGAAATTTGCAAAGGCTGTTAATGATCTTACACCTGACAATTTATGGAGACGTCGTGTGGATCCATTCATCCGTCACCTTTGGTCTACAGCAAGGAATATGTGGAATAGTAAACGAGAGGACATGATAGAACCAGTACACTCTGCAGTGGATCAATCTATCATCGAACCTGCCAACAACAAGCACCACGGCTCAATCCGCTCTCACATTTTAGATTCAGGTGGCTATACTCCTGGGCAGTATTGTGGCTTTGTTCCTTATGTTTGGGACGATGGCCTGTGGGATGAACCGTTTGCTAAGGAGGAGAATCGCATTGATATTTCAATCGAGAGTTGAGAGAGGATGGGCATAATAAATTTTAATAAAGATATAGTTGCTGAATACAATTGCTATAAATGTAAATGTGTGTATCTGTTGCACACTTGTAAGTTAACCATGACAATTCCTTACGGCAGATTCATATAACAAAATGTAATGAATTAGCCAGGGATTGTGTATGTAAATACTGGCCTTTTCAAAAGTTTTCTATTAAAGAATACATAGTTTTGTTACTTACACCTTCACCCTTCATCATGCGTTTGTGCCACCGTGGATGTGCTTGAGTTCTTGTAGCTTCTCCTCCTGAGGATCCCATCCAAAGTACTTGCAGACCTCCTCCAGACTCTTCCCCTTGGTCTCCGGCACAACGAAGTAGATAAACACCACCGACGCCACTGCAATGGAGGCATAGTTACCGCGAATTTTTCTGACCTACACACCCGACCTAGCCGACCTAAGTTGCAGCAGTTTCAAAAAATTTCCAACCTAGGTCAAAGGTTTCACAAAATAAAAGATAAAAAAATGTTAAAAAAAATAAATTAACATAATCCTAAATATAAAAAAAGCAAATCTTGCCATGTTCTTCACATTTGGTGAATGATAATAATTAATACTATAAACAACAACTCCCTAAAGTGCACTTTGATTATATGTCCATTTAGATACACTTTTACATTTGGTAAATTTTTTACATGTTCCCATGCCCAATCATTCTTCATGATAATTTAAATGCATGAAAATCTTTAAATCCTCAGACAATTCCGACCTAGGTCGTGACCTAGGTCGGAAAAGTTTTTAAAAACCACCGACCTAGGTCGGTGGTAACTATGAATGGAGGTGTACACAAAGAATGCCCTGGAGGTAGTCAAGGCAGTGGCCCAAGCTGAGATAAGTGAGTGCAACCGTCCACTTACACCACGGTTCACCGCGACGGACAGTGCCATAGCACACGCACGGAGCGTAAGTGGGAATATCTCCGACGTCAGGACGTAGACAGTCGGTCCGAATCCGATAGAGAAGCTCGCCATGAACCCGGGTGCTGACGTGAAGCAGACGGAACATGACGGCGACCGTCACAAGCGCTGTCGCCATCCCTGTGGAGCTGATCAGCAGCAGCGGCCTCCGTCCGCCTTACAAGCTCCACTTCCTCACCCAGTGACTCCACTATAGCCATGAGAGGGGCGTTTACTTCCTACATATAATAAAAAACAAAAAGATTATAATAATTATAAATAATTTTTTTTTATCAAAATGACCCTCTACTTTTATATAATTATCAAAGTGGCCTTCAATCAAATTTACTACTAATCAGAACACACACACACACTATTGTTTAAAACTAAATATATATACACAAATGATAAATAGATTGTTTAATGCAAAAATATAAAACATTTCATGTGTATATAATTCGAGGCCAATTTGAGAATTATATAAAACTAGAGGATCAGTTTGATAATTATATAAATTAGAGGGTGAATTTATAATTTTCCCTTATACCTGCACATGTTTTGCATAATGAGCCACTGCTCCAAAAAAGATGGCCGAATCCCAGCATTACCCTCCACCGATGGTCTTCGGAAGGGGGACAGTGCAAAGTTTGCCACGTAACCATAAGTATTCCTGTTTAATAAACACAACCACGGAAACCTACTCCCGGCGGTGACAGCTCAGCTGTAAAATATATAGTTTTTACTAGTTTAATAATATAATATTTGATTAATTAATATAACACAATATTCTAATTAGTAGTTTTAGTCTCTGTACTATATTACGTTTTAAAATCTGATGTGGATTAACTTTAAATTTGAGATATACACTTTTAATATTCATTACTCTAAGAATATTGAGAAAGCGAATGATATTAATCTAATGCTTAATAATAATTAATTTAGATAAGTTAAAAAACATTTGATTTTATTAGAGAGATTCATAATTTAATATTCATTAAATATAATAATTAAACTTGTAAATAAATGATACTTATATATCTAAAACGAAAAATTAATTTAAATAATTAAATGTTTATTAATTAACTTACCTGTATAAACTGGAGCAATAATCATAACAAACCCAACTCCCATACCCGAAAACACACGTCCAGTCGTGAGTACTAATGAAGAATATTCCTGATGCTACTGTGCTTTCGTCCGAGAACTTCCTGCCATAAGAGCCCCCTGCAATACAATACACAAATAAATAAATAAATAAACATTATATGTGTGTGTAGAGAGAGAGAGAATTGTACATATAAAATAGATTGAAAGAATCATAATATATACTATATATGTAACTAATTCTGTTCTACATTCTTCATATGGAAAATAAAATATAAAACAAATAAAAAAATAAGAGTGTACTAAACAATTACATATTTCATAATTAGAGTTTAACTTAACAACATAGTTAAATTTTCAAATAAAGAACCAGTTCTCAAGGTATTTTAAAATTATGTAAATGGAGAATAATCCACTCAGCAGAAAAAACATTAGGGTTCTTAGGAAGCTCAGAGGGATTTGACAAATCTTCCTCATCACTTAGCAACCATAATGTTAGATTATGTCTATTAAGATACCCGTTTAGCTATACGGTATAACCTATATTTATTATACTACTAAACAAGTGGCTTGTTCAATACTATGTTTGGAAGCGGGTGTATATATATGCATACTTTCACTTACACTTATGTTTACACACACTGGTTTCAGTTTCGTGTGTATACACACACATAATAAAAAAAATGCATAAATACCCTTCAGTGCCTTCTAGAGATGCTTCCACTGACAAATCTAACCACTGAGGAGCCTTCAATGTGCTCCTGCAATCGCAATAATCCATTGCCCGAGGTTCTTGAGCTGCCGCCATTGACAACTGGTAAGCTTTCATAGCTAACGATGAGCTCTTCTGCCTGCTCCAGTTTCATTCCAGAAACAGAATATATGTATGAATCCGGTGGTCAAATCAAAACAATTTCCAAGACCTAAGCCTTCTGCTGCTCTAGAAACCGTGATTAATCATGGCCTAGAACATGCGTTCAGTAATTAGAACTCTTTGGCGATTTAATGCATATGTATATACATGCGTGTGTGTATGCGCATTTTCACGCATAGTACATGGTTCATACGTACGTGCAAAGGTAGATAGAAAGATATATACGTATGAATATCAGAATATACTAAGAGAATATCCCATAACCTTACACTTGTTCAAATTTTTAAGAGCACATAACACATCTGACACGACATAAGATACATAAATAAACACATCTGAAACATATTTATGCTACAAAATCAAATACAATGATTCCATAACTTATCACATAAACATATATATATGAACATATCCATCATCTAGAATATAAAATAAATGTTTTAAAGATTCTTTGACGCATCTGTATGTATGCCGATTCGATGTATATATCATGAGAGCCACTACCAGGTTTAGAAGTGATTTACGTATAGAATATGTATACATATATGTAAGAATAAAGCTCATGTATATGAACAGATATACACGTTACGTATGTTTTAATGAAGTATTATATTCCGAGTGATTAATTTATTCTATACGCACTTGAGACAGCGATTTTACCTGAAATCGAGTATGAAGCAAGCCTAACAGATTTTGCTATCCTTCTTGACGTCTAACTTGCGACTTGTCAATCTCTCCTCTTCTTTATCAGGATCGCTTGAAGAACAGGACCTAGATTCACGATTTCGACATAGAAATGTACAGATTTGAGCTGAGAATCACGCATTCTGCTTTCTAGATTCGTCTTTCTTCACATTTTATCTCAAGAACCCTAAACTCTTCTAGACCATCCGATATCGGCTTGCTGGATCGACGGAATAGATTTAATTACCCCTTAGTTAAATTTGTGGGGTATATTCAGCTAAAAAAACTGTTGTCTACCAAGCATTTTGATGTTGGACATTAAACTAATTATTTAAATTATCATTAATGTTAATTATAAAATAAATAATAAAGGGATATTAATATTAATAAGCTATATTAAGATAGCTTATTAATTAATAAGTTAATGAGTCAGGGTTGAGTGTCTCTGGGGTATATTCAGGAATCTAACGTGTCTGTAAAAAACTATTGAACATTGAACTAATTATTTAAATTTATCATAAAATTTATCGTTTATCATATTAATGTTAAATAATAATTAATAAGTAAATGGGGTCAATCGCATTTGGGCTTTTCCTCTTCCAATCAGTAAGTACATGCACGCACATACACACACGCACGCGCACACATACACACACATACCTTTGTATCTAATTAGAAATGAATTAGTGATGGGTTTTCTTAGAAATGCAAATCCGACACAGGAGGTCCAAAACTCCTCTGGTTTCACTTAATATAAGATACATTTGCAAAGCTACTGATAAACAGAGAGGTATGTGACACATATATATACGTATATATATGCACATATACACATATACATACGTATCAATAAAATTAATTGTTATTTATGTGTTTAATTTTTTTCAGATACTACTGTATCATACGATGCAACTGAAGTCTTAATGGACCTACTTAAATCCACAGACAAATATCAAAGAGCACATGAACTAGTAGACAGCTTAAGTAAGGAGTTTTTTCACATCACTCAAGCATACTTATCGAAGGTAATATATGTATAACACACACACACCACACACACACATATGTATGTACAGGCAAGGAAGGAGAATGATGTTGAAATTGTTGAACAAGTTGAAGTTGTTATGAAAGCAGCTATGGCTGCAAAAGACCGCACCTTACGCCCAGAAGTCCTTTTTAACAAGGATTACTTATTAATATAAATAAATAAATAAATAAATAAATAGTTATTGAGGAACAATAACTCGGCTGAGAGGCAACAAACACTGCAAGAGAATTACCAGTATCTTCACAAAGATAGTTTATTTTTCGAGCTTTTGGAGAACACAATAATGGAAGTGGACGGGCTTAAAGACAGCACACCGGACAAAGGCAAGCTTGTTATTCAGCTGAGGATTCAAACGAGAGAGGTAGCAAAGCTCTTAAAGCAGGCATTAGTTTAATTTTTTTTAATGTTTAAATCAATAATTTATCAAAATCTATCTACATTTTAATTCTTTAGAATTAAAATGTTGGTTATACATTTATTAATACTAAAGTTACACAATTTCATGCTCAATATTATATGGAATTTATATAAATAATATTAAATTTAATCAAGTTTCTTTTCAAAATATTAATAACTTCTCATATTATAATATTCCAAACCGAGATTGAGAAAAAAAAAGATCATCTCACAAACACACACACAACACACACACAAATACTTACACGCACGCACCCACACAAATCGTAAAGCTTAAAATAAAGATAAAAGAAACTTAGTGTTGAAAAAAAAAAGGGAACAAAAAAGAGAAAAGCTTATCCTTTATATAAAAAGATTCAAAGGTAAGAAAACTTGTCCTTTGAGAAAAGAAAAAGAATTTATTTAAATTTAATCAAACTAATATTCCAAACTAAAAATTCATCTCTCAAAAACACACACACACACACACACACACACACACACACACACAAGCGAAAAGCAAAGATTCAAAACTTAGCCTTTAAGAAAAAAAGAGAAGCAAACAGTTGCTCAGTGGCTTCCGAAGTTTCGATTCGGACATTGAACAGTACCTTTGAAGTTAAATATACATAAAGAGAGTTGCAATAACTTAGTAGAGTGTTATAAATACAGCAATTAAATGTATTGAAAACTCTATAATCAGTGATTGCAACAATTTGTCTCTGGTTGAGTGTTTTGGGTACATTCTCAACATTAGTTTACCATGGCGCTCCACAATTCAGAAGGTAATAGAATATGCATAATTCATATATAACATTTATATTTACATGTTTATATACATTGTTTTCCACTTCAAAGTTCTAAGTGACATTTCCACTGTTCAGATTGGGTTGTCGTGCAATTTGATGAGGATGACTGCTCTAACTCCAACGGTGAGGCGTTGGACCTTTCAGAAGGTAATATATCTACTCATATATAATATTTATATTTACATGTTTTATATATAAACTTGTGAGTTAAATTAATAAAGAGAGACTCTATACTTCAATTTCTAATTGAAATTTCCACTGTTCAGATCCGATTGTCCTGGATGACTCCTCTAGCTCCAAGGACCTTACTAAGGACGAGTTTGCATTGCACCGTGCAAGCAGGGATGGCAATTTAGTGTTGGTGAAGGACTTGCTTGGAAGTGATGAGGTCAAAACAAAAATACTCAAAAAGGACAGCGATGGCAACACGGTTCTTCATGTTGCCAGCACTATTGATGTTTCAAGTTTCTTTTGAATGAGCTAGGTGATACTGCAGAAGAGGGAATTTGCCAACCGGGTGAACGTGGTCTCACAGTGCTCCATAAGGTAAGATGTGGACATGCTTATGGTGTTGGTTGACTTCCTGGAGGATCGACTAGTGGATGTGATTTTCAGAGAGGACAAGTGGACAGTTCTACATCATGATGCCGAGATTGGTAATTTGAAGGCTGTCGAGATCTTCCTTTCTAAATTGGGCGATGAAGCCAAACATGAAATTCTTCGAAAAGATACGTTCCTTGGTAGAACAGTTCTTCATTGGGCTGCTGAAGGTGGGGACACACAAGTTTTCAAGGAGATAATGTCTAGGCTGAGCGATGACTATGAAATTCATCGTGAAAAAGACAAGCGTGGTAACACAATCCTTCATACAGCTGCTGAGAAGGGTAGTGTTAGCATTGTGGAGTTTCTCTTAGAGAGACTAGGAGAGCAAGGTTCTAAAGATGCGATCCAGCAGAAAAACAATTCCATCCGAAATGTTCTTCATGCAGCTGCTGACTCTGGTCAGCTTGACATTGTGAAGGTTGTGGTGAATAAGCTAGGTCGTCAAGCACGCAATACCATCAATGAGAAAGATGTGTGGGAGAAACAGTTCTTCATGTAGCTGCTCGGCGTAGGAACATTGACATGGTAAATTTAATCTTATGGAAGTTAGGTGGACATGCCCAAGATGCAATACTTGAAGAAGACTCGGATGGTGACACAGTCCTTCGTACAGCAATTGGAAGAGGCAAATGTCGATATATTAAAGACACTCATGAATAAGCTTGGTGACAGAGCAAAGGAAGGGATTCGTAAAAAACATAAACGAAACGAGACCCTTCTTCATGCAGTTGCACGTGGTGGCAATAGCGACATTTTTAAAATGTTGATGCTGGAGTTGGGTGCTCAAGCCGAGGATGCAATTCGACAGGCAGATGATCATGGTAACAACCCTCTTCACTTTGCTGTTATGTACGATAAGATCAACATTTCAAGGAGATTGTTGAGCAAGGTGGTCGCGACCTTTTACGGCAACGCAATGCGAAAATGCAACACCCATACACCTAGCTGCTTCTTGGTGGGAGGAGCACATGTTCAGAAGTTTATTCCAACAAATGAATATTAATGTGCAAGAATTGAAAGGTATGCTTACTAAACCACACCGTTTTGAAATGACGCTCAATATATTACTTTACAGATATTCTCGACAAGGGTCGCGCTCTGCACGTTGCTTGTGAATTAAACAACAAGTATTTGGTGGAGATTTTGCTTGATCAAAATACTGAAGGAGCTGTGAAAATTAAAGATATTATGGCACATGACGAGTTGTTCCTAGGTAACACTGCTCTTCACGCAGCTGCAATTGGAGGAGATCTTGACATATTCAAACAACTGTTGGATGTGGCTGGTTCATCATGCAACGACGTCAACAAAGTTAAAAATTGGTACGGGCAAACACCTTTGCATTTTGCTGCTGTAGCACATGACGAGTACAAGCTGGTTCAATATTTAATTGAGGAGAAAGGTGCTAATCCAGCTCAAGAGGATAATGCAGGTGTGACACCATTGCATTTTGCTGCCAGAAGCGCATCTCAACGTGTTTTACGGCTCATAAGTGATTCACTTGGGACGGACTACAATATTAACAGGTTAACGGGCTTGGCTGGTCTTAGTCCTTTACATTATGCAGCATGGAATGGCAACAAATTGGCTATTGACTGGTTACTGGGAGCAGAAAAGGACAACAAGGACCGAATTGATTTGGAAGTAAAAGACAAAGTGGAAAATCTGACGCCTTGGTTATGGTCAGTTCTAGGTTCTTATTCCTATAGGAAAGATGTATTGAGAACTTTGCTGATTGCCCATATTAGCAAAGAAAAGAATCCATTTACAGATGACATCCAGAGGTTTCTTGAAGATCATTTGAATCTTGATGGCCAACTTTTGGATGTTGCATGCTGCGAGACGTTGGAAGGATGCTCTGATGGAAAGCTGAGTTTGAGTCGGAGTTTGATTTCATGTGTGGCTGCCTATGGTAATGCTACTACAGCTTCAAAACTTGCAGATGAGCTACAGAAGGTAAACCACAGACAGGAGTTGTTGCGTCAATCTCGACCATTGAATTTCTTGCTATGCGTGCCAATGCTGACGAAAGTAGGGTGAGTGTGGCAGAGAAATTTCTGGCAGTAATGGAAGAAAATGAGGAGCTTCATAAGCAACTAGAGTCCAGTTTCAACAGAGTGTTGCAGAGTGGGGGAAAAAAAGGATTAGAGTTTGCAAAACTCTTGGTGAAACACATGCGACTGTCTCAGGTACATGACTTATTGCAAGCTCAATTATCTTCCAGAATGATGACTGAGAACCCCGAACTAAAGACGACAATGGAGGATAATCTAAAGAAGCTAAGGTCGGTGGATAAGTTCAAGGTTAAGGATTTCTCTGGTCTGGTGCATGATGTGCCTCTGGCTTACTGGATGGCACATCTCCACCGAACTGAACAAAAGACAGAAGTACTCCATACATCAACATCAACTGAACAAGAAGAAGCAGAAACAAGATCCAAAAGTGCAGGCCATTCGAGCGAGTCAACAACCAACATCACAACATTCATTAAGGAGCTTACCAGCAACCAGAGTAAAGACATAACCAAAGATGTGGTGGTGCTAGATGGCTATCCCAACAACGTGGGGAACCGCACTGGCCGGACAGCTTTACATTGGGCGGTCATCTTTGGTGACAAGGAGATTGTCAAGGAGCTTTGTGGAGACCCAGGGTGCAAGCGGGACGTGGTTGACAAGTTTGGAAAGCCACCTTACTGGTATGCAACGTTGCACCCGGATAAATACGATGATATGCTGGACTACCTCAAGTGGGATAAGTACTACGAACCTGCAGAGGGATCGGGACTGGTACATTGATGCACTCAATGCCATCCTGGTTGGAGCTGCATTGATTGCAACCGTCACATTTTCTGGTGTGTTACAGCCCCCACTTCAGTATCCCATCAGCGACCCCAACCCAAATTCAGCTATTAAGTATGTGGCCATCAACAGAGGGGACGTACAGACATTTTGGGTGTTGAACAGCTTGTCCTTCTTCTTTAGCATGGCCAGTGCTCTGGCTGGGGTCACCGGAGTGTTACCCAACGTTGCAGTTTTCAATTTACATCTGGTGGAAGATATTCGGGAGCTGTTAGTCCGAGCTGCTGTCTTGCTTGTCATCTCCATAATCTTTGTTCTTGCTGCTTTGCATCGGCTGGCTTGGCGGTGCTACCAAAGGTGCTGAAGCTACAAGCTAACATGATAGTCACAACAGCCATTGGAGGATTCTTTTGCGGATACAGGCTGTGGAAATTTGCCAAGGCTGTTAATGCTCTTACACCTGACAATATATGGAGACGTCGTGTGGATCCATTCATTCGTCACCTTTGGTCTACAGCAAGGAATATGTGGAATAGTAAACGAGAGGACATGATAGAACCAGCACACTCTGCAGTGGAGCAATCTATCATCAAACCTGCCAACAACAAGCAGCGCGGCTCAATCCACTCTCACATTTTACATTCCGGTGGCTATGTTCCTGGTTCTATGGCGCTCGTCCTATGACTGGACGATGGCCTGTGGGATGAACCGTTTGCTAAGAAGGAGAACCGCATCGACATTTCAAGTGAGGGTTGAGATAGGATGTCCCAAGGCATAATGAAGTTTAATAAAGATATAGTTGTTGGATATAATTGCAATAAATGTAAGTGTGTGTAGCAAATCCCTTACGGCAGATTCATATAACAAAATGTAATGGACTAGCCACTGGCCTTTTTAAAAGTTTTCTATTAAAGAATACATATTTTTGTTACTTACACCTTCACCTTCATCATGCGTTTGTGTCACCGTGGATGTGCTTGAGTTCTTGTAGCTTCTCCTCCTGTAGAGGATCCCATCCAAAGTACTTGCAGACCTCCTCCAGACTCTTCCCCTTCGTCTCCGCACAATGAAGTAGATAAACACCACCGACGCCACTGCAATGGAGGTGTACACAAAGAACGCCCCGGAGGTAGTCAAGGCAGTAGCCAAGCTGAGATAAGTGAGCGCAACCGTCCCACTTACACCACGGTTCACCGCGATGGACAGTGACATGGCACAGGCACAAAGCGTAAGTGGGAAGATCTCCGACGTCAGGACGTATACGGTCGGTCCGAATCCGATAGAGAAGCTCGCCATGAACCCACATATAGCAACCAGGGCAATGGCAACAACCGCCGGGGAGGAGTGTTCAGTTGCCGACGTGTCCCGTGGGCGCTGACGTGAAGCAGTCGGAACATGACGGCGACCGTCGCAAGCGCTGTCGCCATCCCTGTGGAGCTGATCAGCAGCAGCGGCCTCCGTCCGAACGTATCCAGCCAGATGGTCGCAACAAGTATGAACAGCGTCTTGGTGAGACCGACCGCGATGGTCATACCCAGGACTGCAGTCCTTCCCTTGATCCCTGCCTGGTGAAACACAGTCGGACTGTAGTACACCAGCGCGTCGACCCCAGACGCCTGCTGAAAGAAATGTATACCCAGCGATACGAGGAGCATCCTCCGAACCGGAGCGGATGGTAACAGTAACTGTCTCCACACCCTCCCCTTGTTCCTCTTGCCCTTCCTTACTATCCTCAACTCCTCGTCGTCCTTGTTTCCCTCCGGTCCTGCCAGTACTGCACCGTCCTTTCTTACAAGCTCCACTTCCTCGCCCAGTGACTCCACTATAGCCATGAGACGGGCGTTTACTTCATCCATATCCCCTACATATAAAAAAAACAGATTTATTATTTATCAAAAACCCTCTACTTTTATATAATTATCAAAGTGGCCTTGAGTCACTAATCAGAACATAAACACACACACTATTGTTTAAAGAAATATATATAACACAAATGATAAATAAATTGTTTAATGCGAAAATATATAAACATTGCATGTGTGTGTGGGTATTATTAAGCTGCAAGGCCAATTTGAGAATTATATAAAACTAGAGGATCAGTTTGATAATTATATGAATTAGAGGGTCAGTTCAATATTATACCTGCACATGTTTTGTAAGGACCTTCTTTGCCTCTGGTACCCGGTCCTGCATAATGAGCCACCGCGGTGACTCCGGCATGATAAAGACTGCTCCGAAGAGGAAGATAGATGGGATGCCACCGAATCCCAGCATTACCTTCCACCCGATGGTCTTCGGAAGTGGGGAGAGTGCAAAGTTTGCCACGTAACCGATAAGTATTCCTGTGTTAATAAACACCTCCGAAAACGACACCAAGGAACCCCTACTCCCGGGCGGTGACAGCTCCGCTGTTTAATAATATAATTTTGTTAATTAATTAATATAATACAATATTTTAAGCAGTAGTTTAGTCCCCTTACTCTCAATCTGTACTATATTACGTTTTAAAATATATTTCTGACCTGGATTAACTTTAAATTTGATTTAATATCCCATTACTCTAAGAATATTGAAAAAGAAAATAATATTAATCTAATACTTATAGGAAATTAATTTAGATAAGTTTAAAAATATTCGATTTTATTAGAGAGATTCATAGCTATGAATAATTTAAATACTCATTAAATATTGATATCTTGTAAATAAATGACTTTACAAATATTGCTGATACTTATATATTTAAACCAAAAATTAATTTAAATAATTAAAATATTAACTTACCTGTATAAACAGGAGCAATAATCATAGCAAACCCAACTCCAATACCCAAAAACACACGTCCAGTCATGAGTACTGGGAACGATGGAGCCAAAGCCATTAACAAAGCTCCAATGAGGAATATTCCTGATGCTACTGCCATTGTTTTCTTTCGGCCGAGTCTATCTGCGAACTTCCCTGCCATAAGAGCCCCCTGCAATACAATACACACAGATAAATAAATATTATATGTACGCATGTGTGTGTAGAGAGAGAGAGAGAGAATTGTATCATATGAAAATAGATTGATATATGATATTAACATAGAAGTAATACATTTATACGTAGATTATATATGTGGTTTAGTATACTTACAACTAAAGAGACAAGGTTTAAGGAGCTAACTAGAACTTCCTGTTCTACATTCTTCATATGAAAATCATCCTTTATAAACAGCACTATCTGTAATAAAAATATAAAATAAAACAAATAAGAAAAATAAGTGTATTAAACACAAATACATATTTCATAATCAGAGTTTAATTTAACAACATAGTTAAATTTTTAAATAAAGAACCAATTCCCAAGGTATAATGAGTACTGAGCACATTATGTCCTTAAGGTTTTCCGTATTTTCACATAAATACTGCAAACTGAGGAATATTTTTCATAAACAGAAACAAAATGAATTATATGAACTTTAATCTAAACGCTTATATATGTAAATAGAGAATAACAATGATAATCCACGTGGACAAAAAAAATCAGCAGAAAACATTAGACAAATCTTCCTCATCACTTAGCGGTTGAAAACTACCAATCATAATGTTAGATTATGTCACATATTAACATACCCGTTTAGCCATACGGTATAACCTATATTTATTATACTAATAAACAAGTGGCTTGTTCAATAGTATGTTTCGAAGCGGGTGTATATATATATGCATACGTTCACTTACACTTATGTTTATACACACTGGTTTCAGTTTCGTGTGTATACACACACATAATAAAAATGCATAAATACCCTTCAGTGCCTTCTAGAGATGCTTCCACTGACAAATCTAACCACTGAGGAACCTCAATGTGCAATAACATATTAGTTTAAATGTTTCTTCAGTATTATTTAATGCTTAAATATGTAATAAAGTTAAATCTAAATTATAATTAAAATAAGA
The DNA here is from genome assembly GCA_003024785.1 of Selaginella tamariscina. Lineage (NCBI taxonomy): Eukaryota > Viridiplantae > Streptophyta > Lycopodiopsida > Selaginellales > Selaginellaceae > Selaginella > Selaginella tamariscina. The sequence goes on along the minus strand of PUQB01000064.1, from coordinate 47,000 downwards.
ATAAATTCATACTAGATTTATACCAGATAGTCCCAGTAATCCATTGCCGGTGGTTCTTCAGCTGCCGCCATTGACAACTGAAAGCTTTCATAGCTACCGATGAGCTCTTCTGAGCCATTACCTGCTCCAGTTTCATTCCACAAACAGAATATATGTATGAATCCGGTGATCAAATCAAACAATTTCCAAGACCTAAGCCTTCTGCTGCCATTAGACTCGGTCTAGAAACCGTGATTAATCATGACCTAGAACATGCATTCAGTAATTAGAACTCTTTGGCGATTTAATGCATATGTATGACATACATGTGTGTGTGTATGCGCATTTTCACGCATCGTACATGGTTCATACATGCATGCAAAGATAGATATACGTATGAATATTAAATATACTGGGAGAATATCCCATCAAATTTTTAAGAGCACATAAACACATGTGACACATACATAGACACAAGATACATAAATAAACACATGAAACATATTTATGCTACAAAATCAAGTACAATGATTCCATAACTTATCACATAAACATATATATATGAACATATCCATCATCTAGAATATAAAATGAATGTTTTAAAGATTCTTTGATGCATCTGTGTGTATGCCGATTCGATGTATATATCATGAGAGCCACTACCAGGTTTAGAAGTGATGTACGTATAGAATATGTTTTGACAACTTATATACATGTAAGAATAAAGCTCATATATATCAACAGATACACACGTTATGTATGCTTTAATGAAGTATTATATGCCGAGTGATTAATTTATTCTATACACACTTGAGACAGCGATTTTACCTGAAATCGAGTATGAAGCAAGCGCCTAACAGATTTTGCTATCCTTCTTGAAGTGCCTTCATCCGTCTAACTTGCGACTTCTCAATCTCTCCTGTTCTTTATCAGGATCGCTTGAAGAACAGGGAGCGCCGATTGACCGGACCTAGATTCACGATTTCCGACATAGAAATGTACAGATTTGAGCTTAGAATCACGCATTCTGCTTCCTAGATTCGTGCTTTCTTCACATTTATCTCAAGAACCCTAAAGCCTTCTAGACCGTCCGATATCGGCTTGCTGGATCGACGGAATAGATTTAATTACCCCTTAGTTAAATTTGTGGGTCGTTGTGAGGTATATTCAGCTAAAAAAAGAGGATTGGCAAAAACCGGGCTTCGTACAACGGGCTTTTCGCATATTCCCGAATATCCAGGAATATTCTGTCAAATAAAAGGGAATATTCTAGAATATTCTGCCAAGTAGATTATCTTTAACTTTCATTATAAAATGCCGACCAACAAGTGAAAAACGCTAATTATTTGCCGACTAGACTTTACTATACCGACTAAACTTTAAAAGTCGCAGGTTCGACATTGCGCTTGCAACCAACCATAACCAATGCACTTCTGCTGGAGTAAGGGTCCGCCTCTGTAAGAAGTAAGTAATCGTTGGGTCTAATCCAAGAACATGAGTGTACACAAAATACATGTGTTGGCAGGGCTCCAGTTCTTGGCTTTCTGAAAAGTTGCACAAGTGCATGACGGAACAGCAGAAATTGTTACCTTAGCAGATTGCATGCCTGCAGAGACAATGAAGGCCTCAGTCTTCCCTCTTTGAACCACCTCCACGTTGTTGATCCGACCTTGAAGAATCTTTGCCTGGTTGTAATGTTTCTCATGTTCCTTGGACATTCTTGTTGGTGTTCGCACACTCCGTCCATGGTATGTTGGTACTCTATGTGCTCCCTCTCCTCTTGGTGGTGATGGTGTTCGATCCATTCGGCTACTACTGTCGTCTACCATTTCTTCAAATCCCTCCAACTTGAATCCTGCTTTCAGAAGAGCTTCAACCTCATTTGCATTCAAGTTTGTTCCTTTTTGAACTGGCCAAACCTCTGGAACTTCTGGAATACTCTCAGGAGGAATCCCTGCATATGGTCGTCTGAAGCAACAAGAATCCGTGGGCAGAACCATAGCATCTGATGAGTGAACTCAATGTTCCCAAATGCATTTGTATATTGCCGTCTACCGTGAAATCCTGGTGCCGGTACACGATGTGGATATCCTATGGGTCTGCCACACTTTGTTACCGTCCTGAGTGAGACCTAGACATTTCACCTGACTTGCCTCCCCAATGCGTCTGATGGCCCACTGAGTCATCAACGTCTCTCTTTCAGTGACATTGACATCTTGAAACTTGAGTTTTTTCCTGCGTGCATTTGGGATGACTTGTTCTGCATATTGTGTGTCATGTCTATGTGTACGAAGTGCATCAATCCCATGGTCCCCAGTTGACGGTTGACGAACGGTTCGAACACGAACATTTGTTGTAGAGGCAAACTCTGGACTTGCAAGATGCTCTTCATCACTAACAAGATTTGCAAAAGTTGTTGGAGACACTGATTTTCCCGCTGAAAGTTTCTGCTGTGCACGTTTCAGAAGAGTTTCCATGGAAGGACCTGTGCCTGAATATCTCCCTTCAAATGATGCCTTGACCTTTGCACTTTGGAAAACAGCATCTGTTAAATCTAACATTGTTGCCTCCAACAAAGGAACACGCTTCGTCAGCCTTGCTCTTCGTGCTCTTGCATGAACAACTTCGGAGTTGTTAGTGGTAGGCACATTCGCAACACCATCTTCTGTCAAGTCAATTATCTCTGTCATGGAAATATGATCTTCATGTCTTGCCCACCATGACAGCCATGTTTGCAAAGCGCTAACGTTACTGGACCTGCCTTCCCAAAATGACTCCAACATTACTCGTCGTTCCAACTTATCTTGGTTGGTTAGTGCTGCAGGCCATGAGCGTGCAAGGTTCATGTGCTCCTCCCTGTGTTCCTCAAGTATCCACTTCTTTGTAACTTGACGCACTGACTGCATGTAATGGAACAAACAACTCCTTTCTCTTCCTCTCATCTTTGACCCATTGTTGAAAACTTGACGCAATGCTAACCAAATTGCACCTGACTCATCTGACATGAACCCCGCAAAGTTCACATTATGAAGTCCTTGCTTGCTGCACACTTGAAGCATAGTGTTCAAAAATTTGATCACCGCCACACTATCCTCCCTGATCATGTCACCATAAGCAAGTGTCACCATCGACCTTAAACTCACAAACATAAGTGCATTATATTAGTAAGTATTTTAAAACATAGATATGTTAATACTTACAATGGATCATAGAGATGTATTCCCAGTGTACACCAATCATCAATACGATATGTGTGGTCTAGCACCACCCACTGCTGTTCGAGATCACCTCCAGATTGACACCTTCTAATGTAGTCTATTCCGGATCCTGGGCCGGCAACGTCATTTTGAAGATTAAAGGCTGCTCTTCAGCTCCGTTGAGGTCCATTCCGGGTATGTGGATAACATGTATGAATGGGATTGATAGCTTCTTCTTTAACTGCAGAAGTCCTTCGTAACCTTCTTTGAAACGAGTGTCTGTTGTTCTAGCCTGAGATATCCATTCTCTTGTTCTACATTGGAAAGGTTAAGCATCTCCAAAAGGAAATAATAATTTTTTTGCTTACCGGCGGTGATTTGTGAGTGGTAGTAGATCTGACAGAACCTTGTCGTATGATACATCTCCAGAATCTGTTACCAGTTTTTCCAAAATTATATTGCGTGCTGCTTGAAACTCTATGACACGTTGATTAGTTCTTGGGGTTGCAGCGACTGCTTTGTTGATTGTCTCCTTAGCTCTGTCTTTAGAGACCATGGATTCGGGTGGTCTACGTGGTGTTGATGTTCTCCAAGATGGATGAAAAGCCTCGTGCATGTGATATCATCTGGAATTATGTAATATGCAACAACGGAGCATGTCTGCACTAGAAGGGGCTCATTGTTGCAATGCACACACTTCATTCCAAGCACTCTACCATCTGAAGATAACTGGACTTTATCAATGGTGCCCTTAAATTGGCAGTCATTTGCTTTCTTACTGAAGCTGATGAACGGACATGTTTCCTTTACGCATTTCATGTGGCCAATACATGAACTGCGACTAACACGAGCTGGAACATTCCAATGTGTTGTGCAGCGTTGAGTCCAGTAATCACACCCATCCTTCCTATTCATCCCTTTGTACTTGTCCTTCATTGTTTCGTGTGCTGGCAACTCGTAAATCACATTTCCGTTGCAATCTTCTGGGACCTCAGCAACTTGCTGAATCGATGACGAGACCACCAGTTGCTTCCCAATCCTACATCTCTGACTATTGCGAAGTATTGTTACCATAGAATTGTCCCGATCTGTTGTCTCCAACCGGAATAGCGGTCCTTTGGAAGGAAGAAGTGTGTAATACACAAAACTGCTAGCTCTTGCCCCTTCTGGTTCTACCTCAACATTCGCAGCATCTCCACCAACAACAGACATCAAATGCAGCACTTTAAAAGATTGCCAAGGTGGAATGTCAAATGCAGACCTGAGATCTGTTTCAAAGACAAATGCAATACCATCTTCATCTGCAGGGAAGTCCTTGTCAACACCATTGTAGCTGATTCTTGCCATGTAGCAAAAATGGAACAAACAAAAGTTAAAATTCAAAGACAATGAACATATTACACACGATGGTTAATGTGTTTGTAGTCGTGAGGCAATCATTTCATTGACAAATATTAAAAATAATATTAATTGCGTGCGTCTGGGTAGAAGAGTGAAATTAATTTACTGCGTCTGGGTAGGTTTTTTGTAAATTAAAAAGTTTTACTATGTACAAGTGGCGATCATGCATGCAATATGTTTACAGAAATTAGGTTGGTTTTTAATTGATTTAGGGCGGCTAGGGCAGCTAGGGCGGCTAGGTTTTCGTGGAGCAGGGGCGCATTTGGGGGCATAGCGTGGAGCAAGTGTGGCTCCAGGGATTAATCACAATAGGCTTCCATTGAGGGGGTGAGTATTTTCTGATTTCTTCATGATCTGCTCATGATCTTTTCATGATCTGTTCATTTTTTACATCTCTTCACAGTTGCAAGAAATCCGAGTCGGCCTGCCGACTCGGACTGACTTCGTTGTCCGTCCCAGTCGGCAGGCCGACTGGGGTGGACTGTTCCAGATCCAGTCAACATTTTGACCGGGTTGACTGTTCCAGCCCCAGTCAGCATTTTGACTAGGGTTGACTGTTCTAGTCCCACCTAGCATTTTGACTGGGCCTTGTTTCGTTCCCAGTCCCAGTCGGCATGACTGGGCCTCCCTTTGTTGCCAGCCCAGTCGGCATGCCGACTGGGACTCCCTTTGATGCCAGGCCCAGTCGGCATGCCGACTGGGACTTACAGCAACTGCTCTCTCAGTCGGCACGCCGACTGTGAGGGCTAGTATTTTTTTATTTTTATTAAACATCTTTGAACATTTATTACAGTTTTTTGTTAAACCTTATTGCTTTTGTAGATGCGCTCTTCACAACGTTTACAAGAAAAGAAGATGAAGGAGCCTACTGAGAGAGAAGCAGAAGCTAGAGCTGCAATTCAGAGAGGGCGTCGGGGTCGTGGGAGAGGAAGTAGGAAGCTGGCTGTGGTTCAGGAACAAGGACCTTCAAGTGATGCTCCAGTTGAACAGGCAAGCCAGCAGGACTGGTCAGGAGAGCAAGAGGATGTAGTTCAACCCCAAACAAGAACAATCAGACTTTGTTGAAGAAGTTGAGGATGATGTCTTACCACAGGAGACACAGGAGCAGACAGAAGGCACACAAGCCTCATGCGCAGTGACTTTGTCGAGTGACGAAGAGGATGAACCCAAGACAAGAAGAGACGACGCAAAGCTGCTGGAGATTCAGAGGCTGCTAAGAAGAAGAAGAAGGGAAAGCAGAAGTGCCAGATAATGAGGAAGTTTACAACATTGCAGCCAGCATGCATTCGGAGAGTGCAGTGCGTCTTCTCGCGAAGATCACAATCCGAGAATATGGAGAGGCACCGGATGTCCCTATTTGCCGAATTCTGGGAAATGAACAGGTGCGGAGAGTCAATCCAGCGGATCTGGAATCTTTGACTAGGAGTTTCAAGAAGGCAGTTGGTTATTTGCGCAACACCACTCAGTTCATCCTTCAAGTTGGGGACCCCATGACAGATGCAGATCTGGCAGCATTGAGAAGCGATGAAGCGATGTATGCTCAGCATTTGGCTTTTGAGAGGAGCTTCAGTCGACATGTTCCGGCAATGGGCACCAATGCTTTCGATGAAGAAGTTCATCTGTTGGGATGGTAATCACAGGCTAAAGGTGCTTCAGAAGCTGTACACAGAAGACACGGAAGATAAGAATCAGTGGGCAGTGAGAGTGCGTTCAGGCTTCATCCGTGCTGGGGTCATGGATAATCTTCAGCTTGTGACAATGTTTCAGCAAATTAATAGGTAAACATAGTGACCTCTAGATCATAGGATTAACTAACTTCGAGCTTTTCAAATATGCAGTTCCTCCGCAACGGCAGTGCAAACCACACTGCCACATCTTCTGCTATCTGTGAAGACATGTTGCACCAGTGAGGAGGGCACAGCGAAGATCTTGGCCAGGCTCAGTGACAAGGAACGAGATGACATAAGAAAGTGGAAGGAAAGCACGATGGACAACAAGCTTGGCATCCACTTCCGAATTTGATCTGTGCAAAGATTTTTTTGAGGTACCACGTCTCACACTTATATTACTTAGTTGATTACGTCTGTGAATTACAGAGTGAGATTGAGGATGATCTTGAGAAGGCTGCAAGGGCATCCAAAGGCAACAAATACCAGGAGCAACAACAGGTCTACATTAAGCATGACAAGCGCATGATGAAGATCTTAGCCATCATCGATCCTGCATTGGGTGAAGAGTGGTTCGACAAGGTGACCCAAATCACATGGAAACAATGCAGATGGATGGGGTTGGAAAAGCTGTACGCGCTTTCAAGGGCGAGAATTCCAAACGAGACGAGAATCATGTACTTCAATAAACTGGTACGTCTCGATCTGAAGAGAGAGCAAGAGACACTTGGATTGCCGGGTGTTCAGGATAAGGAGTGGATAAGGTGGTTTACTATCGATTTGTATTGGCGGCAATCAGAGAGGAGGCAGTACAGATTCTCACGGGACTCATCGAGGATGGCGAGTGGAGCAGGCCGGTTACAGATTTCACGACTTGGCGATGAAGTGCGGGTAAAATGCAAGAACGTGATGTTCCAGCCATTCCATGAGTGTGTGAAGTTCACTTACTCCATAGAGCCGAAAGAGTTCCTCGAACACGAAGAGACAGCAAGAAGGATGATTTGGAGGTAAGGATGATCTTCTTGACATTGTTACATTCTGACACTACTATATGTTCATTACAGGTATGTCGCAGCGAGAAAGGTGCCTCACACACAGACTATGGTATTCTGGTCAGATTACATGGAAGCACCACACATGTGGTCGAAGACAAGATCTGGCCTGACAGAGTTCGACGTGTACACGTACCGTTCTGGCTTGATTATCCACCTGGGCAACCACCAACATGGGAGAAGGATCTCTACAATGAACACTCAAAAGATCTCCCATGCATCTCATGGGATCCGGCAGAGGTCGACTTCATTAAGAAGACAAAGGCCAAGGCAAAGCGCGTCAGCCTGTGCAGCAGTCAAAAGAACTCAGATACAGTAGCTGGCACCTCCACTACTCGCGATCCAGCTGCCTTCTTCAATTTATCTGAAGTGCTACCATCGCAGGGAACCATGGACATCAAGGATGACTTGGTCACATTCGTCCCTTCACTTGCTACAACTCGAGGTGATAATTTCTTGGCGATTGATGACATCGAGGAGATGCAACAGGCCGTGCTCACGGATGAGAAGGAAGAGGAGGTTCCTGACGCTAGACTGGTTCCTTATAGAAAAGTTCAGACACAGGTGGCCAGGTACCATACAGCTGACAGCCAGACTCGCTACCAGCATATTGCGGGAGAATATGGTTTCAACTTGGTGATCTTCGACCTTCCAAATGGGACCTTGCCAGGAAATACAACGAGTGATACGCCATACCTCTACCTTGATCCAGTGAAGTTCGATGAAGCACTCCAGTTTGCAGGTATGCATATGGCTGCAAATGGTTGGTTGGTTGTGTTTGCTGCAGCAAACACCTGGGATCAAGTTGTCCGAGCTGCAAGTGTGGTGGACCTTCAACTTGCTGCAACGTACTACATCTACAGAGGGCGTGGTTGGGGCTACCGCAACAAGATGAAGGTACTTTTTTCTTTATTCATGAAGTTCATTAATGATTTTGATGTTTTAACAGGAGAGCATCCTGCTCCTTCTTGTCTTCCAAGATGCATCTAGAGGATTGCGCGATAATCCACTGCGTTTGTCATCAACAATTCTTGTTGATAATCCTGAGCGGTTCCAAGAAGCATGGTAGGCATTTCATTTCAACAAATTAAGTATTTACCATTATCTTCACATGCAGGATGGACTACCAACCGAAGAGCACTCGATTGATGCAGCTCGTGATAGAACGACTCACCCGGCCAGGTGATCTTATCTGGGATATAGGCAGTGGTACGGGTCCTCATTGGGACTGAGAAGAACCCTGAGCTCGGGAAATTGCTATGAACAGGATTAAAGAGAACATCCAGCCAGAGGAAATCCCAACCCAACCAATAGCAACGTCAAGTAGGACTGGTGGTTCACGAATTGCAGCATTGCTCAATCGTAAGAAGAAGTGACAAGTGTTGAATTGTACTCTTTGGTGTTGAAATAAAACTTTAATAATACAGTATTACCACGTAATAAAAAGTGCGTATTATACATTATTTTTGGAAGGCATTAGTCACTCAGAATAAAATAATAGCCTGGCCAAAGAAATGTGGCTATGATTAAATATTTTTTGTTGTTAATTGCCAACTGAGCCAAAATCCTAAATTCTAAGAATATTTAGGAATATTCTAAGAATATTCTGGTAGATTCTTTAGAATATTCCGGGTCCAAGCCCGGAGCCCGGAAGGCCCGGAAGCCCTCTTTTTGTCGGGACTCCTAAAAAACTGTTGTCTATCAAGCATTTTTGATGTTGGACATTAAACTAATTATTTAAATTATCATTAATGTTAATTATAAAATAAATAATAAAGGGATATTAATATTAATAAGCTATATTAAGATAGCTTATTAATATTAATAAGTTAATGAGTCAGGGTTGATGAGTCGTTCTGGGGTATATTCAGGGAATCTAACGTGTCTGTAAAAAACTATTGAACATTGAACTAATTATTTAAATTTATCATAAAATTTATCGTTTATCATATTAATGTTAATTATAATAAAGTGACATTAATATTAATAAGTAAATGGGGTCAATCGCATTTGGGCTTCTCCTCTTCCAATTAGTAAGTACATGCACGCACATACACACACGCACGCGCACACATACACACACATATCTTTGTATCTAATTAGAAATGAATTAGTGATGGGTTTTCTTAGAAATGCAAATCCGACACAGGAATGGGTCCAAAACTCCTCTGGTTTCACTTAATGTAAGATACATTTGCAAAGCTACTGATAAACAGAGAGGTATGTGACACATATACATATACGTATATATATGCACGTATACACATATATATACTTATAAATAAATTTTATTGTTATTTATGTGTTTAATTTTTTTCAGATACTACTGTATCATACGATGCAACTGAAGTCTTAATGGACCTACTTAAATCCACAAATATCAAAGAGCACATGAACTAGTAGACAGCTTAAGTAAGGAGTTTTTTCACATCACTCAAGCATACTTATCGAAGGTAATATATGTATAACACACACACACACACACACATATGTATGTATATTAACAGGCAAGGAAGGAGAATGATGTTGAAATTGTTGAACAAGTTGAAGTTGTTATGAAAGCAGCTATGGCTGCAAAAGACCGCACCTTACGCCCAGAAGTCCTTTTTAACAAGGTTCGTTATATTTATTAATTACTTATTAATTAATATAAATAAATAAATAAATAAATAGTTATTGAGGAACAATAACTCGGCTGAGCGGCAACAAACACTGCAAGAGAATTACCAATATCTTCACGAAGATAGTTATTTCTTCGAGCTTTTGGAGAACACAATAAGGGAAGTGAACGGGCTTAAAGATAGCACACCGGACAAAGGCAAGATTGTTATTCAGCTCAGGATTATTAACAAGCAAACGAGAGAGGTAGCAAAGCTCTTAAAGCAGGCATTAGTTTAATTTTTTTTTAATGTTTAAATCAATGATTTATCAAAATCTATCTACATTTTAATTCTTTAGAATTAAAATGTTGGTTATACATTTATTAATACTAAAGTTACACAATTTCATGCTCAATATTATATGGAATTTATATAAATAATATTAAATTTAATCAAGTTTCTTTTCAAAATATTAATAACTTCTCATATTATAATATTCCAAACCGAGATTGAGAAAAAAAAGATCATCTCACAAACACCCACACACACACACAAATACTTACACGCACGCACCCACACAAATCGTAAAGCTTAAAATAAAGAAAAAAAAAGGGAAAAAAAGAGAGAAAAGCTTATCCTTTATATAAAAATATTCAAAGGTAAGAAAACTTGTCCTTTGAGAAAAGAAAAAGAATTTATTTAAATTTAATCAAACTATATTCCAAACTAAAATTCATCTCTCAAACACACACACACACCCACACACATGCACCGTGCAAGCAGGGTTGGCAATTTAATGTTGGTGAAGGACTTGCTTGGAAGTGATGAGGTCAAAACAAAATACTCAAAAAGGACAGCGATGGGACACGGTTCTTCATGTTGCCAGCACTGCCGATGTTCTCAGGTTTCTTTTGAATGAGCTAGGTGATACTGCAGAAGAGGGAATTTGCCAACCGGTGACGTGGTTCACAGTGCTCCATAAGGCTGTTTTGGGGAAAGATGTGGACATGCTTATGGTGTTGGTTGACTTCCTGGAGGATCGACTAGTGGATGTGATTTTCAGAGAGGACGATTACAACATGACAGTTCTACATCATGCTGCCGGATTGGTAATTTGAAGGCTGTCGAGATCTTCCTCTCTAAATTGGGCATGAAGCCAAACATGAAATTCTTCGAAAAGATACGTTCCTGGTAGAACAGTTCTTCATTGGCTGCCGAAGGTGGGGACATACAAGTTTTCAAGGAGATAATGTCTAGGCTGAGCGATGACTATGAAATTCATCGTGAGAAAGACAATGGTGACACAATCCTTCATACAGCTGCTGAGAAGGTAGTGTTAGCATTGTGGAGTTTCTCTTAGAGAGACTAGGAGAGCAAGGTTCTAAAGATGCGATCCAGCAGAAAAACAGACATCCAAAATGTTCTTCATGCAGCTGCTTCTGGTCAGCTTGACATTGTGAAGGTTGTGGTGACTAAGCTAGGTCGTCAAGCACGCAATACCATCAATGAGAAAGATTGTGGGAAACACAGTTCTTCATGTAGCTGCTCAGTGGGAACATTGACATGGTAAATTTAATCTTATGGAAGTTAGGTGGACATGCCCAAGATGCAATACTTGAAGAAGACTCGGATGGTGACACAGTCCTTCGTACAGCAATTGGAAGAGGCAATGTCGATATATTAAAGACACTCATGGATAAGCTTGGTGACAGAGCAAAGGAAGGGATTCGTAAAAAACATAAACGAAACGAGACCCTTCTTCATGCAGTTGCACGTGGTGGCAATAGCGACATTTTTAAAATGTTGATGCTGGAGTTGGGTGCTCAAGCCGAGGATGCAATTCGACAGGCAGATGATCATGGTAACAACCCTCTTCACTTTGCTGTTATGTACGATAAGATCAACATGTTCAAGGAGATTGTTGAGCAAGGTGGTCGCGACCTTTTACGGCAACGCAATCGCAATAATGCAACACCCATACACCTAGCTGCTTCTCGTGGAAGGAGGAGGACATGTTGAAAAGTTTATTCCAACAATGAATATTAAGTGCAAGAATTGAAAGGTATGCTTACTAAACCACACCGTTTTGAAATGATGCTCAATATATTACTTTACAGATATTCTCGACAAGGGTCGCGCTCTGCACGTTGCTTGTGAATTAAGCAACAAGTATTTGGTGGAGATTTTGCTCGATCAAAATACTGAAGGAGCTGTGAAAATTAAAGATATTATGGCACATGACGAGTTGTTCCTAGGTAACACTGCTCTTCACGCAGCTGCAATTGGAGGAGATCTTGACATTTTTAAACAACTGTTGGATGTGGCTGGTTCATCATGCAACGACGTCAACAAAGTTAAAAATTGGTACGGGCAAACACCTTTGCATTTTGCTGCAGCAGGAGACAAGAGCTGGTTCAATATTTAATTGAGGAGAAAGGTGCTAATCCAGCTCAAGAGGATAATGCAGGTGTGACACCATTGCATTTTGCTGCCAGAAGTGCATCTCATGTCTTACGGCTCATAAGTGATTCACTTGGGACGGACTATAATATTAACAGGTTAACGGCTTGGCTGGTCTTAGTCCTTTACATTATGCAGCATGGAATGCAACAGAGGCTATTGACTGGTTACTGGGAGCAGAAAAGGACAACAAGGACCGAATTGATTTGGAAGTAAAAGACAAAGTGGAAAATCTGACGCCTTGGTTATGGTCAGTTCTAGGTTCTTCTGGTTCTCCTGGCTATATGAAATACACAGGAAATGTATTGAGAAGTTTGCTGATTGCCCATATTAGCAAAGAAAAGAATCCGTTTACAGATGACATCCAGAGGTTTCTTGAAGATCATTTGAATCTTGATGGCCAACTTTTGGATGTTGCATGCTGCGAGACGTTGAAAGGATGCTCTGATGGAAAGCTGAGTTTGAGTCGGAGTTTGATTTCATGTGTGGCTGCCTATGGTAATGCTACTACAGCTTCAAAACTTGCAGATGAGCTACAAAAGGTAAACCACAGACAGGAGTTGTTGCGTCAATCTCGACCATTGGAATTTCTTGCTATGCGTGCCAATGCTGACGAAAGTAGGGTGAGTGTGGCAGAGAAATTTCTGGCAGTAATGGAAGAAAATGAGGAGCTTCATAAGCAACTAGAGTCCAGTTTCAACAGAGTGTTGCAGAGTGGGGGAAAAAGGATTAGAGTTTGCGAAACTCTTGGTGAAACACATGCGACTGTCTCAGGTACATGACTTATTGCAAGCTCAATTATCTTCCAGAATGATGACTGACAACCCCGAACTAAAGAAATGGAGGATAATCTAAAGAAGCTAAGGTCGGTGGATAAGTCAAGGTTGAGAATTTCTCTGGTCTGGTGCATGATGTGCCTCTGGCTTACTGGATGGCACATCTCCACCGAACTGAACAAAAGGCAGAAGTACTCCATACATCAACATCAACTGAACAAGAGGAAGCAGAAACAAGATCCAAAAGCGCAGGCCATTCAAGCGAGTCGACAACCAACATCATGACATTCATTAAGGAGCTTACCAGCAACCAGAGTAAAGACACAAGCAAAAATGTGGTGGTGCTAGATGGCTATCCCAACAACGTGGGCAACCGCACTGGCCGGACAGCTTTACATTGGGCGGTCATCTTTGGTGACAAGGAGATTGTCAAGGAGCTTTGTGGAGACCCAGGGTGCAAGCGGGACGTGGTCGACAAGTTTGGAAAGCCACCTTACTGGTATGCAACGTTGCACCCGGATAAATACGATGATATGCTGGACTACCTCAAGTGGGATAAGTACTACGAGAACCTGCAGAGGGATCGGGACTGGTACATTGATGCACTCAATGCCATCCTGGTTGGAGCTGCATTGATTGCAACCGTCACATTTTCTGGTGTGTTACAGCCCCCACTTCAGTATCCCATCAGCGACCCCAACCCAAATCAGCTATTAAGTATGTGGCCATCAACAGAGGGGACGTACAGACATTTTGGGTGTTGAACAGCTTGTCCTTCTTCTTTAGCATGGCCAGTGCTCTGGCTGGGGTCACCGGAGTGTTACCCAACGTTGCAGTTTTCAATTTACATCTGGTGGAGAATATTAGGAATTGTTAGTCCGAGCTGCTGTCTTGCTTGTCATCTCCATAATCTTTGTTCTTGCTGCTTTTGCATCGGCTGGCTTGGCGTGTTACCAAAGGTGCTGAAGCTACAAGCTAACATGATAGTCACAACAGCCATTGGAGGATTCTTTTGCGGATACAGGCTCTGGAAATTTGGCAAGGCTGTTAATGCTCTTACACCTGACAATTATGGAGACGTCGTGTGGATCCATTCATCGTCACCTTTGGTCTACAGCAAGGAATATGTGGAATAGTAAACGAGAGGACATGATAGAACCAGTACACTCTGCAGTGGATCAATCTATCATCAAACCTGCCAACAACAAGCAGCGGGTCAATCCGCTCCCACATTTTGATTCAGGTGGCTATGCTCATGGGCTATGGTGGTTATTCGTCTTATGCTGGACGATGGCCTGTGGGATGAACCGTTTGCTAAGAAGGAGAACCGCATCGATATTTCAAGTGAGGTTGAGATAGGATGTCCCAAGGCATAATAAAGTTTAATAAAGATATAGTTGTTGGATATAATTGCTAAAATGTAAGTGTAATGTTGCAAATCCCTTACGGCAGATTCATATAACAAAATGTAATGGACTAGCCACTGGCCTTTTTAAAAGTTTTCTATTAAAGAATACATATTTTTGTTACTTACACCTTCACCTTCATCATGCGTTTGTGTCACCGTGGATGTGCTTGAGTTCTTGTAGCTTCTCCTCCTGTAGAGGATCCCATCCAAAGTACTTGCAGACCTCTCCAGACTCTTCCCCTTGGTCTCCGGCACAACGAAGTAGATAAACACCACCGACGCCACTGCAATGGAGGTGTACACAAAGAACGCCCCGGAGGTAGTCAAGGCAGTGGCCAAGCTGAGATAAGTGAGCGCAACCGTCCCACTTACACCACGGTTCACCGCGATGGACAGTGACATAGCACACGCACGGAGCGTAAGTGGGAAGATCTCCGACGTCAGGACGTATACGGTCGGTCCGAATCCGATAGAGAAGCTCGCCATGAACCCACATATAGCAACCAGGGCAATGGCAACAACCGCCGGGGAGGAGTGTTCAGTTGCCGACGTGTCCCCGTGGGCGCTGACGTGAAGCAGACGGAACATGACGGCGACCGTCGCAAGCGCTGTCGCCATCCCTGTGGAGCTGATCAGCAGCAGCGGCCTCCGTCCAACGTATCCAGCCAGATGGTCGCAACAAGTATGAACAGCGTCTTGGTGAGACCGACCGCGATGGTCATACCCAGGACTGCAGTCCTTCCCTTGATCCCTGCCTGGTGAAACACAGTCGGACTGTAGTACACCAGCGCGTCGACCCCAGACGCCTGCTGAAGAAATGTATACCCAGCGATACGAGGAGCATCCTCCGAACCGGAGCGGATGGTAACAGTAACTGTCTCCACACCCCCTTGTTCCTCTTGCCCTTCCTTACTATCCTCAACTCCTCGTCGTCCTTGTTTCCCTCCGGTCCTGCCAGTACTGCACCGTCCTTCTTACAAGCTCCACTTCCTCGCCCAGTGACTCCACTATAGCCATGAGACGGGCGTTTACTTCATCCATATCCCCTACATATAAAAAAAACAGATTTATTATTTATCAAAATGACCCTCTACTTTTATATAATTATCAAAGTGGCCTTGAGTCACTAATCAGAACATAAACACACACACTATTGTTTAAAGTTAAATATATACAACACAAATGATAAATAATTGTTTAATGCGAAAATATATAAACATTGCATGTGTGTGTGGGGTATTATTAAGCTGCAAGGCCAATTTGAGAATTATATAAAACTAGAGGATCAGTTTGATAATTATATGAATTAGAGGGTCAGTTCAATATTATACCTGCACATGTTTTTGTAAGGACCTTCTTTGCCTCTGGTACCCGGTCCTGCATAATGAGCCACCGCGGTGACTCCGGCATGATAAAGACTGCTCCGAAGAGGAAGATGGATGGGATGCCACCGAACCCAGCATTACCCTCCACCCGATGGTCTTCGGAAGTGGGGAGAGTGCAAAGTTTGCCACGTAACCGATAAGTATTCCTGTGTTAATAAACACCTCCGAAAACGACACCAAGGAACCCCTACTCCCGGGCGGTGACAGCTCCGCTGTTTAATAATATAATTTTGTTAATTAATTAATATAATACAATATTCTAATCAGTAGTTTAGTCCCCTTACTCTCAATCTGTACTATTACGTTTTAAAATATATTTCTGACGTGGATTAACTTTAAATTTGATTTAATATCTCATTACTCTAAGAATATTAAAAAAGAGAATGATATTAATCTAATACTTATAGTAAATTAATTTAGATAAGTTTAAAAACATTCGATTTTATTAGAGAGATTCATAGCTATGAATAATTTAAATATTCATTAAATAATTGATATAATATTAAATAAGACTTTACAAATATTGCTGATACTTATATATTTAAAACGAAAAATTAATTTAAATAATTAAAATATTAACTTACCTGTATAAACTGGAGCAATAATCATAGCAAACCCAACTCCAATACCCGAAAACACACGTCCAGTCATGAGTACTGGGAACGATGGGCCAAAGCCATTAACAAAGCTCCAATGAGGAATATTCCTGATGCTACTGCCATTGTTTTCTTTCGGCCGAGTCTATCTGCGAACTTCCCTGCCATAAGAGCCCCCTGCAATACAATACACACAATAAATAAATAAATAAATATTATATATGTACGTGTGTGTGTGTATAGAAAGAGAGAGAGAAATTGTATCATATGAAAATAGATTGATATATGATATTAACATAGAAGTATATATGTGGGTTTAGTATACTTACAACTAAAGAGACAAGGTTTAAGGAGCCAACTAGAACTTCCTGTTCTACATTCTTGAGATGGAAATCATCCTTTATAAACAGCAGTGCACCACTCATCACACCAATATCTGGAAATAAAATTCAAATTAAATATAAGAATAAATAAAAGTTTACTAAACATAAATACATACACACACACACATATATATGTGTGTGTGTAATAAGAGTTTAATTTAAATAAAGAAAAATTCGCAAGATATAACGATCAAGAAATATATGAGCTCGTTCTGTCGATATTTTCACATAAATACTGCAAACTGAGGAAGAACTATAAATGGTTTTCATAAATAGAAAAAATGAATTATATGAACTTAAATCTCTCTCTCTCTCTAACACACGCACGCACGCACACACGCGTACCATATCCAAGAAGGATAGAATTGAGAGAAGCCAACAAGGTACAGGCGACGACATACTTGTTATACCGATGTTTCCTCAAGGGACTCTGCTCCGCAGTAGCATTCTGAGAAGGAGGAACATTCTCCATATGTCCAGATGCCTCAGTAGAATCCATATAATTGAGAGCCCAAAAATGTCAATACTTATACTCAAAACACTAATATGTTTCTTTTGTTTTATTTAATTTTTCTACATTCAATATACTAATTATTAGTGTTCTTCTTCTCTAAGTCACTCTTCAGTCTTCATATATATTACTAAAATCTACATTTAATATGCCTAAGTGTCAGTTACATAGACAAAAGTCAAGACCACTTATGCACCTCTTGACTACAATGTCATCTAAGTCATACACCATACATATGGCATCTACTATAACAAACAGGTAGACAGTCGTCCTCTCTCTCTCTCTCACACACACGCACGCACACACGCACGCACGCACGCACAAGTGGTTCAAATACTACGTTTCCTGAAGAAAAATCAACTTCTATATCCAGAGATTATGAAAGGTATATACACACACATACACAGACACAGAGAGTAAAATTTACAATTATTTGATATATAGTCAACGTCGTTTGTGTACAGAAAAGAGACAATGAACAATTTTAAATAAATAACATATACTATTTAATATGAATAAGACAGAGAGTCGTATATAGCTAAACTTTGAAAATGAATTAAAGCACGTGTGTACACATGTGTATGCGTATGTATGGACATATATAATGAACCATGAATTATGCGTGATTAGCTCCGTAAATCACGGTAATAAGTTGGCAAGCGACCATGACCGTTAGATCTGGATCGCCACCTCATGACCTGGAGTGAAAAGGACAATATATGTATGTGTATTTATATATAAGATAATATTTACGTGTGTAACTCTAACTGGATTATGCTAAACGTGTCATAAAGAAGAATGTGTAATATATAACAAACACGCGTCCACGCTGAGGTGTTTTAAGTCTACAAACATACATAAACTTTCACATATTACATGTAACACCTTAACTTGATGCATACAATATGTATATATGTATATAATTTATATACACGTGTATATGTACACACATACATACATCGTGTGCTTACGTGTCTATCAAAATCAATGGATGGAAAATTAATTAGAGAGTAAAAAGATTGTGATAATAAAAAGAATAGTATTATAAAATACGTCATACATATATACATATACGTCTACATGCGTATGTACGTACTTTGGAGTATGTAGTTACGCTTCGATGCATCATGCGCACACGGATGACAAGTGGTACTTTGGCATTACTCCTCAGTCGATGTTGACCATATATATTATTTGCATTATCGTACCTATATCGCACTGCACAATATGGAGTTTTATTTATATATTAAACATAAATATCTGATATTATATTATTATATTAGAGTTGCATAACCATATTTCATACAGTCAATTTAACAGTAATAACAATAATATTGCTGTTCAATTAACTACTTAGACATACTATATATACTTAAATATGAAATTAATAGCTAGTTAAATTTATCATAAGGTTAAATTAATATAATATGTCCATTATGGTGTCAGTAATAAACAATATATAAGCAATGCCCCCGACTTGTCGATACAGGATACATGTATATTTGTATGTAAATAATTGTACATGTACATGTATATGCCTGTGTACATATCTATCTCATATGTCTAGAGAGAGAGAAGTATGTATGAACTGATGTAACCTTTGGTAATATTTAACATATGCATGTATGCATACATGTACTTATTTCAAACTTCACAAGGCTCATGCTGCTGCAGGACCTTAGTCTGCAATAAATAAAATGATTGCTATTAATATATCTGTAGTATATTATTATTACAAATAAATAAATCAATTATATAAATGCATGCTTATTATTCAATATAAACTTTTCTATACACATATATAAAACAAATAAAACCTATATAAAACAAATGTACCTTGTCTACAGAATGACACACTTTTGACTTATAAAAGCATGTGCATATGTATATTATTTAATGTAACCTTATACATTATAGACACACACACACACACACACACACACACACACACACACACACACACACACACACACATATATATATATATATATATATATATATATATATATATATATATAAAATAGTATGTACCTTGCCTACAGAATGACACACTTTGACCCTTGAACAAATTCCTTCCACCGTTCCAAATCCTTCTGAATTGCTGTAACCAGCTTTCTGACGTGTCATTATTAACATTATATCTGACGTGTCATTAGTAGTATTAATATCACTATTACTATCAGTAATGGTATTCGTAATACGTGTCTCTACGTCAGATATTCCTCTGGTTTCTTGTCAAACAATCCCTTAAACTGCTTTCGAGCATTCTGGTTGGCTTCCTGCAGAATATGAATCGTTAATAAACACAAGCATTATTAAAGTAATATTGGAAACAATACGTTATAAATTTAATAAATATTAAATAAATAACCTGCTCTTTCTTTTTTAGTTTAATTAAAGCGGCCTTTGCGTCAGCTTCCGAAGATTTGTCAACACTAATGATCTGCACTCACATATAAAAGTATATATAAATTAAGGTTCATTACTTTGTTGAAATGTAGTCCTAATTAGTTAAATATTAAGATATATGATAAAGAATAGTATTAAGATAGACTCCATCTCTCTCACACACATACACACGCACGCGTTTCTTACCTTTTCAAAATCAGTACGTGCCTCCTCAAAATCACCCATTTCCATGTATGCATTACCACGGCGGTATAATGCTTTTGAATGACATGCATTAACTTCTAAACCTAAAAATACAAATTACAAGTAGTCATAATTATATTAATAATAATTATAAGCTAGCTTAAGATTAGTTCAATCATAAAATATAACTATAATATAGATATCCTTATAATATTATATATACTTCACTTACGTTATTGCAGATTTCAATAGACTTTCTAAAATTACCAAGTTTCTGTTCACAAGCTGCCACGTTGAGTTCGATTAAAGTCTGAAAGTAAATGCTAAATTAGAGAGAGAGAGAGAGGGGGGGGGGAGGGAGAGGGAGGGAGAGAGAGAGAGAGAGAGAGATTACTCGTGCTTGAGAGAACTCGAGACCCTCTTCATCATCTTGAGGATTGACATGCTTGAACTCTCGAAGAATCTAAAGAAAATAATACAATACAAAATAATATAAGTAATAAAAGTAATATTGATCACCTTATCATATTTAGCTTTGGCTAACTCATATTTTCCTTCCTTAAATAGACGGTTTCCCTGCGAAAACAATAAAGAAAGCATATTTGTATGTATAGTTATCATATAACACACACACAGCTATATATATATATATATAATATATATATATATATATATATTTATATAATAATATATATATACATCACAGGGTATAAGATTTTAGCTGTACATACCGTTGTTCTCATGCTAGTTGCATCGTCCATTATCTGCTTGAAGTTCAATCCAGTCCAATCCTGTGCAATAATAAGTTAACTAATATACACTGTATGAATGTGTGTGTGTGTGTGTGTGTGAGAGAGAGAGAGAGAGAGAATGCCTTGACAGTTTCAAAACTCAAAAGCTCCACTTCCCATTGCACTTTTGCTTTATCAGGAACATGTTCCGGCCTGTTTAGACGCTAGTATTAACTTATTACAGTAATACGATTACTACAATATTAATATATTAATATTAGCAAGAATATTATTTTATAAATATGACTACTATCTATTAATCTTATCACTTAAAAACTTCTTACTTTTGGAAATTTATCATAAGCAATTCCGATGAGCAAGTAACAAGAGCAAGTTCACCTGGAAGCATCAGCTTGATGCACATTTCTAACCCTTCCGGCACCTATTATATAAATAACAATTTTATCAAGTAAAAGGTTAAATATATATATATTATATTATATATATTATCGTACTATATACACTAAATATGTATATAGTATATATGTACATATACTACAAGTTAAATACATATATATTACGTACCAGGCCTTCTCCTGAAGGAAATACTAAAGGCTCCCTTTCTTGTTGTCCGTACGAGTATCGAAAACACTTTGCCACCTTCATCAGGTAGTATTCCTTGTAATGTACGGTCAATACACTATCTTGAAGAGGGCAATCCATGGGAAACTCTCCTACAAAGACAATATATAGTAATAAGTTACATTTTCTATTATATAGTTTAGTTAAGTTATACCATTTCCATCTCGAATACGGCGCTTTATTACACGACCATCACCAAACATATCGCGTACCTGTAAAATAAAGCTTAATTCATAATCTTAAGTAGTTGTGTGTCTGTGTGCGTGCGTGTGCGTGCGAATGTGTGTGTGTGTGTGTTGTGTGAGAGAGAGAGAGAGAGAGACCTGAATTATTTGGACTACTTCAACTTCAAACTCTACTTCACTATATGTAACGGGTAGGTTTGGAATATTCGATGCAGGAGTCAGATAGTCGTAGTAACGTAAATAATTGCTTTTTCAGACTTTGTCATTGTTCCCACGCCTTTCTCAGTCCTTCTGGTACCTGTAATATTATGTGTCTATGTAGGTAAACTAATATTATATGTGCTTGTGTGTGTGTGGAAAATACATTACCTCCCTTTTACCAAACGTGAAATGGAATGGCTTGTCATTAGTTTGAGAGAAGAAAACTTCTCCATTAGCTCGACCAGTTATCCTAGATAACGAAGTTATGGTTAACACACACACACACACACACAACATGAGATTACCATATTTTATTCGTAAGGTTCTGTGCAGTTTCAAACCCATGTCCTTCTTGTAAAACCTGCAACGATTAATTTAAAATGAGATTAATTAGATAACAAGTATTGATACGTTTCTTACTTGTTTAAGTATCCCAAAATCATCCGTAATCACCTGGTTAATGCAAAACCACTATTATAGACTAAGTTATCATAAATGTATATACCTATATATTTAGTATTTTAGAAACCTTCACAGGTCGAATATAAAGCATTTCAATCTCGAAAATGAGAACTTGGTCTTTTGGAACATTAGTTGGTACAGTGACTGGACATTCTGGATCTCCATAGTGATACTCAGGAAGAATCTTGAGCTATAATATAAAACTTAGTTGACATAATGCGTCATACTAATATATCAATATATGTCTATATGTATATACACACCAATGTTACCCATATATACCATTGCAATTTCCCCCTTTGGAACAGTCAGTAGTCCTTCCTCCAGCCTTTGATCATTTTTGCTTTTCTCAAGCACCAGTTTGAGAGGATCACCACTTCCTGTAAACGAAATCCATTATATACATTTATAATATGCTCATACATGTACTTGTTGTCTGTGTGTTGTGCGTGTGCGTGTGTGTGTGGGTGTGTTTACGTGTGTGTGTACACTGTACGAACCACCAAGTTCAGCTCGAGTTGATTGGCAATAACTCCCTCATTCGTTCGAGTAGTGCAGTGAAATATGACCTGGTATTATAATTATTTCAATAATTTATAAAATCACAAATTAGAACACCGATATTACATCTTGATATATTACAATGTTATCATATAATACCTAGTCATAGCATCTTTTCAATGAATTATACTTCGATGTAGTTTCATTACTAGACAACCATTTAATGATATCTCTGTCTCGTGGTAATGAGCTGAGACACATGTATATTATATATACACATGATATAATGTTCCATCTTCATATGAATCCATATGAACCCAACATATTTAGTTAAGTTGAAATTATCACTTGTATACTATCTCATATATCGACATAAAACAACATACAAGATATTAATAATATTATACCAAATCATAGCATCATAACTATTAATTTATGGATGTTTAATTATGTTCATACATATTGTTCCATCTTCATATATGTCTATATGTAGTACGATGAATATCTTTAAACTCAATACACACACACACGTTCATCATCATACACTATCTGATATAGTAAACTAAGGTGCATGTTTTCTCTCTCTCTCTCTCTCTCTCTCTCTCTCACACAACACACACACAACACACACACACACACACACAATGTGTATATTGTTCTAGTAGTTGCAATATCGCGATTTTATCTTCATATGTATCTCTACGTATTTTTGTCACTATGTTTAAACCCAATACAGTACTGTTATTGTGGGCTAAAACACTATACATTTGTTATTATTGAATTATCAATTAATTGTACTGATAAAACTCATGCAATATAAAATATTACATACCTGATCTCCCGATTTGGGATTCTCACCGGCTCCAGGTCTTACAACAGCCTTCATCAATCCTCCAGGCTTAATGATTGTCTTCTTCCTGGGCATTTCAAGAGAATTGTGTGTGTGTATGCGTGTATGCGTGTGTGTGTGCGCGTGTGTTTGTGTGTGTGTATGAGAGGGAGAGACTCACTTTTCTTTCTTCTTCGATCCATGGCCATCGCCGTCTTCCTCAGGCGCCATTGTTGCCCTAAACCCTGCAATTAAAACATAAGCGCATATACGTGATATATATAAAATATATATATTTAAATGTACAATGCATAAGGTTTGTTGTTTAATATATTAATTGGTTCGTATTTTGTGTTTAGTTACAACCTTAAGAATAATTGCATTGGAATAAAAATCATATTAAATATATGAATACAAAAACTTAATTAGTAATTATTTCACCTTGAAAGTATAACTGTTATATTTTAAAAATGTTAGAATAATTAAGTTCATTTTCAATCAATGGTCCTTAAAGTAATTAAAATAAAAAATTTAATAAAAGTAATATACTAGGGGCTTAATCATTATTAAGGATATAACTATAAGGACTTAATATTTAATATAATAGATAAAAATACAAATATACATAAATAATTAGAAAATAAGTCTATATATATATATAATATTATATATACGCGCATAAATATTTTGTGTTTTAAGTAATCAAGAAGTAAAGAATTATATATAAAGAGAAACTAATACATAAAAATAATTATAAATCATAATTAAATAAAATATTAATTCATAAGTTAACTATAACCATTAAAAGAATACATTATTTGTAAGTTTACATATAAAGGAATTAAATATATTTCCTGAGAACATACTAAATGTATGTATGTACATTACACACATATATTTATAGATATATGATTTATTTGTTTATATATTTTATTATTATAATTTATATATAGCTATAATTATATATATATTATAAATTACATGTATAACATAAGTGTGCTGTTATATAAAATTATAGAAACTTAATGATAATTTCTAAGTTAATTATAGATATTAAGAACACACAACACACACACTATATATATATATATTTAAATTGAGATATACGTGTAATGCCCTTAAGGACGTACTAAATTGAGATTAAATACAATTTTATTTAAGTAAAAGAATGTAGATTTATGAGAATATCCCTTATTTTAATCGAGTTTAGGTTAAGAGTGACAGTGAGAAGCGATGGCGATGGTGGACAGCTTCGAGTAAGTGTTAGAGACATTGGGATCCCATAGAATCCCGTTCAAGAAGCAAGAATTCTATAGAATCCCAAGGCCGATCCGAGAACAGATCCCAGATGAGGCCTTCGATGCGCTCGAAGCTCTCGGGCCTGTAGGGCAGCACACTCCAAATGGAACTACAACGGGTGAAGATCTGTCTGTGTTCGAATCCGATTCGTTTGATGCGGATTCATATGTTCAGGGCAAGTGCCAATCCATGAGTGAGAAGGTATGTATACACATATGTATATGTGTTTATATGTGTATATATGTATATGGTGTCTCCATTGCTGTTTCTATATAGACATACGTGGACCATTCTAAGTTTTGGACATCCATGTTATAGCATATACATGGTTTTTATATATATATATATAGGCACACATACAATTTGCTTTAAACTCTGATGTACATGTGAAAACTCTAAGCAATGCACGCACACACAGACACGCAATCTAACTGCATTTTCGTATGTTGGCAGGGAATAAGGAAGCTATGTGCGGAGCTTCTAGAATTAAAGAGGGATTCTGCGGAGGAAATGAGGAAAAGCGTTTATGCAAATTACTCTGCTTTCATCCAGTACGGCACGCACGCACGCACACACACACAGATATAGATATATAAAATGTAGTATAAGTATCACACGCAGACACAACACACACTCTGACACTATGATACTTACAAAACAAGTTTGCATATCTTACATTTATATGTTCAGTTTTTAGTATCTGGAGAACGCCATATTTTTGCCTAAGCACATCCTAGGGACCGCATGAAAACAACGTTAATAAATACAATATATAAACTCTTCAAATATATACGTTTTTATATATGATTTAAATGCTAGAACGTCGCGGGAAATCTCGGATTTAGAGAGCGAGCTAGTGTCTATGCGAAACTTTCACAACACAAGCAGCAATTGTCCACAAGCTTGCAGATATACGCTTACCGCCCACTGTAAGCTATACACGCATATTATATATAACATATTTATAGCTCTTACACCAGACACGCGCACACAAACATAAGCGTGAAGATCTGTATAGCAGGGTATCAATATTGTTTCTCTTTAGGTAAATTCCAATGGAAACTTCACGTTTCCCCATCAAAATGGAACTTTAGACGATGAGGATCCAACGGCTCCAGGTGTCGAATCTGAAGCATGTTCTCTTTTGGACGTCATCGATATTTATATATTCGAGCGGAAAACGGAGAAAGCTCTCGATTCTCTACAAAGGTAACACACGCACGCACACACAAACACACACGGAGAGGGGCACGGAGGGATCATACACATTTACATACAATTTTTTTAGACACACACACACATATTTATTGATAGATAGATATAGATATGTATGTATGTATGTGAATTAGTCTGTATGTCTTCACATCGATCAAATACATATACATATACAATATACGTACGATTCTTTTACAGGTGTGACAAGCTTGTAGCATCATTGAAACCGGAAAGAAGCAAACACTTGGAGCAGCAATTAACAGAAAGAAAAATCCGTCTTTCAGAGCTCTTGGCAAGCTTTGCAAAGTATCCCACAATCTCTGCTGCCGAGCTCCGTTCCGTAATTTCTGCCCTTGATAAACTTGGTCACGGTAACTGTGTGTGATTGTGTGTGCGCGTGCGTGCCTGTATATATATGTATGAGCAATATACATCTACAAGTAGTTCTTTTTGCTGTTTACATGTATTAATGGGTAATATATACACTTTAATATATATGACACGGTCATAATGAATGCGAGCTTATTTCAGGCACACATGCACATACTTTACTGCTGGAAGCACACCACGAACGTTTGAAAAGTGCTATAAACAATCTCCGTCCGAGCGGTACTTCGTACGGAGGAGCTTATACTGCCGGATTATGCCAATTAGTATTTTCACAGATTGCTAAAGCTGCAAAAGATTCTACCAAGCTTTTTGGAGACAGGTACTTTATGCACACACTCTTATGTTTACGTATGTATACATGTAGTATACATATATATGTGCATTGATATATGAGCTTCACATATGCAATTTTTTTATTTTATTTTTTAATGTAAATACTTGTATATTATACAGACCGTCTTATGCATCGGAACTTGTACTATGGGCACGAAACGAGACAGAGAGTTTTGTGGAGCTAATTAAGAAACATGTTTTATCGGCCTCTGCAGCTTCCGGTGGGTTAAGGGCTGCAGCAGAGTGTGTACAAATTGCTCTTGCCCATTGCACTTTGCTTGAAGCTCATGGTCTCGCTCTCTGTCCCGTTCTTACAAGGTGTGTGTGTGTGTGTGTGTTGTGACGAGTGTATATGTATATACATATATGTACTAAGTCTGTAAACAGGTTGGTAAAGACAAGTGTGGAGCAGGCATTGGATGCGAACCTGAGGAGAATAGAGGATAGTGTGAGTGTATTTGCGGCGGCTGATGACTGGAGTTTGGCACCACCTCCTAAATCACCCCTCAACCAGCTCTCAAGTAGTGCCAAACTCCCTCCGCATGTTAAGCTCTCCAGTAGTGCATATCGCTTCATTTCCATGGTTCAGGTACTTGCATCTACCTATATCATATGCATATTTCTAGGTATATTGCTAAATATATGTGTGCATATACTTGCGTCTATGTTTGTTACTATGTGTATATATACATACGTGTACGTACGTATATTTGTGCAGGATTTTATTGATGATGTCGCGCCTTTAACAAACATGCATTTAGCAAGCACAACATTGGATGGGTTGCACGCCTATTTGAGTCATACATACATTTGTTAATGCGTGCATTGCCCGCTGCCATCGAGGAAGAAGACGTTCCAGAAATTACAGATAATCTCAACATCAAAGTGGTAAACTAGTATACATATAATGTAACAATTCATATGAATAATCACTGTCACATACACACATAGATGGAGATAAACATATTACGTCTATAACAATACATAGTGCTTTATTCCAGGCAGAAACGGACACTGAGAAGCTTGCGGTTCTTGCAAATGCAGGTAGTTTAGCTGATGAACTTCTTCCACGGGCTGTTAACAAGATTCTGCCTCCTAAAGAAAGAGACGATGGCCGTGTGAGGTAAACACACACACTCGCACGCACACAGATGTCAGATTGTTTAATGGATGCATATTTATCACCCACACACACACACATATACATTCATGTATACATACATTATACATGTTTCTTTAGGCATTCATACATATAGGGCTTGCACGCGCACACACACACAATTTATCAGTTTATTTACATATACATGTATACATACATATATACATATATATATATATATATATATATATATATATATATATATATATGTGTGTGTGTGTGTGTGTGTGTGTGTGTGTGTGTGTGTGTGTGTGTGTGTGTGTGTGTGTACACATACATTGACGTTTTCTCCTGTGATGATCAACGTCGTCATTAAATTCTTCCGTGCACATAAATATACAAAATATAATCTCTCTCTCTTTCACTCCTCCCTCCCTCCCTCCCTCTCTCTCTCTTCTCTCTGTGTGTGTGTGTGTGTGTGTTCGACATTCATCCCACATGTATATTATCACTTGCATCTGTACAATATCATTTGATGTGTGTAAGATGAGTGTGTTACATGTGTGTTCAATCATCAACTTCATATAAACTATATTCAATCACTTCAAGTTTTCGAAATTCATCTTACTTACATGTATCGCATGTATATACATCTATATACACCAGTGGTCAGTATATTTATCTGTGTTTTTGAGAAGTCTGTGCTCATATGCATATCCATATACACATATACACGTTGGTGTATGTAGAGCGAGCGGAGTGAGGTCAGAGCAAAGAGAATTTCGGCGAAGAACACAAAGAGCAGTGGACAAGTTGCGGGATCGATTCTGTCAAAAGAATGCATTGGAGCTCATGTACCCTGAAGAAGGCGAGTCTATGTTTCATGCAGATATGTATTTGCGACTTGATGAGGATGGTGATACCTATACTTTACCTGAAGAACCCATGCCTTCTCCCGTCTTCCAGGTTCTTATATATGCCCCTCACACACTCTCTCTTCTCTCTGCGTGTTGTCTGTGTGCGATACGTAAACAGTTTATAATCAGGTATGCTTGTGATATATATACTATATGCCATATATTGCGTGTTATACATATATATTATCTTCAAACGGTATGTAACTTTATGTGTGTGATTTTCTTTATTTATTTATTATGCAGGCATTATTTGAGAGGTTTAAGACTATTGCAACTGCTGGATCAGAGATTATGCATGCAAGAGAGAGGTTTATGACTGTGTTATTAATAAGGCTTGTGGAGTCCATGGTTTTGTTATTATCACTTGATCAAGACTTCTGGGAAGATATAGAAGACGGTCCTCGACCTTTAGGCCCCGTTGGCCTCCAACAGGTGTGTGCGCGTGCGTGCGTGTGTGTTCTATAGTATGTATAGACAGGATATTCTACAGCATATAATTTATGTTTTCTTTCTAGATTATTTTGGATATGCATTTTGCGATACAAATGGTGGCTGGACAGGTTAATCACTCGTCATTAAGACATCTTAACCAGCTGATCCAGGAAATAATTGCACGAGCTATCGAGGCTTTCAGTGCCACTGGGATGGACCCCAGCAGGTGCTCTCTCTCTCTCTCTCTCTCTCTCTCTCTCTCTACACACACACACACGTAAGCTCACTTAATAACTTTATAGATCATATTTATATATGCTTATATATATGTAGATTTAAGGTTTATCTACAGTGTTACCTGAGGATCTCTCTCTCTCTCTCTGTCTCTCTCACACACACACACACATGTAAGTTCACTTAATAACTTTTTATAAGATTATATTTATATATGCTTATATATATATGTAGATAGTAAGGTGTATCTACAGTGTTACCTGAGGATATATCTTCTCTCTCTCACACAAACACACAATTACTAGCTAATAAGGTTTATTTACAGTGTTTTACCTGAGGATGATAAGTGGTTTTCGATAAGTGCACAGGATGCGATTGATAAGTTATCAGCAGGCTGGCAAACAAAAGATCCCGCAAGCCCTATTTCAGCACATTCTATCTCCTCAGTAAGGTCGCCACAGTCCATAGTTAGGTGGGGAAAATAATCATCTGTATAGTATAAAGGTTATTTATAAAAATTGAAATTAATTTAAGGGAAGGTTATTTGGATTATAATTTTAGTAATCATAAATACAAAAGATAAAAGAATAATTAAAATATAAATATAATTTAATATTTTAAATTTAATTCGGAAACAGAATATTAAATTAACAAGTGCAGTTAGTTTTATTTATTTAAGTGAAAATTTAATTAAACTTCGTTAAAATGCTTTAAAGGAAGTTTATATTAAATTTTGTTATATTTTATTTATTTTTTAAATTTTTATTAAAATTATAATAATTATTGCTAAAGTTTCCAAAAATTATTTAAACTTCAGCTTGCTATATTTTGGCATATTCTATCTTTGTTAATTTTTTAAACTTCAGGGGTAAATTTATAATATCCACAAAATGTATAGTATTCATGTGACTTCTCCTTAATTTAACATGAAGTTCCATTTTTATTTTTTAACCATATTTTAAAAATCTAAAAACTCACTTTTCTTTTTGTAATGATTTTAGAACAATGATAATTTATTTTATAAGTTTATATTGAGTTTATTTTGACCTGTCCAAGGCGATTAAATACATTAGACTTATTGTATGCTAACAATATAAAGTATACATTTATGTTGTGTATAGCCGTATTATACAGCCCGTATATGCGTGAAATGTGTTTCACATCCAACGTAGATGTAAGTGTGTGTGTGTGTGTGTGTGTGTCTGTGAGAGAGCACAATCAAATAGCACTTAGGAACATATCTTTTATTTTTTAAACCAGCTTCTAGCTTTCATTACTTAATTACCTGTTTGATATGTTATACGATGTTATTGTGTGTGTGTGTTGTGTGTGTGAGAGAGAGAGAGCAGCACGATTGGATATTGTACATCCTTATACTCATGGAGTAAGACTATTACAAGTAGGTGGATTTGCATAGTTCCTTGTATCAGTTGGACACTGCAAATAAAAGAAGTGTGTGTGTGAGTGTGTGTATACTTACAAAATAAGTCAAGTGCATACATAATACAGATATCACACACACACACACACACACACGACTCACATTGAAGTCAAGAGAGGGAGGGCATTTTCGAACGACGTCGTAGCAAAGATCAAAACAAGGATTGAGAATAAACCACGAGGATGTTCCTCCCCATCCCCATACAACAGACGCTTTCTCACTAGTATATGGTTCAATTGTTGCATTCTTCTTTGGGATACCATAATGAGTAGGATATGTAACACACTGTGGAAATTGCAGTGCACATATCTGGATTACAAAACAACAGCTTAGTCGTGTGTGTCTACGTCCGTCCGTGCGTGCGCATGTGTTCTCTATGGTGTGTTTGTGTGTGCGTCTCCTCTCTCTCTCTCTCTCTCTCTCTCTCTCTCTCTCTCTCTCTCTCTCACACACACACACACTAAAGTATATACCCATTTTGTATAAGCCAATATGCAGTCGTTGCAAGTCCATAATGTAACGTCCCGACAATTTCCCAAAGAAAGCAGATCCTGATAAATAAAACACATGCATATGCACGCCTGCTTATGAAACTCTCTCTCTCTCTCTCTCTCTCACACACACACACACACAGACACACACACACACACACACATGCCTTCAATCGGCTGACTTGACAAGAGGCGTATGTATCCTCCTTTTTACCAAAAGGTTGGCCAGTCAAAAGTTCATTACGCGAGATATAGCCGCCTCCTACTGGTTGAGTACATCTATAAAAATAAATTTTTAATAATGTAGCACAGTATTACATATCAAAAAACTTCAAACTTACTGTAGCAAAACCATGTTGCGTCCGTTGTCACTGTGGAGGCTTGGCAGTCCCATAAGGTTGAGTCACAGACTTCCTAGTTTGAGATAATAAAGAAAACAAAACATTGTGTGTGTGTGTGTGTGTGGTGAGAGAGAGAGAGAGAGAGAGGGTCCGAACTTCTCTAAATCTAAG
Source organism: Selaginella tamariscina (assembly GCA_003024785.1). NCBI lineage: Eukaryota > Viridiplantae > Streptophyta > Lycopodiopsida > Selaginellales > Selaginellaceae > Selaginella > Selaginella tamariscina. The sequence goes on along the minus strand of PUQB01000064.1, from coordinate 15,079 downwards.
CCATGTTAAAACGGATAATCTATGTACTTTGATGTGTACGTGTGGGTGTGAGCAGGTAATAAACTAATGTGGTTCATAGACCGTACAAATAGAACTTCCTCATATTAAAACGGATAATATGTGTGCGTTGATGTATACAGGTGTGTGTACGTGTGTGTGTTGTTGTGTGTGTTGTGGTGTTGTGCATCATGTGTAGAGCTGACAAGTGGTTCATATACAAACACGTTTATTTTGATGTGTGCGTGCGTGCGTGTGTATGTGTGTACCTGTGTATAATCGTACACGTACTTATTCTTACTGTCCACGACTGGTTGTGGAGTACAGGGTAAAAGTGGACCACTACCGCAATCTGGACTCAAAATCACTTTTGCAAGCTGTGCATTTACTCTTATCTCCGCAAACACTGTAATCAAAACAAGAAATGTATATGCGACACACATGTGTGTGTGTGGATGTGTGGGTGTATATGTGTATATACATATACTTTTAAAATGTGTGTGTGTGTGTGTGTATAGACACAATTTATGTATAATTATACACAAATGTAAGTTTTATATCTTACCCAAGAATGTGTAGGGATGAATGAATCGTACCGAACAGAAACAAGATCACTGCATACATCTTCAACTGTCAACCTAATTCTTGTTTTAGGGTTAGGTTACATTTTAGACGATGAGCTCTGACGTGGGTAGCCGGCCGTCAAGTCAGAATTCAATGTGGGCATTGCAAGTGAATGGAGTAAGTGCGTGCGTGCATATGCACACACACATACACACACATATATATGAAAATTGTATACTTTATTTTAATAATTTATATTTTACATTAAATTAATCTATAACTTTCTATTATAATACACTAATTATTAAGTTAAAAGTATTTATTAAACCATGTATGCATTTAATATATTAGAAAATTATATAAAACTATTTTAGTAGATATATATTATATAATTAATATGCTATTAGACTTTAATTATTAAAAAAGAGTTATTTTATAAAATAATAATATTCTAGGAGATTCCTCGGGCATCAAAGGTGGGATGGGAGCATCTCAAACCATCACAAGAGCAAATATTCAGGAGTAGCAACAGCAAAAATTTAAAGTGAATATATATAATATAAGAATATATTTAAAAAAATTTACAATTTAAGGCAATTTTTTAATTTTAATTATTAAAATTTTTATTTTAATGTTAAACTTTGATTTTGATTTCAGGATTAAGAATGGAACAGAAGATGGTAAACCAATAAAAAGCAATTAAAAACTTAACTTATATAATTAATTAACTATTTTAAAGAACAACGTGAGATAACGGAGTTGGAAGCCGATGATGAAACTCCTCCTGAGGTATATCTACACACACATGCGTGCGTGTGCGTAGTGTGGTGTGTGTGTGTGTGTGTGTGTGTGTGTGTGTGTGTGTGTTGTGTGTCTGTGTTATAAAATACATTTTATAGAGTAAAGTCCCACACAAAGGGCTTCCAAGTAAAAAGGAGCTAGATATGAGTTTACCATACCGTCTACCTCGCAAGGCATGTGTCCTAATAAGAACTAATTATATAACAGTAATTTATTATAAATAATAGAATTTAATTCTATTATATCATTATAATTAATTATAATTATTTATTAATTATTATACAATACAGAAAACTGAGGTTGATCTTAGGCCACTTATTTCAGCTCTTTTGCCCATTGCACAGGTACATTCTTTATAATCAGTTTGGTGTGTGTGTGTGTGTTTACACACACACACACACACACATTAAGTATGTGAGTACTCAGGTTGTGGAGGATGATACATTATGGGATGCACACTCTCTCCTTGCAGAGGTAATTATCTATTAATTTCATAATTAATTACATAATTGGTTTAAATTATTTAACTATTAAGTTTGAGTTTTTGACAGACACAGTTGAAAATGAACCAACATTGTGACAATCCATGAGTTAATTCAATACGGAATCGCACGCGCACACACAAACACACAGTGTATACACGTGTGTACAGACATTCCATACATTTAAAAGTTTTTTAGTTAAACTTATTATAATTACAAACTAAATTGCTATTATTTTTTTCGCAATATTACTTGTATAAAATTATATGAATTTTATAATTACAAAATTTAAGAGAGGGGTATAATTAATATATGTTTAATATAATAGTTTAAATTAAGTAAACGGTTAAATTAAATAATTCAAAACGCACCAGAATTTACATATAAATACGAGGACTACATACGCGGAATATCCATCTCCAATAAACCTACATAGACCATGTATCATACCACACCTACATAGAACTTGAGAGAGAGAGAGAAAACTTGTACTATGAGCACACACACACACACACACACACACGTACCAGCTATTATGCACTGGATAGGGACGGGGGTGTTCCAGGGGGAATACTAGCAGCTCCAGCTTCACCAGCGAGTCGACACAGAGCCTCAGCCTCATGTAGTGTGGAGACGAGGTTAATGTGGCCACTAAGCTCGTTTATGAACTTAAGTAAGGAATCAAACTCCATACGCTCGTCCATGATTCTTCTACGGTGCTTTTTCAGCAATGCAACGGATATGTAGAGATGGAAGTGCTCTGTTAAGTGCCTGCTCCACAGTACTTCCCAAAGCCTTAGTACGTCCTCAAACACAAACTCTCTGTCAAACACGCCACACATTAATACACACACATAGAGAGAGAGACCGCATATGTATACTTAAATGTATGTGTATACTCACGGATGTTTATGGCATGCATAGTCACATGCTTAACTACATCACATAGAGAGGGAGAGTCCGCGTATGTATACTTATCTGTATAGTTATATACTGGAAGATGTTTATGGCATGCATACTCACATGCTTAACGACATTACACACACTCACACAAACGCACGCACGCACGCTCACAAATACAATGTATACAAATGCATTAATCTAGTTCAACAAATATAAATAATATTATTAATCTCTGATTACAACTTAACATACACATGCATATAAATAACTGCGTGGGAGAATATACTAATGGTCACGGTACATACACATACGGTTTAATATATATAATTATGCATGCAATATATAACACATATACCTCTTGAATTGGATCAAAATCCATCGGAAAGAAGAAATAGTTGAGGCAGTCAACTTGTCTAAAATAGCCGTGTAATGGGCGTCTAATAACTGCACAAGCTGCAAACAAAAAAACATAAAAACTAATTAATTTAAGGTTATTAAGACATAAAACACATAGGTTTCATATGTTTATATACACACGCACACACACGTATGTTTACCTTTGACAGTGCCAGAAGCTGAGAATGCATGCCATTTTGATCACGGTGAAAGTTTGGTCCCAAGCGTTCCATGAGAGCTGCGAAGCTCCAAAATGCCTCTTCTTCATCTCTCATTACATACAGAATTGGTGAAAGTAGATCACTCATCCCCTAAATAACAACAACTTAATATTATTACCTGTATATACACATACATACAAGCATAGATATATGTATAATACAATCAATCACACAATATATATTACCACATACAAACATAGATATAACTTTATCATGTATTAGTTAGTGTCAGTGACATGAGTACGCACACGTATCTATGTAAGACCAACCTGGCAATAACCGAGATCAAAGTTGTAAAATGAATATGTTATAAGAATATCCCTTAGTAATGCAACATTGGGGTTATCATCACTACCACCATAGAAGTCTGTTGCTCTGTCCGTCCGCACCTATTAAAACAAAGAACAACTAATTAAAACATCTCACTAATAACTATTGTATCGTAATGTTTATTATAATAATGGTTATGATAATTATCACAATAAATGATTCCATAAGTAGCACATTTATACGGATGATCTGAACATACAATAACTTATATAAAGTATACACAAGTTATAACGTCTATGTATGATCACAGGGACAGACATATAAACACATTCTTTGATTATGAAGATACTGACCACGTCTTTTTCGACACGGCTTCTTCGTTCGCGAAACTTGCTAAACCGCTTTGCCTGCTCAATTGAGACACTCTAAGCAACCACGAGCAAAAGACTTACATAAAAAATAATGACCAGATGGAATATGCTAAAACATAAAAACTATACCTGCCATTGTAGCTTCAGAACACGATATTCCTGTCTTTTTTTTTCTAAAAGTGCTTCCCTTTCTTTGTACGTTGAATCAAATGGGTAAAACTCCAACAGGAATTTCCATACCTGCAAGATATCATATGTGTATATGTTTATATAAGAAATAATGCGAATACGAAAGCATACCAAGGGTCTTAAAGAAGGCTCTATCCCTCCATGAAATATTCTTTCTTTCAACTCCTTTGGATCCGTAACGCGTCCTTCAGCGTCCAGAAAAGTCATCCACTAAAACAGTCCATTTTAGAAGAACTTCACATGCACGTATGTATGTATATGTATGTGTGTATGTCTATGTGTATACATACCTCAGCCTTGGTGAGGGGAAGTTGCCTTGTCTTACCCTGAACCAAGCTCGGCAAATCATCCTGCACAACACAGCAAGGTCAGCGCAAGCTAAGAACCGTGTTTACCACACCTGTGTGCCATCCACAAGCTCAAAGTTTCCCACATTAGTTGATGCTTCCCCATCCTCATTTTGCTGCAAAATGCTACATTATATATGTTTTAAATATTAAAAACTAGCTAATAAAACCCCTTTCTATAAACTGATCTACAGAATTTCTACATATATGTGCACACCAGCACTTATATACATATACGAACCTCTGGTTCTTCAATGGGATTCATTGTCAAAGGTGCTAATGGACGTTTGCTCTTTTCCTCGTTAACATGTTCAAGTCCATTCATGAGCTGGGTAGTTGTATCGCGTGCAAACTTTGTAACCATGGAGAACTTCTCCAAAACTTGAAGTGAAAAGTTCGGATCTCTATGACTAAATTACATAGTTATGTTAGTGAAGTATTTCACGCAGTATATCCATGTATGTGAATGTGTTAAGCTGGTTTAGCCTCTGTGCAGAACACACACACACACACATACACAGACACGCAAAGTATAGTAGAGCATTTACCATCATATTCTATATTGTGTGTATAGAGTATGAACTTACCGAGGAGTTTGTCGAACAGAATTTGTCCTGGTCGGTCCTTCTTCTTGCCCATTTGATGTCGTTGGTATATCCTCCTTCGTTTCTGGCACTGAAGCCCGTGGAATATCTGCTAGCTCCAGCGATGTAAGTGATTTCTGCACAAAACAAGCTTATAAGCAAATAAGCATGCATAGATATGCATATACTGTGTAATGATTACATATATGTTTCATTCCAATAAGGAGCCTACATCTTGGTATGGGTTGTATATATAGATTATTTATCAACTATCGAACCTGAAGTGGATCTTGGATGTCATTTACGAGGTAAACATTGGGGTCATCACCGGCCCTGTAAAAAGAAATGCAATTATCTATAGAACAACTGTATATTCACCTTAGTAATAGTAATAATGATATATTTTTATGAGTTTGTACCTTCCAAGATACGAGTACTCTCTTAGTATACCAAAAAATTCACGGACTCCGCCATTGTGAAAGTAGAGTGGTGGCAAAGCCAGTCCTGAAATTAAGTTAAACATGAGCACAAAAAGTAAACTATATATATACAGCGTTTGCGAGCGCACGTGCGCGTGTGTGTGAGAAAGAGTGAGAGAGATGTACCATTGGTGAGAACAACTATGATATATTGCCAGCCGAATGGAGGGGTATGCCGTCTTATAGACTTCATCTCTTCGAGAGCGACAGCACGAATAGTGTACAAATTTCGGTCTGCGCAACTCATAATCATAAAGTAAATAAAACGTAAACAATAATAGATTATATAAATATTATTCTTCATGTACCTCTTTCAAACTTGCTCCCTTTTGCTTCCTGTTGACATCGTTAGATGGGATCCAGGTCTAAAGAAAAACAAAACAGCTTTAACCATCTCTCTCTCTCATACACACAGTGTGAACGGTATAGTAAATTATAAGTCTAATATAGAATGATGTAATTATACCATAAAAACAGAGAAGCCTTGTTTGATAAGCCGCAGCTGACCATTTATTCTTTCATTAGAGCTCGGATGAACCGCTACATTCTCTTTTACAAATATGAGCTCATAATCTTCATCACCTGGTGAACTGCCATTCGCTCTCTACAAGCGAATGGTACCATCAATATAAATGTTCTCATACACACACACACACATATACACATATATATTATGTGCGTATGTCGGTGCGTCAGTAAAAGATCAAGTTCATGTATATACACATATATATGTCGTGTATACACACCATCGTATGTACAGTTTATGTAAGGTCGACCTATAACATAAAACTTCCTACTGTATAGTATCTACTTATAATTTAAATCGAGAATAACCTTGAATTGCGACAATGCGGGGTGAAATCACAAATTCCTAGAGAGTAAAGTCATATGCAACTACAGATTTACCTTCACAGGAGATCTGATGCCCATCGATGCTACTCAGAAGAACCCTAGTCTCCTTGCCCTAAAACAGAGTGAAAACGTGTCATGCACGCGGATTCTACCACGTGTCGGGATCCAAATAACTCTAAATTTCAAAAATTGAATTTTAGGGTTCGTCAGATGATACCTTAGGGTTCTTCCGGATGTCGCTGAATGCACCGCTGATTGAACGTATGGAACTTCCACTGGCGGCGCCGGGAGACGTTCTAGCTCCTGAATATGCTAATTCGATGCCTGGATCGAGACGGGAGAGTATGTCTGTTCTTCGCAGGATCTCCGGGAAATGGCAGTTCAAGTGCCACAAAATGCTTCAGGAAGGAGCTTTCAAAGACGCTGGCAGCCCACAGAAGGTGTGTGTGTGTGTGTTTGTGTTTTGATAACAGGTGGTCATTTGCTGTTTATATGTATTGCCTTGATGTATATATGAAAATAGTTTGTGCGTGCGTGTGTGTGTAATTGATGTGTTTCTCAGGCGTGCGTGAATATAACCAAGACAACGAGAGGCATTGCAAATGTTTCATGAAGTGGATTCTCTACTTCACGTTGGTGAGATACACACACGGATATATAGTGCTTTCTAGATAAGCACTCTATATACATATGGCTGTTTACATACAATTTACATTTAAATACATATTTGTAACACATACATTTGCATGTGTGTGTTAAAACAGGTAAAGCTACAAAGAATGTGGCTGAACAGGAGGTTACGGGGCATACTGAGGCCTTCGCTATTAACGTTTCTAATTTTGCAAACGTAGTGCTTCTGTTCATGAAGGTATATTCTCTCTCTCTCTCTCTCTCTCTCTCTCTCTCTCTCTCTCTGTCATCTCTTATACTTATTAACTCTATACTGATTAGTTTATATAACATTTAATATAAATAGTGAGTATTTTTCTTGTATGTGAACAGTTATATGCAACAATTAGGACACAAAGTTTGGCTATAGCAGCATCTACACTGATTCACTGCTCGATCTTATTGCTGGTGTTATATTGCTGTTCACACAAAAATCCATGGAAAGCACAGACATTTACAACTATCCCATTGGAAAGCTTAGAGTCCAACCTGTTGGGATCATTATATTTGCTGCTGTCATGGCTACTGTTGGTAAGCTGTAACCATCACACACACACGCACGCACGCACGCACATCCCTTAACATGACAGGTTTCCCTCTTCACCTGCAGCATAATGGAACATAAACTTACTGGTAAAGTTTTATATTTCTTTTTGAGTGATAATTTATTTACATATTTACAGGATTGCAGGTTCTCTTGGAAGGTATTAAGCAGTTAATACAAGGAAATCTGAGGCTAAGCTCACTAAAGAACAGTGGATATGGCTTACTGTCATCATGGGAACGGCAACTGCGGTCAAGCTTGTACTCTTTTTTCTATGTAGAGCGTTTGACAACGAGATTGTTCATGCATATGCAATGGTGCGTGTGTGTGTGTGTGTGTTTTGTAGAATGTGTATGTGTATATATATTATTACAGGACCACTATTTCGATGTGGTGACGAATTTAATAGGATTGATTTCTGCTGGTCTTGCTGATAAGCTTTATTGGTGGTTGGATCCTGTAGGAGCGATTATCCTTGCCATATATACTATCTACAACTGGTCTGAAACAGTAATGGAACACGCTGGTACGTGTGTGTGTGTGTGTGTGTGTGTGTGTTTGTGTATTATATACCTAACTTTTGTAAATATTGATAGTTTCGCTTATTGGAAAATCTGCACCTCCTGAAATACAACGGAAGCTGACGTATATTGCCTTCAATCATCATCCAGACATCAAGCATATTGATACTGTTCGAGCTTACACATTTGGTGCCTTGTATTTTGTAGAGGTACTGTGTGTGTGTGTGTGTGGGGCGCGTGCTTACGAGAGACACTCAATTATATAGAGGTATACAATAACTTAAGAGCTTAGTCCTGTTTAGTTCATTTAGTGCTAAAGAGTTTATTGGTATATATAACATATTTGCTAACACATACCCCCACACACACACGCACACGCATATCATATTATAAAGGTTGGAATAGAGTTGCCAGAGAATATGCCACTGCGAGACGCTCATGATATTGGGCATACATTACAAAGAAAGTTTGAAGCTCTGCCTGAGGTGGAGAGAGCCTTTGTTCAACTTGAACATGATTATAGGAATAGGTCCCAGCATCAACGTGGTTTGGTTATTATGGATCAATAAATATTTACAACCTGATTATAAAAATTATGTAGTATATTATTAATATAGTTTTTGTCGAATTTTTATAGATATAATTAATTAAACATTTAAAATTGCATTCCCTCGTTCTCTTACACTCGCAAAACACACACACACGCACAGAAGCCTCACTAGACTTTAGTTATATCCTACAATGCATGGTGTGTGCGTGCGTGTGTGTGTGAGAGAGAGAGAGAGAGAGAGAGACGTATATTCAACCACTTCTGGCCATCATTATATATAAGAGAGAAAAGCTTAATCACGGATGAAATTGCTTTTCTGGTGTTCTGGCTTGTGAGTGCATTCAAAGTCTAAATGAACAAATGCACGTTCTACCTCTGGAAGTGCTTCGATCTTGTCTTGTAGGGACTGTCCTATGTCGTGCGCTTCCCTCAGCGGCATCGTCTCCGGCAGTTGTATATCTACCTGCTAAAATATATAAACTCTCTCTCTCTCTCTCTCTCTCTCTCTCTCTCTCTCTCTCTCTCTCTCTCTCTCTCTCTTCTATATATATATATATATATATATATATATATATATGTCTGTGTGTGTGTGTGTGTGTGTGTGTGTGCAAACCTCAACGAAGAAGAGAGATCCAAATGTATAAGCTCGAACTGTGTCAATGTGCTGAATCTCACGGTGGTGATTAAAAGCCATGTAAGTCAGCTTTTGTAAAACCTCCGGCGGTGCAGATTTTCCAATCAATGAAACTACAAACAAATCAAAGTAATTAGTGAATGTGCACACACACACACACACATATATATATATATATATATATACTGTGTGTGTGGTGTGTGTGTGTGTGTGTTGTTATGTGTATATATCTTGTATGTATGTAAATATTTACATACATATATGTATATGTCTATATGTACATGTATATGTATATGTTACCTGCGTTTTCAAATACTGTTTTTGACCAGTTTGTAATAGTGTATATCGCCAAAAGAATGGCACCAATGGGATCGAGCCACCAGTAAAAACGATCTGCTAACAGTGCAGCTGCTAAACCAACCACGTTCGTAATCACATCAAATTGATGGTCCTGTATACACACCACACATAAGTGTGTATTAAAAATTAATTATTTATTGAATAAACTAAACTATTTATACTAATATTTATATTATTACATTCATAAAACTTAAACTTACCATAGCATAAGCTCGAATAATTTCATTTTTGAAATTACTACAGTAAATATAGAGTCCAAGTTTTACCACAATAGCAATTCCCATAATGATGACCATCCAAATCCGCTGTGAGTTATCCAAGTGACTCTCCGGTTTACCATTTAACAATTGTTTCATACCCTCTATAAGCACCTGTAACCCTACATTATAAAATATTAACAAAATTAAATTAATTAATTATAACATAAAACAGTAAATGTAAATATTAACAAATAAAAAAATTAATTAATTAATTAATTAAATTAAAAACTTACCAAGAGTTGCCATAACAGCTGCAAATACAACAATACCAACAGGTTGAACCCTTAGTTTTCCAATGGGATAGTTGTATATATCTGTTCTCTTCATTGTCCATTGTGTAAACCATAATATCCCCCTGCCAACAAATCCAACAAAGAGTCCAATGTAGATGCAGCAATTGCTAGAGATCCACTAGCTACTGTTGCATAAACCTGTATATAAACCATATACATTTTAATTAAGTTCAATATTAAATTTTAATTAAATTTCTTAAATAATTTTTACACATGATTAAATAATAAAACTAGAGAAAATTATATTTATATCCCTGAAATTTATCATATTTACATATATATCCCTGTAAGTTTCCTCTAAAAGTTATAAATTTACATATATACCCTTTAAAAACTTCAATCGTAATATTTTAACTTTTAAAATAACAATATTAACTAAAAATATATTTTTAATTCATAATTATTAAGTGTTAAATGTCAAAAAATTATCATAGTACAAATATTTTTTAAAATAATTATATTATATTATGATATATACGTTTAATATTTTGTATTTTGGACCTAAATATAATAAAGAACAAATTAATTATAAATTTTTATTGATTTTTTAAAAATATTTTTTTATTTTAAATTTATGAAGTTTTAAATTGAAGTTTCAGGGGTATATATAAATATGATAAATTTAAGGGGTAATTTTCGTAATAATTAAACTATAATTAACTAACCTTAAGTGCAAGTAAGAGAATATTCCAGAGATTCGAGCAATTGACAGCGAGGGCCTCATGGTCTGCCTGCTTCTGTTTCTGTTCATCCAGTGCAAGTCCCAGCTGGCTCAACGCATCGACTTCCTCAAACATTGCAATCGCTTCTCTTTGCTTCTTATTATACTCACGAATTCCTATTAAAAGAATTAATTAATTAATTAATTAATAATTAAATAATAATTAAATAATTATTTTTAGCTAATAATTATGACCTTCATTTTCAATACTAGTATCAAAAGCCCCTTCATGATGATAAGATTTAATAAGATTGAACTGCCACTTCCCGGACAGTTTCCTCAGACTAGAGAAATCTCTACTAGACCTCCTACTACTACTCTGTTCAGTATTGCTTACTTCGTCTAACAAAGGGGCAGCAAATCTCCCCCCTTCTTCTTCCATATCTAGGGCTTGTAATTTCAATTAATTCATTAATTAAATTCAATGTACTAGTGACTCTAAATTCAAGGAGGAATATAAGGACATACGTAAGACAAAAGAGTACCTTTCTACCACCATCATGACACACATATATATATATATAATATATATATAATATAAAAAATGCAGATTAATCGTATACACATATTCATATGTATGTAGAACAGATATATGTGTACCATGGTTCGGTGAGGAAGAGTCCTGGAACGCCTGATCAGATAGCGTGTCGTAGTACTGGAAACGCGAAAGCTTACATATGACTGAGTGCTGTAGGGCGGTACCATGTCTGCATCGCAACCGCCTCCACCCCGCCGGCGGCACACTATTGGAACCTCTCTGTCGTCCTTACTGCATTCGCTTAGGAGTGGCGACTCCATTCTCCTGTGCGTGTAACTAAATGAACAATTAAATCAACACTAAAATATAGGAGTGCTTTAGCAGGAGAAGAATATTCCTCTACATGCAGAGGATCCGAAACGCTCCTCGAGTGGAGAGATCGCTCGCATGAGCACGTGGAGTCCATGCTTTCGCCATGTATTACTCTATCCTATACAACAGCACGTATCTGTTTTTTTCTGCCTGTTCTTTCCTGCCGTCCTACTAAATAATTATTTAAGTAATAAACTATATGATCAACGGCTGTGATTCAGGAACAATATGGTTTAGCTAATAATATGGCATTTAAAATCATTATTAATAATAAATAGGAAGATGTGATTATAAATAAATTTCAATTAGCGTAATATAGTGTCCAATTCCACTTAGTTTTCACCTCAATCAGCCTCCATATCCTCCTCCTGTGCAGCTTTTGCAGCGGCCTTGGCAGCTTCTAACAGGTCTGTAGGCACCTGTAAAGAAATAAACAAGTCTTAACACTGTATGTGTCTGTGTGTTGTGTCATATATACGTTACACAATATACACATGGTCGTTATTCTGGTTATGATGTGTGTGTGCGCGTGTGCGTGTGGTTGTGTGATAATGATACCTTTTGGTGCTCCTTGTTAGACTCGTCACAAATCCAACTCATTTCCAGCTCAAACGATTTGTCTTTGGCTTCATCATGTACTGCATATATTCTGCAATATAAGACCACGGTTACACACACAAACACCTCCCTGCGGGGACTGCCCCCGAAACGCCGGAAACAAGCCTATTAGTAGTTAGGTGGATGGAGATTAAATCCCCCCAATATCATCCCACACACACAGACACATGCACGCACGCATGCACACACAACGTACATCTTGGCTACAGCAACAACAGCCTCTTTGCAAGTCATCTCAGTCAACTTGAGCTTCTCGATCTCACTGTAAGGAAATTTAATGATATTACGATATGCATTTTATATATATCCGTATGTTATTTAGAGATTTTCTTACGTTTTTGCTGCTTGCCGACCTTTTCCCACCGCTGCTCCAAAGTAACGCTGTGTAAAACTAAGTGTTAATACATACATGTATACCTCGACATATGTACACATATATCTTAGTCCACTTACGTAAGAAACACCAGATGCTTCAATCATATACAGCTGAGGGCCATCTCTGTCATATCCACCAAGAATAACTGAAGTCCCAAACGGCCTATACATGAAAAATATACAATAAGATGATATGTGTGTGTATAAGCAAATAAGGAAGTATGGATTACCTCAGCCACCAGTAAAGTGTACAGAGATGCACATAGCTTGCAACACGTTCACAGAGCTCCTTTGTCGGAATTTCTTCACCATAAAAGCTGAAATGGAGAAGATAAGCTATTAAATTTCAACATCGAACAAGTATTACCTGAGATAGTTCTTTGCCTCCGATCTTGCACGACTGACTATTTGCCTTCCATCCGCCGAAAGCCCAGCTATAGCCTTACATAGTGTATGTATATATAAAGCATCATATATGTGTGTGTGTGTGCACTAAGTATCTTGCTTACCATTCCCGCATGTTGGTGTACATGGTGAATTCTCTTGTTCGATCCTTCAACGAGCATCTTTGACGGTGTCAGCTTCTCCGTTGCCTGTTTTGCTAAATAAGTATTTACATATATAAATGTATACATAGAATACACACACACACACACACACACACACACACACACATATATATATATATATATATATAATATATATAGTATTCATGTTATGCATATATGACATACCATCACCACACCATCTTTGCAGACGACTCCAATAGCAGTTCTACAAAAACAATTAACGAAATTAAAACAACCCAAATAGCTAAAATGAATATAAAAATAACCCAGATAGCAGAGAGAGAGAGAGAGAGAGAGAGAGAGTTACCCGCTATTGTCGACAGCTTTACTTGCATACTCTGTCTGGAAGACGCGCCCATCTGGGGAGAATGTTGTGACAGACAAATCGTACTGCAAATGAAGGAGAGGCTGTGAGAGAGAGACACAGAGAGATCTACAGTTAAATACAAATACGACTTACCCCGGTGCCGATGCTGCTCATTGCTGCCCTCTGAAATTAGGGTTCTATGCAAACCCTACGCCCTAACTCAAAAAATTGATTTCTTTGAGTATCATACTTTAACCCTTAATCAACGTATATAATAATACCAATTTTTTCAATTATTATTACATGTAACTTTAAAACAAACTTAAAATTTTTTGACGCTACATATATAACATGGATACATAATCCAGCTCTCTACATATATAAATGTTATTACATTGATCATTATACATGTATGCACGCATATATGTGTGTGTGCATGTATGTATATTGAAAAGAAAAACAACTTAAAACTGTTATATTTGCACAGATTAACACATTATTATGGGTCTCACATAAGCCTATTTCTCCACCTCATTCCACTTCTTCTGCCACCTATAATACGTCTCATATAAAAAGCCTGAAAATGCACGAGTGCTATGAGTATACTCTATAGATAGAGATGAATATGAATATATATATGTGTTGTGTTGTGTGTGTCCACATATAATAGACTTATGTACTGTACAGACACACAGGGTTTAGAGAGAGAGAGGGAGAGAGAGATTTACCAACACCAAGCACAACAATGATCGCATCTCCAACCATAGACATCTTCTTGGCAGTCGGCTTCGAGCTTTTGAAGGGTGCTAGAGCCGGATCCTCAGCTAAAAGCTGAAATAACACCGTGTGTGTGTGTGTGAGTGAGAGAGAGAGATGTGTATGTGTGTGCATCTATGTATCAGTGTCGATATATATAAGCATGCATAGAGCAGATCATGATTTTCAACGTACAATTTATAATAATATATATAACTAACATATATAGTTCAACAGTTCAATAAAGTTTTATTTGGTTTAACAGATGAATACAACCATGTTATATTATCATACGATTGACCATAATGTGTGTATGTGTGTGTGTGTTTTATTCACGTATGTGTGGGTATGTTTCAGTTGTGTAATAAATTACACGAGCACGTTTTATAAGTGATTCAGATATAGTTTAACAGTTCATTAAGTTTTACGTGGTTAGAAATATCTAAAAACGCATTGAATAGATTAGAAATTTTATATATATATATATATTAGAGAGAGAGAGAGAGAGAGAGAGAGAGAGATGAAAAAGCACATTTTGTACCTCGATTTCGCGTTTACCGAAAAGCCGATGAGCCGACCGCTCCTGCACTGTCCAT